>CM062811.1:793613671-794155805 GCA_031772625.1 Pinus tabuliformis
CCAAGGTTGTGGGTGACAATTCTTTCGATATAAGTCTTCCCCCATTCCCTGGCTTGCACCCAGTATTCAATGTGAACTCCTCATCCATACTTTCCCCATTGTGGACATATCAAACATTGTTGAGTAGCTAACACCAACAGAGCTAAACCCATATTGCATTGAACAGGCCATGATTGATCGAATCATGGACACACAAATCAATAGCACTCGCCAACTAAGTATCTAATTGTATCAAGTTGTAAAATCTGACCAACTCCTACACCAAGGGAAGTGGCTCACCAAGGACCAAGTTCAGCAGAAGTTTCCCCATCTCATAGAGTCACTCAACATAATGGGGACCATTGCTTCCTGGGGGGAGGCCTGATCCAGGTGCATATTGGTGGCCACCTGCCTATTCCGTTTGGACCCCCAACAATTTTTCCTTTCATTTTCTTAATTTCCAGCACAATTTCTTATTTCAGTCATTCTCTATTTTTGGCAATTTTTCGGGTCCTAAACTTTTGGAGAAGTTTTAAGGACCTAAACGATATTTTTTTGAGAAATAGGCGAATGGAAGGTTAATATCCCTGTCATTTGCAATCAAAAGTTTTATTCCTCAAATAGATCTTTCTAATGAGGTATCATGCATACCAAACAAAGATCGTATGCCAAAGTTATGAGCTCGGGAAGTTGACGTTCCAATTAACCTTATCAGGGCCCACAACCTTGTGGAGCTTCATCTCCTAGGGTTAGTTTTTTGGATGTTTAGGGTTTCTCGTTATTTCTTCATCATAAAAAGGCCTTAGAGCCTCATTGTAACTTAGTTTTCATAAGGCACGTAGTCATAACATCTCTTCTTCTAGATAAGCTACCATCATCGAAACTATCTTGTTTCTTTTCTGCATGTAAACCATTTTCAACATTTGTTATTTATTAATTGAAGTTTTGTTTTGTTGTATATTTGTGTTTTTGTTTAAATCTGTATTTCAATTTGTTCCTTCACAAATAAGGAGCAAGGAAGGAATTGGAATTTCACTCACCACGTAGCTTTTTGAGTAATCACACAATGTTGGGAATTTGTTCTTCAATAAACTCACGTGGTCGCATGGATGCCAATGGAATGGAAAAGTCACTTGACATTTGTTTCCACGTTTTTAAATCTCTGGCTAGTATATTTGATGACGCTTGGTCACACATATTTATATTCCCACCTTTTAGTCGAGGAAAAATCGACCCTAGCTCCTCTTTTTCGATTTGAATGATTTCCAGTGGTTATGAAAGGTTTTTTAGAAAATCTTATCCACTCAGGTTTATAAAAGAAGAGTTAGACCAAGGAATTCAAGAGGACATTGGAGACATCCAAAGTAAGGTTATGCTAGCAGTATTGTGTAGAAGAAAGGAGGACTAAGAGAAAGACAAAGAAAGATACAAAGGCCCATCCCTCATGAAAGATTGAGTTGTTCCCCTTGCAACATGTTACACAATGAGGTGTAGTTATAAACTTGATGAGTGCTTAAATTTCTTTCCTTTTCGATTCCATTATGTTTATAAGATGCATCTTTGTCTATTTACTTTAAATAATGTATTTGTACAGTTTTATTGTCTTATGGATTATAGATTTAACCTAGTTTATTTACTAACAATCAACTTGTTGCATGTTATCATCTAACAAAATTATTATTTCATCTTTTCATACACGCTTGAGTGAAATAACTACCAACGTAGACAAATAAGGGTTTATGAGGTCGAGTGGAAAGTGGGTATTGTTGGGTGTGGAGCCTATTATCTTCTGTATTCAAAGGTTTCAGCCAGATGTATACCCCAGGAAGATTGTACACCCTCCACGGGGGGGGGTGTGGGGGGGGGTGGCTTGTCCCCCTCGCGGGGGTTCGGGGGGGCTGATCACCCCCGGCTGGGGGGTCTAGGGGCCAGCGGTCCCCCGGCGGGGGTTCGGGGGCAACGCCCTCGAAGCTAAAAATAGATGTAAATTTGCCTTGTAAAAGTCTAGTAATTTCTAGTCAATCTGGGTCGTTCATTAGGCGGATGATCTAACAGTAGAATTTATGTTTAGTTTATGGTTTTTTGCCCTAGAAGGAAACCCCTCACTATATATGAGGGAATTATATTGCGTCTATGCATCTTTGTATTCTGAGTGAGGAAGAGAGACGAGATTGAGAGCAAAGAGGGTGTTACAGCGGATTTGTTGTATGTTGTATCTCTTCAGTTTACTGGATAATATAAAAGGAAGGACTGGTTTTTTCTCCGTGGACGTAGCCCAAACTGGGTGAACCATGTATATCTGTGTCTCTCTTGTTTTATGTGTTTTCTTTGTTTATATTTCTGCAATATTTTATGTGTTCCATTGCTCTGTAATATATAATTTCCTAACATGTATAATTCTTATGAGGGGGATTCCAAAACCAACATAGGCGCATCATTAAATTTTCTAAGTCTTGCATCAAGAACACAATAGTATTTAAAATTAAATACAAGTTTATCCATAGAACATTTCCCTTTGAAGTTCTAACACATGTTCAAATGATCTAGATAACCGAAATTTTAAAAATTAATAAATCAAGGAAAATTAACTAGAATAAAGGAACTCAACAAAACATAATAATAAGTGGTCCATCTCATTGAAAACAAATTACTTTACAAAATTTAGACATTACACAACAAAATAAAATTGGATTATAGCATATATGCTCAACCACTAATGTCTCTATTATAGTAGTCCCTCGTGAGTAGACTAGTTGGTGATAAAGTGTATTGTTAAGGAAATCCTTGCAATGTTGTTTTCTTAGAACCATTGATTAGCCTTGTGTGTCACTTGAAGGGCCACAGTGGGATGCATGAAGGTTATAGTGGTAGCAGTTCGAATCAACCCCTTGTTACATGAGTATGAACTTAACCTAGTTGTTGATTCTATCAATTCATACACTTAAAAAAACAGGTCTTTATTTGATCCAAATGGATCCTAGAACTCTCTAAGTTTTCATGAACTCTTTAAAAATCATGCCAAAGATTCAAAGTCTTATAAAGATCAAGCTATCAGAGGGAATCCTCAGACAGTTGCAATGGCGATCAGCGCGGATCAACGAGGGTCGTCGATCTAGCGCGCAGAGCAGCGGACCATGGTAACACGCGCTGACACCAACTAGCAAATGCAGGGTCAAATTTAAGCAACGGAGGTAGTTTCCGATATGCGATTAGCGACAGGGAAAACCTCTCAGTGAAGAGAAGCCCCGAGCACCCGGACCTAAAATAATTATAAAACGTGGAAAAAATTGTTTCGGTTCCATCAGAGCGGGATTCCACAAAACTGGCAAGATATCGGACGGGCTTCAAGCGGTAAGCGGTTTCAACCGAGTTCACCCGATGCCATATAGCGATTGCCACGCGTCCCGGTGAAGAGAGAGAGAACCGCTCACATCGAACGGGTATACATCATGCTATTCAACCGCTTGATATGAATGACAACCGTAGGATCTGGGGCCCCTAGATCAACGGCGGAGACGCATTCCAATGGAATGACGGATTTGACAAGATTATAAAGAAAGATCACATAGGATTTGAAGTCTAATATGGATGATGCGTTGGCAAAAGGTCGTGTTTCGTGGGCATTCTTGGAGTTAATGGAAAAATGATTGTTTCAAATATGTCCAAGAGAACTGACACTCATCGTTATGAAATAGGTGGCCACCTCCCTGTGAGGCGTTATACAGTGACTGATTATGCAGGACAGAGGGATTCAAACGGACAGAGGCAGGGGAATCGGAAAGCTGGGAAGCAGAAATGAACAGTCAAGGAGTAGACTGGCTTTAAAGCCACAAACTGACAGAGAGTAAGTAGGGAGGCAGTAAGCTAGAGACAGAGAGAGTCAGAGAGTTTGTGTACTCCAGAGAAGGCTTGAGAGGTTCAAGCAAACTCCTCTGCACAACTGTCATGTATTGAGTCTCTAATTGGGCTCATACTATTGTAATCAATAGAGACGAGAGAGCCAATAAGGAGAGTCTGTGTACAGTCTTACTGATTTGTATTTGTTGTGTGAGACTCAAATTGAGCTCACTGTTGTAAAAAATCTACTATGAAGACATAATAGAGAGGCCACCACTGAAGGCTGGACCAGGAGACGTAGCCCAGGAGTATTGGGTGAACTCCTTATTAAATTTGTTGTGTTTATATATATTGCCTATTATGTTTTCTTTTACTGCTTCATTGCCCGTGTATTTCGCAATCTTATCGATCCGTTACACAAAATAACATGGGCTCATCCATGCACATGAGTCTGTAATACCTTATTAATTTTCTTAGATCAAATATCAAATCAAGTGGTATCAGAGCTTCAGGTAGACAAACTTGTGCTGTACTGTTTGTGAATGATAACTAGATCAAAACTTAAACTAGGAGGAGGAGAATTGGCTGAATTTAACCCAGAAATTGGTAGAGTCTATACTAGGAGGAAAATGTCAGAAGAGATTCCCTTGGAATCAGACCCTCAGTTCATGGACAGTTTCTTGACTATGAGAGCCATGGTAGAGGAAATGTATAGAGAATTTAAGAAAGGTCGAAGTGAAGATTCTTCAACTTTCTAGCATAACAAAGGAGCAGAATAATCTCCTCTCAATGACCATTCTAAAGGCAAAGGGAAAGAAGAAAAGCTTCCCACACCTCCTAATAGCCCTGAAAATAAAAAGAAAACATCTTTGATTAAATTAGATGTTAAATTTGATTTGCCAATATATGATGGAGAGTTGAATGCAGAGAAGCTGGATAATTGGATTAGACAGATTGATGTGTATTGCAGGGTGCAGAGCATTGATTCAGACAGAAGTAAGATTCAGCTGGCCAGCCTACGCCTTGGAGGAACTACCTTGGTATGGTGGGAAGGTAGGACACAAGCTGACATGAAGAAGCATGGTAAAATCCTTTCTGTCTGGAGTGAATTTGTTTCTGCAATTAAAAAACAATTCTATCCACTAGCTTATATGCAGCAAGCTATGATGAGTTGGAAAACTCTTCGCCAATTGAAAGGGAAAAGTGTACAAAGTTACACCCAAGAATTTAGAAAAAGAGCTTTGATTCTAGGCATTTCTTTAGACTCACCTGAAACTTTGCTGAAGTATATAGGTGGTCTACATAGTTATTTGAGACATACCATTCTCATGTTTAACCCTACTAGCATAGATGAGGTATCTGTTCAAGCTACCCATCTAGAGGCTAGGGGCAAGAATGTGAACCCAGAGATTGGAGGATCATCAAAACCCACTACAAGCAAGAACAAGGAAAAGGGAAAGCAGAAATGGAAAGAGAGGAAGGCAAATGCAGTACAAAAGACCAAATCTTCGTGCACTCACTGCAAGAAGGATGGGCATGATGATGAACACTACTGGATTTTGCATCCGAAGCTGAAACCCAATAAGTTTGGTGGCAAAAAGAAGAAGACTGTTGCAACTATTCAGAAGGATTTGGGGTCAGACTCAGGGGATGAAACAACAATCACAGCCACAGGTATAAAAGGTAAAAATTCTGAAGCATCTACTAGTAATTCTACACAAACTATTGATAGTGAAGAAAATGAGAGAAGAAGACATGAGTTTTTTCATATTAGAGTTATTTCACATCAAAAGATTGATACTTTATTTGATATTGGTTCACAAGTAAACTTAATTTTTGAAGCAATTGTAAAGAAAATGGGATTACTAACCACACCTCATAAGAAGCCATATCCATTGGGTTGGTTATGTGATAAAGCAAAGTTACAAGTGACTAGACAATGTAAACTTAGGTTTGCCATTGGTTCATTTGTAGATGAGGTTGAGTTAGATGTAATTCCCTTGGATATATGTGGAATTGTTTTGGGAAGTCCTTACTTGTATGATAGAAAAGAAATTTCCTATACAGCTAAAAATAAGTATCAACTCGTTAAAGATGGAATTGAATATATTGTAAGAGCTCATAAACTCAAGAATAATTATGCTCTCATAAACTCAGGGCAGATGAAAATAATTGTAAATTCATGCAAATTTTTTTTACCAATGGTTGTAAAGGAAAAGAAACCTGATAAAACCAATGTATTTGAAGGTTGTGATGCTAAACAACAAGCTGATTTAGAAAAAGTTGTTTCAGAATATGATATGTTATTTCAAGAACCTAAAGGTTTTCCACCCAAAAAGGAAATAGTACATGATATTAATTTGCAGCAAGATGCTCCATTGCATAACATCGGAATGTACAGGTTATCCGCTTTAGAGAATGCATAAATCAAGAAGCAGGTATAGGAGCTGCTCGAGAAAGGGTTCATAAAACCTAGCACATCACCATGTGGGTCTCCAATTGCCTTGGTGAGAAAGAAAGATGGCTCATGGAGAATGTGCATTGATTACCGAGCACTGGATGAGATAAGGATCAAAAACCGTTATCCCCTTCCTCACATAGATGATCTATTATATCAGTTGAAAGAAGTTGTTTACTTTTCCAAGTTGGACTTGCATAGTGGCTACCATCAGGTCAAAGTCGCAGAGCAAGATGCATGGAAGACTGCTTTCAAAACAAAGCAAGGACTATATGAGTGGTTAGTTATGCCTTTTGGCTTAACTAATGCTCCTGCTGCTTTCATGAGAGTAATGAATGATGCACTCAGGCCTTTTATTGATGATTTTGTCATTGTATATCTAGATGACATTCTTGTATTTAGTAAAACATGGGAAGAACATTTGAATCATGTAAAGCAAACTCTAGATGTTTTGAAAAGAGAAAATTTATATTAAGCTATCAAAATGTGAATTTGGCAAAACATCTTTGAATTATTTGGGTCATATTGTAGGGGATGGTGAATTGAAGATAGATCCCTCTAAGGTTACAGTCATTGTAAACTGGCCTAAACCCAAATCTGCTATAGAAGTTAGAAGCTTCCTAGGAGCAACACAGTATTGGAGAAAGTTTATTTATATCTTTTCCTTGATTGTAGCTCCCTTACATGCTTTAACATGATTGAACAAGGTGTTTCAGTGGGGAGGCAAACAACAAAAAGCCTTCGACACCTTAAAGAAAAGATTAGTACAGCACCAGCACTAGCATTGCCCGATCTTCAAAGACCATATGAGATTGAAACCGATGCCAGTGACTATGCCATGGGAGCAGTGTTGATGCAACACCGTAAGCCCATATGTTATCATTTTGAGACATTTAATTCTGCAGTAGTTAGTTATCCCACATATGATAAAGAATTGTATGCATTAGTATAGTGTGAAAAAGTGGAAACATTATATAATGGGAAAAGAGACCGTTATACATACTGATCATCAACCACTTCAATATTTACACTCACAAACTAAGTTGCAGCAATCAAGACACTATAGGTGGATGGGTTTTCTACAACAGTTTCATCTTGTCATCAGATATAGAAAGACATACACAATAAAGTTGCAGATATGTTGTCCAAACCAATCATAAATGCATCTACTATACTTAAGCATAACTCAGTAATGCATGAAAGCTACATTGAACAATATGCTCAAGATATAGACTTTAAAGATGTATATGCAGCTTTAAGTAATGGCAAAAAGATAGAAGAATTGGATTGCTATATTAAGGACTGACTCTTGTATCATTTGGGAAAGCTATGCATCCCATAAACGGAGAGAATTAACATAATTAGGGAGGCACATACTTCCCTGATATTGGGTCATTTTGGTGTAAGTAAAACAGTTGCACAGCTACAAAGATTTTGTTATTGGCCAAAAATGAGTGAAACAGTTTCTAGATATGTATGAGGGTGTACCATGTGTGCTAAAAGCAAGCCCAACAAAATAAAACTAGTCTTGTACACTCCACCACCAATTCCTTCTCATCCTTGGGAAAGTGGTTCCATGGACTTTGTTGTGGGACTGCCTAAGTCTAGAAAAGGTCATGACTATTTATATGTTATTGTGGATAGGTTTAGCAAAATGTGTATTTTAATACCCTGTAACAAACAGATTACAAGTGAACAAACAACAAAGTTGTTCTTTAAGCATGTATGGGTTCATTTTGGATTATCCACTTCCATTGTATCTGATCGAGATTCCCGATTTGTTGGGAAATTTTGGTCGAGTCTGTGGGAATTGATGGACACCAGACTAAAGAAGAGCACAACTTTTCATATGCAAATGGGTGGCCAGACAAAGGTAGTCAATAGGACAGTGATCCAGTTGCTCAAGGGCTATTGCAGCAAGCATCCCAAGCTTTGGGATGAACATTTGTGTTATGTGCAACATGCTTACAACCGTGCTAAACATTCTTCTACACAGAGATCTCCTTTTGAGACATGTTTTAGTTTCATACCAAGGTCTCCCTTGGATTTTGTCTTTGGTAAAGACATAGCAATTGCTAGACACAGTGATGTGGACAAAGCAACCTGATTCATTGAACAGATCCAAGAAATTCACCAGGCAGTGCAGGAACAGCTGGAAAAGAGCCAAGCCAAGTATAAGGCAAGGCATGATAAGCATCGAACTGAGCACAGTTTCCAAGTTGGTGATCAAGTCTAGCTGTATATCAGCAAAGGCAGAATGCATGGTGAAGGTAAAAAGTTGAAGCCAATAATGTATGGACCTTTCAGGATACTTGAGAAAATTGGTGAGAATGTTTTTCGCCTTGATTTGCCAGCTTACATGCACAGCTATTCAGTGGTTAATGCAGAAATATTGAGACTGTTTGAACCTTCATTGATTGAAGATCCAGAAGAGCAGAGCCAGTTGCCTTCTATTGATGATCTGTTGCCTGAATTACAGGAAGATACAATTCTAGACAAGAAGGTGAGAACTACGCACAGAGGGGATGTTGAGTACCTCAGAATTGGACTCAAAGGTTCAAAACCAAGCAGTGCAAGATGGATAGAAATTGGGCAAGTGAGGAATCTATATCCTCACTTGATTGATGCTTGAAAACCAACTTTTGGTGGTCCAAAAGCTTTTTCAGTGGGAAGGCGTGATCCAAATGGATCCTAGAACACTCTCTAAGTTTTCATGAACTCTTTGAAAATCATGCCAAAAATTCAAAGTCTTATAAAGATCAAGTTATCGGAGGGAATCCTCAGACAGTTGCAATGGCGATCAGTGTGGATCAACGAGGGCCATCGATCTAGCGCACAGAGCAGCAGACCATGGTAACGCGCGCTGACACCAACCAGCAAATGCAGGGTCAAATTTAAGCAACAGAGGTAGTTTCCGATATGCGATTAGCAACAAGTCGCTAATCGCATATCGCAGGGCAAACCTCTCAGTGAAGAGAAGCCCTGAGCACCCAGACCCAAAATAATTATAAAACGCGGAAAATATTGTTTCGGTTTCGTCGGAGCGGGATTCCACAAAACTGGCAGGATATCAGATGGGCTTCGAGCGGTAAGCGGTTTCAACCAAGTTCCACCCAATGCCATACAACAATTTCCACGCGTCCCAGCGGAAGAGAGAGAGAACCACTCACATCGGACGAGTAGACATCATGCTACTCAGCCGCCTGATATGAACGACAATCATAGGATCTAGGGCCCCCAGATCAATGGTGGAGACGCGTTCCAATGGATGACCAGATTTGACAAGATTATAAAGCAAGATCACATAGGATTTGAAGTCCGATATGGACGATGCGTTGGCAAAATGTCGTGTTTTGCGGGCATTCTTGGAGTTAACGGAAAAAATGATTGTTTCAAATATGTCCAAGAGAACTGACACTCATCCGTTATGAAATAGGTGGCCACCTCCCTGTGAGGTGTTATACAGTGATTGATTATGCAGGATAGAGGGATTCAAACAGATAGAGGTAGGGGAACCAGAAAGCTGGGAAGCAGAAATGAATAGTCAGGGAGTAGATTGGATTTAAATCCACAAACTAACAGAGAGTAAGTAGGGAGGCAGTAAGCCAGAGACAAAGAGAGTCAAAGAGTTTGTGTACTTCAGAGAAGGCTTGAGAGGTTCAAGCGAACTCCTCTGCACACCTGTCATGTATTGAGTCTCAAATTGGGCTCATATCAAGAGCCAATAAGAAGAGTCTTTTGACTCAAAAGAGACTTAGGGGATCCAAGTACAGTCTTACTAATTTGTATCTGTTGTGTGAGACTCAAATTGAGCACACTGTTGTAAAAACTCTGCTATGAAGACATAATAGAGAGGCCACCACTGAAAGTTGGACCAGGAGACGCAGCCCAAGAGTATTGGGTGAACTCCTTATTAAACTTGTTGTGTTTATATGTGTTGCCTATTATGTTTTCTTTTACTGCTTCATTACCTGTGTATTTCACAATATTATCGATCCATTGCACAAAATAACATGGGCACATCCATGCACATGAGTCTATAATACCTTATTAATTGTCTTAGATCAAATATCAGATCATTATTATAATAATGATGCTTTTGTTGAAATTTGGTACCGGAGGACAGGTGGTTCCCTAAGGCTTTGATCTTTGGCCTAGGGAAAAGTGTCCAAAAAAAATTAATTTTTCTCCTAAAGTGACTTTATAATTTTTATAAAGTCAAATCTAATTTAAAAGTGACTTTAAGTGATAAAGTTACTAAAGTCTAATTATCACACTTCTTCCTTGGGTATAAGTGGGAGTAAGGTATGTAGAATCTTTCTCGCTAGGTCCCTTTCTCTTTCTTCCTTACTTCCTTTAGATTCTCCTTTTCAAGTAAAGTCAGAACCTCTAGCAAAAGAGATTAACGCGCGGGTTACTAAAGTCTTTAAAGCGATCAACTTGTCTTTGTTCTACATGCACTGGGCCTTCAACTCGTCAACAACGTGCCTGTTTCGAGAGATCATCATAAATGATTGATGTG
Organism: Pinus tabuliformis; assembly: GCA_031772625.1. NCBI lineage: Eukaryota > Viridiplantae > Streptophyta > Pinopsida > Pinales > Pinaceae > Pinus > Pinus tabuliformis. Next base: position 793,624,468 of record CM062811.1, read on the forward strand.
TGTTGTTTTTATACATGAAGTATTCAGCCAAAGTTGCTCCTGTATAAGGGGCGAGATATTTGGCGGAGGCTTTTTCAAGATTCCCCTCCTCTTATAGCATTTTAAGGATAATACTTTATACTTTATTAAAGTGACTTTAATAAAGTCAATGTAAAATTAGAAAAGAAAAGTGACTTTGGAAATAAATGACTAAGTGGGTCTTTATTAAAGTGAGGTGAATTAAAAAATAGAAAGTGAGATTTAAATGAGCATTTAATCTCAGCCCTAGATCTCAATCTATTTCACCCATTGGATTTAGGGATCACCCAAAAGTCACTTAGGGTTAGATTAAAGGAGGAAAATGAGGAAAATGTCATTCATTCTTTCATGAGCAGATTGAGAGAAGGAGAGCAAGAGAGCAACGGAGATTTCTGGACAAGGAGGAGAAGGAGACAGCAGCTTGGCACACATTCCAAGGCAGCAGTTTAGCAAATCCGTACAGTTGAGTTAGCACACAGTGAAAGGCAGATTTTGGCATGATTTTCTAGAAATCCGTACCGTTGTTTGCACAGAAATCGAGGAGAAGTTTGCACATAAATCAAGGAGCAGTTTGCTGGCACATTTTCCAAGGAAATCTATACAGCGTATTGCTATTTTTCTGCACGCAAATCGAGGTCCATACAACGTATTTATTGCAGGCCATACAATAGCATTTAAGGCTGAAAGTGGGCATGAAAATCGAGGAGGCCGTACAACATTTATTGCTATCATGTTTTGTTGTTTACTAGTATTTTCCAGTTGGCTGTGAGGCACAGAAAACGAGATAAGTTGTAAAATTTGCTTGCTGATTTTTGCTGAATTTTTCTCACTGTAAAAGCATTTTTCAGAAATAAGAAAAAGCTCTCGAACTGGTTTTCCCCAAGAGTTGTAGGGGGTTTTTCCAGGGTCACAATGACCAAAAATCACTGTGCTCAAATGTGTTAAATGGCTGTTTGTACCTCCTGGTTTTTATTTCTGCATTTTCTAGCATTCTGTAAAATTTCTAGAATTTGTGTTTTCAGCAAAAATTTATTTTTTCAGTTGTTGAATGTATGGATATGGGAAAGGGCATTTAACTATATGGGAGAAATAAGGTGAAACTGAAAACCGGGGTGGGAAATGAGAAATTTTTACAGCTTTGAAAAGTGAAATGGAAATGATTATCATAAATATGTTTAACTATTAAAATCTCTATAATGATGATGATTAGTTGAGACCATTTAGTGTATTTTTTTTTTTAGTAAAACCTTTACCTTAATAAGAAGTGAAAAGACCTTTATTTTAAAAAAATTAGTAAGACATTTACCTTAATTAGAAGTGAAAATACTAGTGTCTAGATTAAAATGAGCCCTTGATTGGACAACTACCTAAACCATGGTTTTTACTAACAAATGGCTTCATTATAATAACCTTGTACCATAATATATCTAAGTCCTAATGATGAACCACACTTAGTGGTTCAAAAATCATTAAGAATCACAGAACTTTGCATTGTGACATATGATTATTGTTACATCTTAATTTTTAATATATGATGCAACAAAATCTAGTTTCAAAGATTAGAAGTCGATTTATTCCTCGAAAAAAGTAAGCAGATAAGAGGTTTTAATTTTTATATATATATATATATATTATTTTCCAGATAGGAACTCGTATCCTAGCAGCTTTCCTCATAGGTAAACTTATGGGGCTCTACAACATATCTTCCTCTGCTAAACTGGGTCACAATAAGGGGATTTGAACCTTAGATCCCTCAGTTTTCACAGATTTCACATTAATTCGATCACCAATTGAATTGTCCCTAGTACAACAATATATTAAATTTTAATTATAAAATGTAAAATTCCTTTAAAAATGAATAAAAAAATTAATTTTGATTTAATTTTGACCTTTTATCAATATAAATTAGAAAAAATTATCATAAAATTTTATTTTTTTATTTTCTAGATATGAACTCATATCCTAGTAGCTTTCCAGGTAGCTATTAGTAAACTTATGGGGCTCTACGACCTATCTTCCTCTCATTTCCTCTCCTAAATCGGGTCACAACAAGGGGATTTGAACCTTGGATCTCTCACTTTTCATAGATTTTACATTAATTCGACACCCATTAAACTACTCCTAAAACAACTATATATTAAATTTTAGTTATAAAAACTAAAATTCTTTTAAAAAACAATCTAAAAATTATCAAAATTTTAATTTTAATATTTTATCAATATAAATTAGAAAAAATTATCATAATTTTTTATTTTTTGTTCTTTAGATAAGAACTAGTATCCTAGCAACTTGCTTGACAGATAGTTACTAGTAAACTTATGGGGCTCTATGGCCTATCTTCCTTTCCTAAATTTCATCTCCTAGATTTGAACATTAAATCTCTCAATCTTCACAAATTTCACATTAATTCAATCACGAATTAAAATGACTCTAAAACAACAATATATTAAATTTTAATTTTAGAAAATAAAATTACTTTAAAAAATAATCAGAAATTTAATTTTAATATTTTATTAATATAAGGTAGAAAAAATTATCATAAAATTATTTTATTAAAATAATTCTTAACACTTTAAATTATTTTATTATTATCAAAACTTAATTTTATCAAATTATAATAGAATTATTTTATTACGATGACACTTAAAATTTATTTTATTATGATAATTTTAAACCTTCAAATTATTTTATTATTCAACACTTAATTTTATCAAATTATCGTAAAATTATTTTATTATGATGACACTGGAAAATTATTTTATTATGATATTTCTCAACACTTAGGTTATTTTATTATTCCCAACACTTAATTTTATTTTTTAAACTTCATGTTCGCTCAAAACCTTAAGTATTCAATAAACTAATACACATTTTTCTAAATTTAGCATCAAATACACATCACTTCTAACCATATTTTAGAAATTAAATTGAATATAACTTAAACAGTTCTCTGAATATGGAATCTACGACTCCGGACCCGTGAAATTAATTCCCAGTCCAGATGAATAAGAATTTTTTTCATATTGTGGAATCCATAAATAATCGGCCAGACTCTACCATAACTGCAGATCGTTAAACACATTACCAAAAATTCCAGATCTGATCACCGGATTGTTTAAAATATCAATTCCCTATCATTAATGTTTTTTAAATTTAGAGAGATGAATGGGCACAAGCCCATTCATTGAAAGTAGCCACCCAAGGCGTGCCAGTTAAGACAGATCCATCGGCAGAAATGGGGCCACTAATTGGCGGTTGCGAAGGTGTGATGTGCCAAGAATAGATGGTAGACATGCGTATTCATCTGGTGGTTCAAATCAAGTAGTGGCAAGGTGCCATTTGGTACACATCTGACAACTTAAATCGGGTGGTTGCAAACACAGAGGAGATCCACTAGTGAGTGTCCTATCAGAGAAGTTGAGAACCAGTGCCCTAATGAGGGAGATGACTAGAAATCAAAGGAAATGACGCAAAAGTAACGTTGATCCAACCACAGAACAATACCTCTGGGTAGGTATCACTAGCGATCCTATGGCACATGTTTGGCTCATTGTGATGAGGGCTGAGCGGAGTGGAGTCTCTACTCTTTTAAAGTCATAAATTTTTGGTATGTCTAGTTCATTGATTGTTGGATATTAGTCTTGGTGTTGGCCATTTGATACATATCCCACGGCTGAAATCGAGTGGCTACAGGTGCGGAGAGGAGATCCACCAATGAGTGCACTATCCAGGAAGTTGAGAACTAGTGCCCTAGCAAGGGAGATGACAAGCAAACAAAGGACATAACGCAAAAAGAAACACTGTCACATTGTTATCACTCTCCCTGCCAACGACTGTTATCGCTAACCTCATTGCTATTTTCGTAACCTCACAAGCTACAAGAAGCTATTGAAACAAACTCTTAAATAAACTGCGTTGATTGGTTGGGACCACGAAAAACGATCCAAACGAGACGAAACAACAATGTCTCGCCAAGTTCTAATTGAATGAATGTCTAGTTGGTTCACTGATTGATGGAGTTGTTAGAGCTACAAATCATCTTCGTCGGTGCCCCTCATTCATTCGTTCATTCCAAGTCAAAATTGATGTATTCAAAAGAAAGTCAACATGGGGCCTTCAAAGATCTGACATTCAGGTTATACAAAGTGAAGTCAATGGCGTGGGCAGAGCATTCCAGTGTTTGTTGTTTCGGGGGAAGATTGTACACTATTGGCCAAAGATTAAATTTGCATTTTAAAAATACTTACATAACAAAACTTGTTATAATATCTTATATATAAGTGTGATAAGAAAGGAGAAAGTTATGAAACATGATATAATATTCTCTTTGAGTTATTATTATAATAAATTGACCGTAAAGAATGTAGAATAAGTGATTATCATAAAAATATTAAACAATATGGATATTAAATACCAAATGCTATAAAAGGTTTGATTGATATGACGATTTGAAAATCTTATTTAAGGTTTCAAAACTACATTTTTATAAGCTATAATAAGTTTGTACTATGTTATTTTAATGGATCAACGAATTTCAATGCAAGAAGGTTATTGAAGAACACTTCAATGTAAAGTATAAAGAATATTATCATATATGGAAGTCCTTGTTGAACCAAATCGTATTGTGTAGCCTCACAGAAAAGGAAATGAACTTAATTGCCACCTCTGCAAGCTCCCACACTATATATGCTTTGATGGGAAGTTCTCCCTTGGTTAAATGAGTGAAAAGGGAAATACTACACACACTCTCTTGAGGAGGTTGAAGATTCTTAGCAACACAAACAAGAAGGGAATGAACTTAATTGCCATTTTTGCGAGCTCCCACACTATGTATGCTTTGATAAGGAGTTCTCCCTTTGTTAAATGAGTGAAAAATGAAATACTACACACATTCTCTTGAGGAGGCTGAAGATTCTTAGCAACAAGAACAAATGTGAGAAGTCCAATTCTATTCGCAAAAACAACAAAATAATTCGTAGATGCAACCCCATAAATGAATGTTCGTTAGTGCATCATTAATGATTGTACATTTGAAGAAGATGAAATGCAACGGACATAGCTCCTTGCATGCCATTTGGAACAATTCTACAAACCAAGAATCCACTTTATTTTTATTTTTGAAAAATATCAGCCCTTATCTATTTATATCTTTAAAATATCACACCTTTATTTATTTATATTTTATTTTTTTAATAAGATTCAAAAAAATAGCAAACTAACACCCTTCATTATTATTTATAGTACTTCGGTTTATTAGTTATCTAATTAAAATACTTTGCTTTGTTTTCATTAATGCTTAATTTAGTAATTAACCAAAATAAAGTACATAGTTTGATACTAAGAGAACTGTGTACTTCGGTTTGTTTATGGTTTGATAATAAGAAAACTATATACTTCAGTTTGATTTCCTCGATCTTCTACCTACACTATGCTTTCCTGAAAAAATATTTTGATATTTTTTGATAATTTGAATAAATTATGCATCATACTCTTATTCAAATATACCCTTATTCTAATATTTTTCTGATACTTTTATTCACATATACCATGTTTTCCTTAAAAGTTTTTTGATATTTTGAATAAATTATGTGACATGTTCTTATCTACTTAATATTTTGTATCATACTCTTATTTACTTAATCATATATACCATGTTATTTTATCCTTATACTCTTATTTACTTAGTCATATATACCATGTTTTTAAATCCTTAAAAATATTTTTGATACTCTTATTCACATATATCATGCTTTCTGCTTTCTTTAAAACATTTTTTGACATTTTGAATAAATTATGTATCATACTTTTATCTACTTATAGTTTGTTTTCATCATTCTTTCACAAGTGTCCTTTTAAACTACTTATAGTTACTTATATTTCTTATCAATCTTCTAGCTTATAGTTTGCTTTCATCATTCTTTCACAAGTGTCTTGTTAGCGCTGCTATACAAGGGGATAAAAAAGGATCCATGCATATTGTTGAAATCTCCAAGTTTGGGTTAAAGGCCTTCCACCGATCATAGCCATCACAAGAGGAAAGCCCTTGGGAAGGTGGAAATACACTACCGGGAGGCAAAGAACACTCCAAAACAGTCAAAAAATCAAAATCGTAGGCTTAACATTCAAATTCGCAACAGCCGTTGGATCTGGCCGATCAACGGTCCAGATCGCATTGGCGGGTCGCAATCGGCGAAGGCAGGCAGCGGAAGCGACGCGGGACACCGCCGATCAGCGATCGCCGATGATCGGATCGGCGGGTCGCAATGGAGGACTTACAAGGAGGTCGGGGCCTTTTTGCACATACATGTTGCTGATGCGATAACCGGACCCGACGGTTATATATGCTCCATTGTATATTTTTCAGTTCCGCCAGCGGCCATTTTTCTCGTATTTGCAATGTTTTTCGAGTATAAGTCAAAGTGTATCGCATCGGTGGATATCGCATCGGTGGGTCCCGAGTCGACAGTTCGCTATCGGCAAAACCAAAGGGGCAGGGCCTTCGCTTAAGATATGCTTGCGACCCGATGAGTCGGACCCGATGGTGCTATAAGTGATTTTTTATAAAATCTCAGGTCCGCGCTTAGGCCACTTTCAATATATTTTTGTGTGTTTTCAATGTATAAAGGAAATACAAAGGAAACCTTGGCGAGTGCCGATAGCGATGAAGCCCGGACCCGAAAGGGTCCGCGAAGTGAAATATATATATATATTCAGATCCGGCAGAGGCAATTCTCCGTGATGTTCGGTGTTTTGCATGTATTTGCAAATAGAAGGAAACAGAGGATCAGCCGGCTATCATGTGCGATTGTGACCCAAATGGCGGACCCGATAGATGATTGGACCAGGCTTGAGGACTTTTAAAGTCCAAATGAAGTAGAAATGGGCGGGATTTAGCAGTATTGCAGCGTTTTCGCTGTTTATGACCCAAACAGACACAATAACAGAAAAGAAACATTCGCAGCTATTGTCTGAAAGGGACCGGTGCAGGGATTTCATAGGAACGATAGCCACTCCATTGCAGGTTCAAGCGGCAAGCCATCCTTAAAGAAATCGTGCAGTTATGATTACATACCAGAAGAAGGATTCGGCGGAGGGACAGCAGCCGGCAAACAGAACCCAGAAAGGGAAGGAGAAGGGCCACTACACGCCTCAACCCAAATCAAATGAAATCATGGAGCTTAACGACCCTGCCAGTGCAGCAATCATCCTAACAAACATGATGGGGCATCTTTGGCACGAGGGAGCTCCATTGCATCACAACAGGCCGCCCAAAACATCTGAGTATGGTTATTCCTCTGTCAGAAGAAGAAAGCCTCCGAACCATGTCTGCCTATTGAGGGAATCAAACGGTTATGGGATAGATCAGACAAGTTCAAGACTCTGAGCCTTCTAGAAAGCTCAGGAGCATTGTAAAGGGCCTATAAAAGGCGGAAAACTAAATGTAACAAGGGTTCAACTTTTGGAGATTATTCCTCCCCTGTTTTCTCAAGCTTCTCATCTACAGTCTTTAGTAATACAAGCTTCTTTTGCTGCTACATGTTTAATGTCCATTTCTCTTTTGTTCTATGCTTGCACTTGAACAGTTTGTTCAGGTTTTCTGTGTGTTTAAGGCCAGATAACTGTCATCTTATCTCTGCTTTGATATACTAGATTTGCAAGCTTCTTTGCTGCCTATGGCTAGCCATTTATGTGTGTGATTATATGTGCATCTGCCAGTATAGTCAGTGAGTTCTTTTACTACCTGTAGCTAGCCATTCATATAGGTCCATGTATGCTATCTTCCGGCATAGTCAGTGTTCTCCATCTATCCATTAATCTACAAACTATTGAGCATTAGCAGTCTAAAGCCTTGTGTTGTTGGGGGTGTTCATGCATGTCTTGAGTGTGAATAGAGCTGGAATGGTTATCCGACTTGATCCAAACCATCTTTCATTCCAATAGTTCAGAGAACAATATTGAAGATTATATGTTACCAGGCATCTCTGATTTACAACCTCAGAGAGTTTCCTGGAGTGATAACATAATTGGCGTCGTTGCCGGGGAACTGGAAACTGAAGCTCAGCTTCCCTGGGAAACGACACAGACCCAACTTTGATGATAGACAAAGTCTGGGCACATTTTTGGTTGTAATCATCTATCTGGCAACTCTACTGGAGGCCGAACCTCTTGGCGACTCCACTTCATAATTCTGGCTCAGTTTGTGAGGCATACTCGGAGAAATCCTCAGAAATCGCAAGCTGACCCAGCACCTGACCTGGGAAAGACCATCAAGGAGAAGAAAGTATTGCAGAAAGGAGCATCGGGTTCAGGTAAACCTAAACAATACTCTATATCTCTTCAGCAAGATCTTGCAATAGAACAAATACAGGTTGAGAGTACAGATTCAAATACTAGCAGTGAAGAAAAGCTCTCAGAAATTCATAAAGTTCCTTGTTCTATAATTTCTCCTTTTGTTGTTAGCCCAAAGGGAACCCCACCTCCTATTCACCATACTCCTTTGGTCTTACCAATCACTCCTCCGCCTTCCGTCTTTCAGACTCCTGGTACCCTTTTAGCCACCACAGTTATGGCAGGTCCGTAAGCACCCACCAAAATGGAAAGAATCATAGCTGCTAGGTATGGACCTCTAATACTGCCCACTCCTTTGAATGCTATGCCCACTAGAGAATATCAGAAGTATATGCCTAAGTTCACTGGGACTGAAGGTGTCACTGCTGAAGAACACCTTGAGTCATTTTATAGCTATGCTGATAATCTGGATATTAGTGAAGATGATGTGTGGATGAGAGTCTTTGTCCAAAGTCTAGATGGGGAGGCTAGGAAATGGTTTAGAGAACAAGCCCCAAGATCTATAGCAGATATCGAAGCTTTAGATGATACGTTCCTAAAACATTGGGGAGATAAAAAGGACCTGCTATACTATCATACGGAGTTTGGAAACCTGAAGAGGGAAAATGGGGAATCCTTGTCTGATTTTATTAAAAGATTCAACCGTATGTATAGTAAAATACCAGCCGAGGTAAAGCCTACCCCCACCTCTGCCAAACTTGCCTACGCCAGTGCCTTTGACTCTGATTTCTGTTTGCTGTTAAGAGAAAGAAGATGTGCTACCCTAGCTGAAATGCAGGATGCGGCACTAGAGGTCGAATCTAACATTATGGCTGCAGAAAAGCTCAAAAGCCACACTGATAGGAGGAGGCAGAGAGGCGAGGCTTCTTCTTCCTCTGCTCCATCCTCAGATACCAAACTTGATAAAATGACTAGAATGATCGAGTCACTGTCTGCTAAAATTTCTAAGCTGGAGATTGAGCAGAACTCTGGGAAGACAAGGCTCCCAGGCACATTTTCACCAAGAAATCCAAATCCATTTAGAAGAACCAATGAACAATTGCAAATCATTCAGAGGGGTAAAGAAACTAACGAAGATCAAAAAGTTAAGGCTCCTTTCCAAAATGTGGTCATGGAGGAGGAACAGATTGAAGATGAGGATGAAATTCTTTGTATGGAAGATAAAGGCAGTGATGCCTTTTTGACATTAGCTGCATACGAAGAGTCTTTGCTGCAGGAGCAAGACAGTCAAAGGTGGGACAGAGAGGCTGTTCTACAAACTGGGGAGCAGCAAAGATATAATCTAAGGTCAAATGCAAATAATATCAAGGAGAATCCTGCCCAAAAAGCTGCCGTCCAAACAGAGACCCAGAATGGCAGACAGAGAAGACCAGCAGCTGATCCAGTCACCCTCAAAGCACCAGTTCAAGAGGTAAAAGGTCCTGACAAGCTACCTCTCTCTTTCAGCTTCGAATCAGAAGTTCAGAAGTTAAAAATAATTGTGCCTCTGACAGAACTGGTGAAGAGTGAAATGTTTAGAAAGCCTATCCTTGAGGCTCTCGAGCTGAAGATCACACGAACCTCCACTGACTTTGTCAATTTGCAAGACGATAGGCCTGCAGTTGTGCTAAGCCCAATGACTGAACCTGCCAATGATAGTTCCCCATCTTTTTATGTCTCCTTGACCATTCATGACAAAATTCTCCACAACTGCCTCCTAGATACAGGTGCCAGTCACAATCTGATGCCCAAAACTGTCATGGAAGAGTTAGGCCTTGACATCACCAGACCATATCATGACCTATTCTCATTTGATTCGAGGAAGGTGAAATGTCTGGGATTGATTAAAGATTTAGCCATTTCCCTAACCCAGCTGCCCATGAAGAGCATAATGATGGATATTGTGGTGGCAAATGTCCCTCCTAAGTTTGGCATGCTGTTGTCCAGAGGGTGGATTAAGAGACTAGGTGGGACATTGCAGAATGACCTATCTTATGCCACTGTCCCAGTTTTTGGAGGAGAAAGCAGGAGATTGTATAGAGAAGCACAGTTGGCATACATCATCAGTGATGAAAAGAATCCTTCTAATCATCTTATTTATGTGGTGAACACTGATTTTGGAGCATGTATCCTCCAAATTGAAGAATCTCAGAAGGCCTCGTTGCAGCTCAAGAAACCAATTGTTCAGGCTGAGGGGAAGCAAGCAAATCAGGTTTGGGAGATGTTCTTCGATGGAGCATGTTCCAAGGAGACTGCAGGAGCAGGGGTGGTGCTGATATCTCCAAAACAACAAAGCACACAGCTGTCTTTTAAGCTGGCCTTCCAAGTCACCAATAATATAGCAGAGTATGAGGCTCTGATACTGGGCCTTAATGCAGCGAAAGACAGAGGAATCCAGAATCTGAAAGTATTTGGAGATGCTGATTTGATCATTCAGCAAGTAAATAAAACGTTTCAAGCGAAGCACCCAAGGCTGAAAGCATACAGAGATGAGGCATGGAGGATCAGAGACTCTTTTGATTATTTCTGTATTTCATATGTTCCTAGAGCCCAGAATCAGCTTGCTGATTCCCTTGCTGTGTCTGCTAGTCTATTTATCCCTCCCATGCAGCCCAGGCTGGTTTACGAAGTCCAAATGAAATTTAGGCCATCCTTGCCTGATAATGTCCAGCATTGGAAAGTTTTTGATGATGACGATGAGATAAATAGGTTTCTGCAAGTCATTGATGAATTTTCCGAAATGCAAATTGACCAAGAAAACGAAGCCTTGCAAGAGAACCCCCAATCCCAGCTTAGGAATAAAATTGGCAAAGATAGCATTGTTCAGCTTCCCAGCAATCATATTCCCAAGGGTCTAATTCCTCTAGAAAGACTGTTTGACCAAAACGATGTACCCTACAAGGCTGCCCAAAAAGAGGATCCATTTGCAGTCTGTCAGCATGATATAGGGAGTCCAAGTCAGCCTAGATATATAAAGTTGTCTTCTCGTCTATCTGCTGACCAAAGTTCTGAATACTGCACATTAATGAAGCAATTTGTTGATGTCTTCGCCTGGGAATATAGTGACCTGAAAACCTATGATAAGAATATCATCCAGCATAAAATCCCTTTAGAGAAGGGCACCATACCTTTCAAACAGAAGCTGAGGCCAATAAATCCTATGCTTATCCCTCTGATCGAAAAAGAAATAAAAAAGTTGTTGGCTGCCAAAATCATAGTCCCTCTCAGATATTCCAAGTGGGTAGCCAACCTAGTAGTGGTGAGAAAGAAAAGTGGAGAAATCAGACTCTGTGTTGATTTCAGAAACTTAAATAAATGCTCCAAGAAAGACAATTATCCTCTACCCAAGATGGAGCACTTGCTGCAGAAGGTCTCAGAAGCCAAAGTGATGTCTTTCTTGGATGGATTTTCAGGGTATAATCAGGTTGTTGTGCATCCGGATGATCAGGAGAAGACTGCATTCACCACTCCTTGGGGCACCTTTATGTATTCCAAGATGCCTTTTGGGTTGATGAATGTTGGAGCCACCTTTCAGAGAGCTATGGATATAGCATTTGTGGGAGAAAAGGATAAATTTGTCCTTATCTACCTGGATGATATAACAATATACTCCAGCAGCCATCAAGACCATGTGCAACATTTGAAGAAAGTGTTTTTGAAGTGCAGAAGGTTTTGGATTTCAGTAAATCCTAAGAAGTCGCAGTTTGCGTTAGAAGAAGGCAAGTTGTTGGGACATATTGTCTCTGCTGCAGGGGTCCGAATTGACCCAGAAAGAGTAAAAGCGATACAGACCTTGTCTGTCCCGAGATCGAAGAAGGACATCTAGTCTTTTCTAGGCAAGATTAATTTTGTAAGGAGGTTTATCCCAAATTTTGCAGAACTTGTGAAGCATATTACCTCTATGTTGAAGAAGGGGTCAGAGATCAAGTGGAATGGTGTAGCGAGAAAGTCATTTGAGTCCATTAAAAAGGCAATTATGGAGGCTCCCACTTTAATCAGTCCAGATTATAGCAAGGAGTTCCACATATTTTCTTTTGCCTCTGACGACACCCTTGCAGCAGTCTTATTGCAAGCAGATGAAGAAGGCTCAGAGCATCCGGTGGCATTTTTCAGTAAAACCTTAAGGGATGCTGAGCTGAGGTATGATATTATTGAGAAACAAGCATACGCTCTTATCAAGTCTTTGAAGGCTTTCAGAGTTTATATTCTGCACTCCAAAGTAGTTGCATATGTACCCTCTGCTGCAATAAAAGATGTCTTAACACAACCTGATGTCGATGGAAGAAGGGCTAAATGGATCGCGAAGTTAATTGAATTTAATATAGAGCTGAAGCCCACTAAGCTTGTCAGAGGTCAGGGTCTTGCCAGACTATTAGCTGAAGAAAATTGCAGAACATTGGACATGAACCTCATGTGTTCGAATTCAGAGAATGGTCAAACAGAAGAGGTGGAAGCAGCTGAGCCAGAAGAAAAGCAGTCATTGACAGAGAACCTTGCTTCTTGTGATTGGTATTCCGCAATAGCTAATTTCTTGCTGAAGTTAGAAATCCCTCCAGGCCTCACTCAAAGTCAGGCCAGAACTGTTAAACTCAGGGCAACAAAATATTGCATCCATGAAAACTTGCTCTATTGGAGAGACCCGTCTGGAATGCTTTTGAGGTGTTTGAACAAAGAACAGTCAATGGAAGTTACGCAGTAGCTTCACTCCAGCATGTGTGGAGGACATCATTACTGGAAAACTACAGCCCACAAGATCCTCAGAGCTGGGTACTATTGGCCCACCTTATTTTCTAATGTCTTCTCATTTGTTAAATCTTGTGACAGGTGCCAAAGATTCGAAGGGAAACAACAATTGAAATCCCTGCCCTTAAAACCAGTGCATGCAAAAGGACCTTTTCAGCAGTGGGGCTTGGATTTCATTGGAGAAATCAATCTGCATTCCAGTGGCCAACACAGATGGATATTAGTAGCCACTGATTATTTCACTAAGTGGATTGAAGCAATCCCTACTAGAAAGGCTGATCGTAGTGTGGTCATGAAGTTTTTGATTGAGCATATCTTCACCAGGTTTGGTTGTCCACATAAATTAGTCACAGATAATGCAGCAGCCTTCAGAGCAAAAGAATTGGTGGAAATGTGTAACTCAATGGGCATTAAACTGGTTCATTCCACCTCATACTACCCTCAAGGAAATGGTCTAGCAGAATCTTCCAACAAAAGTCTGATAAGGATAATTAAGAAGCTGTTGGAGGACAACAAAAAGAATTGGGATTCTAAGCTCAAATATGCACTTTGGGTTGACAGAGTGACCATTAAAAGATCCACAGGAAATTCTCCATTCAAGCTGGTGTATGGCACCGAAGCTGTGTTCCCAATTCAGTTAACTCTCCCTGTGGCAAAGTTCCTGCAACAAGAACAGGATGAGGAAGAAGGAATGGCAAAAAGAATCACTGATTTAGCAGAGGTACATCAGATTAGAGAGAAGCTGGTTGAAAAGTCTGCAGCACATCAGAAAAAGATCAAGGAAGCCTTTGATAAAGGGACAAAAACAGATAATTTTCAAGTTGGAGACATGGTCCTTAAATGGGATGCACTAAAAGAAAAGAAAGGCAACCATGGGAAGTTTGATGCTTTCTGGACAGGGCCTTTTATCATTTCTCAGGTCCAAGGGAACAATACCTTCATGCTGAAGAGCATGGAAGGGGAAGCAGTTTTTGATGGCCCAGTCAATGGGCGTTTTCTGAAAATCTATGTGATTTAAGGTCTTTAGGCCTTAAAACTGTAAATATTTTATTTCATCATTTTTAGTATAAGCAAAGTAGACTCCATGCCCAATGGAACACTAGGAAATTTTGGCTAATTTGTTTTCTACAGGAAAGGCATTGCTCTAAAAGTTCTTGAGACCTCACAGGGAGAATCTCATCCCCAGAAGGAGCCAGTGTTAGCGCTGCTATACAAGGGGATAAAAAAGGATCCATGCATGCTGTTGAAATCTCCAAGTTTGGGTTAAAGGCCTTCCACCGATCATAGCCATCACAAGAGAAAAGCCCTTGGGAAGGCGGAAATACACTACCGGGAGGCAAAGAACACTCCAAAACAGTCAAAAAATCAAAATCGCAGGCTTAACATTCAAATTCGCGACAACCGTTGGATCTGGCCGATCAATGGTCCAGATCGCATCGGCGGGTCACAATCGGCGAAGGCAGGCAGCGACAGCGACGCGGGACACCACCGATCAGCGATCGCCGATGATCGGATCGGCGGGTCGCAATGGAGGACTTACAAGGAGGTCGGGGCCTTTTTGCACATACATGTTGCCGATGCGATAACCGGACCCGACGGTTATATATGCTCCATTGTATATTTTTCAGTTCCGCCAGCGGCCATTTTTCCCGTATTTGCAATGTTTTTCGAGTATAAGTCAAAGTGTATCGCATCGGTGGATATCCAATCGGCGGGTCCCGAGTCGGCAGTTCACTTTCGACAAAACCAAAGGGGCAGGGCCTTCGCTTAAGATATGCTTGCGACCCGATGAGTCGGACCCCATGGTGCTATAAGTGATTTTTTATAAAATCTCAGGTCCGCGCTTAGGCCACTTTCATTATATTTTTGTGTGTTTTCAATGTATAAAGGAAATACAAAGGAAACCTTGGTGAGTGCCGATAGCGATGAAGCCCGGACCCGAAAGGGTCCGGGAAGTGAAATATATATATATATATATATATATATATATATCTATATATATTCAGATCCGGTAGAGGCAATTCTCCGTGATGTTCAGTGTTTTGCATGTATTTGCAAATAGAAGGAAACAGAGGATCGGCCGGCTATCATGTGCGATTGCGACCCAAATGGCGGACCCGATAGATGATTGAACCAGGCTTGAGGACTTTTAAAGTCCAAATGAAGTAGAAATGGGCGGGATTTAGCAGTATTGCAGCGTTTTCGCTGTTTATGACCCAAAACAGACATAATAACAGAAAAGAAACATTCGCAGCTATTGTCTGAAAGGGACTGGTGCAGGGATTTCATAGGAACGATAGCCACTCCATTGCAGGTTCAAGCGGCAAGCCATCCTTAAAGAAATCGTGCAGTTATGATTACATACCAGAAGAAGGATTCGGCGGAGGGACAGCGGCCGGCAAACAGAACCCAGAAAGGGAAGGAGAAGGGCCACTACACGCCTCAACCCAAATCAAATGAAATCATGGAGCTTAACGACCCTGCCAGTGCAGCAGTCATCCTAACAAACATGATGGGGCATCTTTGGCACGAGGGAGCTCCCATGCATCACAGCAGGCCGCCCAAAACATCTGAGTATGGTTATTCCTCTGTCAGAAGAAGAAAGCCTCTGAACCATGCCTGCCTATTGAGGGAATCAAACAGTTATGGGATAGATCAGACAAGTTCAAGACTCCGAGCCTTCTAGAGAGCTCAGGAGCATTGTAAAGGGCCTATAAAAGGCGGAAAACTAAATGTAACAAGGGTTCAACTTTTGGAGATTATTCCTCCCCTGTTTTCTCAAGCTTCTCATCTGCAGTCTTTAGTAATACAAGCTTCTTTTGCTACTACATGTTTAATGTCCATTTCTCTTCTGTTCTATGCTTGCACTTGAACAGTTTGTTCAGGTTTTCTGTGTGTTTAAGGCCAGATAACTGTCATCTTATCTCTGCTTTGATATACTAGATTTGCAAGCTTCTTTGCTGCCTATGGCTAGCCATTTATATGTGTGATTATATGTGCATCTGCCAGTATAGTCAGTGAGTTCTTTTACTGCCTGTAGCTAGCCATTCATATAGGTCCATGTATGCTATCTGCCGGCATAGTCAGTGTTCTCCATCTATCCATTAATCTACAAACTATTGAGCATTAGCAGTCTAAAGCCTTGTGTTGTTGGGGGTGTTCATGCATGTCTTGAGTGTGAATAGAGCTGGAATGGTTATCCGACTTGATCCAAACCATCTTTCATTCCAATAGTTCAGAGAACAATATTGAAGATTATATGTTACCAGGCATCTCTGATTTACAACCTCAGAGAGTTTCCTGGAGTGATAACATGTCTTTTTAAACTACTTATGGTTACTTATTTTTCTTATAGAATAATACTCTCTTAATTTAAATTCTAGAATAGTCCTCTCTTAATTTTTATGATATGTTTCTCATCAATCTTCCACAAAATCTAAATTTTAGAATAGTCCTCTCTTAATTTTTATAATGTTTCTCATCAATCTTCCACAAATCTTATGATAATCTTATAATGTAAACAAAAGTTCTCAGCTTTATTTTGATTTATACCTCTATTTGCTTACCATTCGTTTTTTATACCTCATCTACCTCTATTTGCTTACCGTTCATTTTTTATACCTCATCTACCTCTATTTGCTTACCCTTCATTTTTTATACCTCATCTACCTCTATTTGCTTTGATTTATACCTCTATTTGCTTACCGTTTGTTTTCTTATACCTCTATACTATACATCTATTTGCTTACCGTTTGTTTTTTATACTTCTATACCCCTATTAATCTACCTCTATTTACTTACCGTTTGTTTTTTATATTTCGATTTACTTACTGCTTATTGTTTGTTTTTCCATCAATTTTTCACCAAATTTAATTAATATATGTAAACTTTTATGACAAATTTAATTCATATATATGAACTATTAAAATAATTAGGGTTTCAAGGTATTCAAGTAATAAGTAATATTTTTTACAAATTTTAAATATCCTCTTATATTATTATATTCATATGCATATTCATAATTTATCTTCTCATATGCATATTCTTATTTATCTTCTCATATGCATATTCTTATTTATCCTCTCATATGCATATTCATAAATTTTATGAACTTTAAATATCCTCTCATATTCATAATTTATAAATATTCACAATTTATTCTCATATGTATATTTTTTAAATATCCTGTCATATTCATATGCATATTCAAAATTTATCTTCTCATAATTTATGCATATTGATATTCTTTAAATATTCTCTCATATTCATATGCATATTCATAATTTATGATATTCATATTCTTTAAATATTCTATTGAATATTCTATTCTTTCATATTCATATTCATATGTATATTCATAATTTATCTTTCCTATGCATGTATATGCATTCATTTATCATTTTGATGGAAAGAAAAAACTTAATTAAGATTTTATCTGGATCTATTCCATCAAAGCAGTCATTGTGTAATATTACACATGATATTTTGAAAAAAAATCTTTTAAAGATATTCATATTTATTAGTATTTTATCTGGATCTATTCCATCAATATTGGCAGTCATTGTGTAATATTACGAATAATATTACAAATGATATTTAAAAATAATAATAATAAATAAATAAATTATCTAGATCTATTCCATCAATATTGGTAGTCATTGTGTAATATTACGAATAATATTACAAATGATATTTAAAAAAAAAAAAAAACTTTAAAAATGTGTAATATTACAATTGATATTTTGAAAAAAAAATCTTTTTAAGGATATTCATATTTATTAGTATTTTATCTGGATCTATTCAATCAAAGTGTAATATTACAAATGATATTTTGAGGAAAAAAAAACACTTTTAAGGATATTTATATTTATTATTTGATAGAAAGGAGAAAAGAGAAATTCAGGTTTTGATAGAAATCAAAGAACAGTCATAAAATCTCAATTTATTATAGAACAACCTCACAATTACGAAGCAGCTTTAGAGCTTGCCGATTGACAAATGAACAGATACAGATATCCTGAACTCCAATGGACAAATCAGTGGATGCCTTCCAGAATTAAAAAATGACTTCAATCCTAACTCCATTGCCATTGACAAATGAACAGATACAGATATCCTGAACTCCAATGGACAAATCAATAGAAACAGAAATAATAATATAAATGTAATTCCAACGACAAGTACTGGCATGGTTATTGATAATCAATTAATTGATATTGTACTGATATTGTATTGTTGCAGATATGTCAGGATACAAAATTGATTTTAAGAAAGCTCATTAAAATGAAGAGAGATTTTTTTAACTAAAAAACATTCTATATCACGCCAATGAGGTACAAAGATTGGTACAGAAACTAACCCACTATGCGACTTGTGGTAAATCCAGGTTAGTTACATCACATTCTTAGTTTTTGTTCTTTTTAACTAAAAACATTCAATCCCACATACCCAAAACCACAAGCATTCGGATCGAAGTTCTGGGAAATATGAGGATTAGAAAAGTCCAGATATTTGTCGAAGCTATGGAAACTCTCATTACCAATGTACCATTTAAATTTCCTTGGAGGTTGACAGATCATTTAAATTTCCTTGGAATTTGACAGACCAGAGTGTTGGAGGTTGACAGACCATTTAAATTTTCTTGGAATTTGACAGACCAGAGTGCAGCCAAATCTCCCTGTACTACAATGTCAATCATCCATAATCCAAAACGAGGATCTTGTACTACAATATCATCATCCAAAAAGAAGATCTTGTACTACAATATCATCATCCAAAAAGAGGATATTGTCCAGCGTAGGGTAAACTTGAAGTAAATACAAGTGAAAATTATTTAACTGAGAGAATTATTTTGAGTTCCGATACTTCAAATTGGAATCTTGCTGCCAAATTAGTTGGATGATCTGCATTAAAATAATATTCCTTCACGGCTACAGATTGGAAGCCTGCTGCCAAATTAGTTGGATGATCAATTTTAAAATAATAATCTTTCACTGCTACAGATTGGAAGCTTGCTGCCAAATTAGTTGGATGATCTAATTTAAAATAATATTCCTTCATTGCTACAGATTCAAGCTGCCAAAGAACTGGACAATAGGAAGAATTTAACCATTTGAACTCATCGACTGTATCTTTGCCTCGAGGGTTTTCTAAAAACCACATCTTCATAGCCCCAAAATTCAATCTATCTGTTAGAAGATGAAAAACATGAGGAATATGCTAAATGAGAACAAAAAAAAATGACTGATTACCAAAATAAAACAGTGTGACACTGAAATCAGGTTCATACCTTAGCATTCAGTATGGTTGAATTAATCACGACAGAGGTAGCTAGCACATTGTCAAAAAATAGTGCATAATGATAGACGCAGGGTCCTCCAATTTCTCCCTGTTAGAAATTCAAGCTTTTCAGGTGCAAGCATGTTGTAATCAATTGTCAACCGCATTGACACAGTACAAGCCCTTTCGTTGCTACCCAGTGCCAAGTGACTTAAAAACGTTCTCTGCCTTTTTAGTGTTCTTACCTATTCATCTCCAGATTGAAGCATGGCTCGCAACTTTTGGGTTACAATGGTAGAACCATGTAATTGTTCTTCTCTGGTTGTGGAGAGAAGCAGTGAAAATCATTTAACATAGATAATTATTTTGATTTTGATACTTCAAATTGGAAGCCTGATGCCAAATTAGTTGGATGATCTACCTTTATTCCTTCACTGATACAGATTCGAAACCAGCTGCCAAATTAGTTGGATGATCTACTTTAAAATAATATTCCTTCATTGCCAAAGAATTGGACAATAGGAAGAATTTAACCATTTGAAATAGGAAGAATTTAGCCATTTGAAATCATTGACGGTAGCTTTGCCTGGAGGGTTTCTAAAAACCATATTCCTTCATTGCTACAGATTCAAGCTGCCAAAGAATTGGACAATAGGAAGAATTTAGCCATTTGAAATCATCGACTCGACTATAGCTTTGCCGGGAATGTTTTCTAAAAATGGTTCCTGAAAGAAACAAAGGAATATGTTGAAAGAGAACAAAAAAAATGACAGATTACCAAAATAAAAGTGTGACACTGAAATCAAAGGAATATGCTGAATGGGAACCAAATATGCTGAATGGGAACCAAAAGAATGACTGATTACCAAAATAAAACAATGTGGCACTGAAATCAAAGGAATATGCTGAATGAGAACCAAAAAAATGACTGGTTACCAAAATAAAACAGTGTGACACTAAAATCAGGTTCATACCTTGGCATCAGTATGGTTGAATTAATCATAACAGAGGTAGCTAGCACATTGTTAGAAAATAATGCATAATGATAGAAACTGGGGTCCTCCAACTTCTACTTGTTAGCAAATTCAAGCCCTCCAACTTCTCCTTTTAGGAAATTTCAAGCTTTTCAAGTGTAAGCATGTCATAATCAATTGTCACCCGCATTGACACAGTACATGCCCTTTGGAACAGTGTTTGCTGCCCAGTGCCAACTGACTTAAAAACGTGCTCTGTCTTTTACTGTTCTTACCTGTTCATCTCCAGATTGAAGCATGGCTCGCGGCTTTTTGGTTACAATGGTACAACCATGTAATTGTTCTCCTCTGGCTATGGAGAGAAGCAGTGAAATTAACTTAATATAGATAATTATTTTGAGTTTCGATACTTCAAATTGGAACCCTGCTGCCAAATTAGTTGGATGATCTACCTTAAAATAATATTCCTCACTACTACAGATTGGAAGCCTGCTGCCATATTAGTTGGATGATCTACTTTAAAATAATATTCCTTCATTGCTACAGATTCAAGCTGCCAAGGAACTGGACAATTGGAAGAATTTATCCATTTGAAATCATCAACTGTAGATTTTCCTGGAGGGTTTTCCAAAAACCACATCTTCATAACCCCAAAATTCACAAAATTCAATATATCTGTTAAAAGATGAAAAACATGCTTTTCAGGTTCCTGAAAGTAACAAAGGAGTATGTTGAATGAGAACAAAAAAAATGACTGATTACCAAAATAAAAGAGTGACACTGAAATCAAATTTGTACCTTGGCATTCAGTATGGTTGAATTAATCACAATAAAGGTAGCCAGTATGGTTGAATTAATCACGACAGAGGTAGCTAGCACATTGTCAGAAAATAATGCATAATGATAGACGATGGGGCCCTCAACTTCTCCTTGTTAGGAAATTCAAGCTTTTCAGGTGCAAGCATGTCGTTATCAATTGTCAACCGCATTGACACACTACATGCCCTTTGGAAAAGGCTTTGCTGCCCAGTGCCAACTGTCTTAAAAACGTGTTGTATCTTAAAAATGTGCAGCTCTGCCCTTTTAGTGTTCTTACCTGTTCATCTCGAGATTGAAGCATGGCTCACAACTTTTTGGTTACAATGGTACAACCATGTAATTGTTCTCTTCTCTGGCTATGGACAGAAGCCCACCCATTGACTTGATTTTTTCTAGGGCATTGAAAGTCGGCAAAATGTTCCAATATCCTCAATATTTAAAACTTGATAACTTGATGCCCCAAAGATGCATAAATATATATATATAAAGATTGATTTTTTCTGGGGCACTAAAAGTCGGGAAAATTTTCCCTTATCCTCGATAATTAAAACTTGATAACTTGATGCCCCAAAGATGCATAAATATATATATAAAGATGTATAAATATATAAACTTCTCTTGTATATTAGTAGGTGTATAATTCTATAATTACCTGTAGGCTGTGATGTATGTCAGAATCTAGACTCGCTTTGCCCAATACACATTGGCTTTGTTTAATATGCAGCATCAAGTAATTGTAAATATCAAGTCGATTCATCGATCGCGCAAGCATCACTTGATGCAATCGATCCCAGAGTAGACGATGATGAAGTCAATGCTGCCAATACTCAACCCAAGAGGCGATCCTAGAGTTTATGCCTGGTAGGTAATGCACTCAATGCCTGGTACTATTAAATGCCCGGTATTCAATTCCAAGAGTCGATGTCTTATTTTGTAGATTTTGGAACCGAACTCTTTCATCTTAAGCCTTCATCAACTAAATCAACAAGGACAACAACAGCCAAGCCCACAAGTCTTTACCCTTTGGCTGTCAGCCAAGCCTAGCTCTTTAGGCGCTTGCTTAAGCATACTTCCAAATAGAGAGAACGAGGGGGGAACTTTTTTAGCTCCGTATTAGGCTGATACCCCGAAAGCAACTCATAGATTTCGTGTTCCAATGTAGCCTTCATCACCTAGATCCCAAGACCTGATCCCGCTATATACCCTCCCTTTGACCCTTATTTTGCTTTCCAGTGCGCCACCGAGAATGTAAACAGTACAGTGAGCTGGGATTTATAGGGATTCCGCATACATCATGAAGTACTCTTTTTGATGAGCTACACAGAACTCTAGCAGATCTAGCACCCAACCGAGGTAACTGACTAAAGAGCTTATGGATCTTTCGGGGTTCCTTGCATACAGTTTTCCCATAATAACTTTATGTAGCATCAAGTAATTGTAAATGTCAAGTCGATTCCTAGATCGTGCAATGCTTGCATACAGTCTTCCCATAATAACTTGATCTCGAATCAATTTTATAGTGGAGTCCGATTTATCGCTCTCAAATTGAGGTCTCCAAATATTGTATTTGTGTAGCACTGATGGACCTACCAATTTAGATCTCATAATAGCTGCTGCATTTTCAAGGTTTGTTGTTTCTTTGTCACCCTGTTGGAGCACCTTTGACAACCGTTTTTCCCTTCTTCGTTGTCTCAATTGCTGAGACAGGACGAACTAAAAACCTAAGACAACATCTATAACAAAGTTCATTGTGCTCAAATTCAAACTAGCTCAATGAACTCAACCCCACAATGTCCAAAGTTCAAATAGCTCAAAGATCCACATTTGCAATTTTTGGTACACGTCCACTTTTGGCTACACCCTATAAATACCATATTCAAAAAAATGGTGACCAGTTTTTAGTCCTTGTTAATATGGATTCATCACCATGTAAAAAATATGATAAAATGTGATAGAGAAACAGCACGGGAAAAAAGTTACCCTCCATTGAATTTTTGGAGGACTTTCTTCAATTTGTGAGTAATCTGCACTCACAAATCAATATCAATTAAGGCCCAGCTTACACACCATACAATAAGAATTGATGTTTGACAACTTTATAAAATAAATGAATCCCGGTCCAATACAAATAAGAATTTCAAAATGGTGAACCAAACTTACAAGCAAGAACATTCGCCTCAACACCTTTGTCTTTAGCTCCTCCTCCGACTCCTTTCAAGCCAAGAACATTCGCCTCAACACCTTTGTATTTAGCTCCTCCTCCGACTCCTTTCAAGCCTGTCACCAGCATTTCAAATAATCTTTGTCTTTAGCTCCTCCTCTGACTCATTTCAAGCCTGTCACCAACATTTCATTATTTGAAGAATTACCCTGCTAAAGTTATTTCAATCTAAAATCCTTGGAATTTGGAATTTTGCTCGAGTCATTTGCCAATTTGTATTGAAACATTAGGTTGCTGATCACTCTTTGTTTTTCGTCTCTCCCATTGGAAAATGTCTATAGAAAATGCCCACAGACATAATATTGCTTCTGTCAGCATCAGTCACTCAAATAAGGTGCTAATTTGCTAGATAAGCATTGGAACAGAGGATTCTTTCAACAATACTACAATTTCCCAAACATGCCAAATGCCAAAATCCTATCACTTACTCAGAATTCACTGAGAGATTTACACGGAACAAAAGAAAATAGAGCACAAAATCACATGTCTCAGTCTCGACGACGACTTGTCTCGAAAATGAATATTAACTGCTACCTAACCATATTGACCAGTTGATTCAAGGTGGGAAAAGAGGGAAGAGGCGTGTTAAGGCACCCACTTCCTATTTGGAATTTTCAAAACATTCCTGATGTAAGCCCTGGAGGAAACAATGGATAATGGATGTCGTGGTTGTGCAGTGTACTGAATAGCTGAAAGGGTTGGAGTACGTACTGATACATGAAAGGATTTAAAGGGGAACAATTTAAGACATGTACTGTATAATGCATTTGAAATGGATAACTGTTACAGCTTGTGAACTTCACAAGTGATGCTTTGCAAAATAGTCTGTTACAAACTTACAAAGCACTTGGAAATTCTTACAAACTGTTCAATTACATAGCATTATCCAAGAACTTGTAAAAAAGAGGATGGACTTCAACTATACCACAAGCTCTGGCAATCATTGATGTATGCTAACTTGAGCCATTTAGGATTACAAAGCACTCGAAAATTCTTACAAACTGTTCGAATTACATAGCATTATCTAAGTACCTGTAAAAAAGAGGATGGACTTCAACTATACCACAAGCTCTGGCAATCATTGATGTATGACAACTTGAACCATTTTGCTTCCTAAATAAGTATAGACATCCTAGTACTGGATGAATTCATTAGGGTTAGCGGTAGGCTCCAATGCCCAACCTTCCAGCATTAGTTGAACCTGGCTCACTTTACCAGGATCAAGAATAGCTCCAATGTCCAACTTTCCTCCATTAGTTGAACCTGGCTCACTTTATCAGATCAAGAGTAGCTCCAATGCCCAACTTTGCTGAAGCTTTGGCACTCATTGATGTATTATAACTTGATATTATTTTCTTTGTATGATGTATAAACAACATAACAGTGGCTCACTTCATTAGGATCAATAGTAAGCTCCAATGCTAACCTTCCCGCACTAGTTGATCTTGGCTTACATATGGATTTTTTCCAGTTTCTACATCACAACTTGCATATTAGGCAAAGGGGTGTGGAATACAATCACCAACCTATATGACTTGGTCGACTCCCCTTCATCAATTTCTGTAGCTTTCTAAAGATTTAACTTTGGAAAGCATATATAAAAATGGAACACTATAGGATATCCAGAGGGCTCAGAAGGGGTATGCCACCCGCTTCCTATTTGCATTCAACAAAACATTCTTATTATAATCCCTAGTGGAAAAAATGGATGTGATGCTAACACGGGATAGATGTGATGGTTGAACATTCAATTGAGCAGCTAGATGGTTCAACGTAGGCATTAATAAATGGAAACATTGAGAAATATATGAACACCGCATACAAGGATACCACATTTGCTGCAAAGGACTAGGATGTCATTCAATTGATCTGAAATGTGTACTCAACGCCTTTGTGTTGTTGTAACAGTAGTAAAAGCTGACACCCTTTCATCATCGTGTTTCCTGGCCCTCTAAAGGTTTAACTTTGAAAAACTTTGTAACTCTGTACTCAACGCCAGAGACTTGTGTTGTTGTAACAGTAGTATAGGCTGACTCCCTTTCATCATCTTGTTGCCTGGCTCTCTAAAGGTTTAACTTTGAAAAACTTTGTAACTCTTCTGGGCATATATAAAGTAGAGAAATCACTATAGGATATCCAAAGGGCTCAAAAGGGGCTCTCTAAAGGTTTAACTTTGAAAAACTTTGTAACTCTTCTGGGCATATATAAAATAGAGAAATCACTATAGGATATCCAGAGGGCTCAAAAAGGAGTATGCCACCTATTTCCTATTTGCGTTCAGCAAAACATTCTTATTATAATCCCTACTGGAAAAAATGCATATGAATGCTAACAGGAATAGATGTGGCAGTTGAGCAATCCACTGAATAGCTAGATGGATCAAAGTAGGCATTGATAAATGGAAACACTGAAAACTTGAAGAATACTGCATACAAGGGTACCACATTCACTGCAAAGGACTGAGATATCATTCAATTGATCTGAACTGTGTACTCAACACCAGTGATTTGTTGATTTGGTTTGTTGTAACAGCCCATTCATCATCTTGTTGCCTGACTCTCTAAAGGTTTAAGTTTGAAAAACTTTATAACTCTTCCAGGCATATATAAAAGTAGAGAAATCACTATAGCATATCGGCTCAAAAGGCGGTATGCCACCCGCTTCCTATTTGCATTCAGGAAAACATTCTTATTATAATTCCTAGTGGAAAACTTGGATATGAAATTTGAATGCCAACAGATAGATTCTTATTATAATTCCTATTTGAAAACATGGATATGAATGCTAACAGGGGATAGACGTGGCGGTTCAGCAGTCCACTGAACAGCTAGATGGGTCAGAGTAGGCATTGGTAAATGAAAACACTGAGAAATTGATGAATACCGGATACAAGGATACGTGTGTTGGCTGCACATGACTGAGATGTCATTCAATTGATCTGAACTGTGTACTCAACACCAAAGATTTGTGTTGTCGTAACAACCCTTTCATCATCTTGTTTCTCGGTGGTCTAGAGGTTTAACTTTGAAAAATTTTGTAACTCTTCCAGGCATATATAAAAGTAGAGGAATCACTATAGGATATTCAGAGGACTCAAAAGGGGGTAAGCCACCCACTTCCTATTTGGATCCAGGAAAAAAGTCCTATTATAATCCCTAGTGGAAAAAATGGATATGAATGCTAACAGGGGATAGATGTGGCGGTTGAGAAGTCCACTGAGCAGCTAGATGGGTCAGAGTAGGCACTAATAAATGGAAACACATAGAAATTGATGAATTCCATATACAGGGATACCACATTAGCTGCATAGCGCTAAGATGTTATTCAATTGGTCTGAATGTTTACTCAACACTAAAGATTTGTGTTGTTGTAACAGTTGTCGTGTTGTTCATATGCTTTGCCGATGACTAGGAGTTTCTTTGTGAAACTAAGAACCATTGAGGAGGTTTTTGAGTAGACGATTATGGAATTTCTGAACAAGGCAAACTTAGTGTACAATTATACATCAATGGAAAAAAAATTAGGCAACAAGCTCCTACAGTCAAAAGAAGTAACTATTCGACCAATAGAATTGTGCTACAAAAAGTTGAGTTGTCATTGAATTGAACTGAACTGTGTTTTCAACACCAAAAAATTGTGCTTTGTTGATGATTGGGAGTTTTTTTTTGTGAAATTGATGACCATTAAAGAGGTTTTTGAGTGAAATCTTCTGGAATTCCCTAAACAGAGGCAAGCTTAGTGTACAATTATATATCAATGGAAAACAAAAAATGCAACAAGTTGAAAAGAAATAAATATTAGACTAATAGATGGCTGTTACATGGAGGATTCTCTTTGCCAATCCAGCTCCAGCTAAACTATACATAGTTTCATTGTCATAAGCTTCATTGAAAGCCCAAAACTGTAATATCTTTTGCAAACGAGATTGGTTTGCATCTTTTTGAGGATTGTGATAGATCTTCGCAAGCATGGATCCCAACAGAGGTACGCCGTACGAGCCTCAAGGTGATAAAGGAGATAAAGCAAGAGCCTCCTTGTCTAACTCCTTTGGATTGATGTGGTGCAAATCACTCGCGAAATAGAACACAGTTAATGTTAATATTGGAACTGTGCTTTATCATGAACATAATAGAGCCATATACAGGCCACCAAGTATTAATCTGAAGCAAAGAAAAATAGAGCAAAATACAAACCCCCAAGGGCTAATCCAATGCCAAGCTAAATAGTCAATCCACCTATTAATGCACGTGAGCCTAACCATCATATCCTACTAATAAGGAAAACAACATCTTTGGAAAACACCCAAAATTTTGCAGCAATTTCAAAGTGCAGCCATCCCCTTTCTTCAGTATATATCATGGATAGTCAAGCCAACGATTTATTGGTTCACTCATGAGATTGATCAAGAGGGCATCCCTTCTTCAGAATATATCATGGATATAAAAGCCAATAAGGCATCGGTTCACCCATGAGGTTGATCAAGAGTAACAGGTTCCATCCCTGCTATGTTCTGCCCTGGTCAAATGGCATGAGTTTTAGGAGGTAAATAAATACCCCAGTATATCTGTTCTTTATAAAAACTGTAATGTACAAATAACCCTCAAATTGCATGTTTTAAGTTTTAAATCAGAAAGAGAGAGAGATGAGAGATGTACTGAAAGTCATTATATGGAAAAACAGGAAACCAAAATCTTTATATGGAACTTCCAAAAACATTATCTTACATGCTTGTTTGCTAAAATTGATTCATAATTATTACAAAAGTAATTGCTCAACAGTATCGATGCGAATACCAGGTGTAACAAGTTGTTGACAACAATATAAAGAAGGGAGGCTTGCACAAGTGGTCACTGGAAGCTGTCATAGGTCCACGATGGTAAATAAATGTGGTCACTTGACCTCAATCCAACATGATCAAGGGGAAGGACTCTGCACCTTCATGATATGAAGGTTATAGTAACCCCAAGAGAAGGATCAGAAGTGGGTTGTTCCCCACTACCATTATTAAATCACATTGTGGTGTAGGGGAGCTAGATGGAAGAATTGTAGCAAGTGCATGTGGATAAGGTGTTGAGAACGGAGATAAGCAATAACTTCGCTGTTATCAAGAATTTGTTGGCTTTGTTGCCTTCTTTTATCTCCTCATTGTCTAGTTGGCTTTGTTGCTACATTTTTGCTAATAGATATCGATGTTAATGCCAGCGTCCAGGGGTAACAAGAACCTTATAAACAAGGAGCCTTGCACGAGTGGTTGCCAAAAGTGGTCACCTGTCATTGGTATAATAGGGAAAATAAGTGTGGGAACACCACTCCAAACTAGCATGAATGGACAAGGTTAACGAGCATGCACCCTCATGATATGACAAGGATAGAATATAACCCCAAGAGAAGGATCTGAAACAAATAGTTTCACCCTCTACCAGAAATGAAGGCTAGAAATCACATTATTGAATACGGTAACAGGATGGAAGAATCATGCCCAATGCAAGTAAATAAGGTGTTAGAATAGAGATAAAGCTATGGCTTCAATCTTCTAAAATATTTGTTTCTTTTGAGGCTCACTTTCATCTCCTTGCTATCTACTTAAAGGCCCTCTCTGGTTTTAGGCTTTAGTTGGTTTACGTTACCTAGTGTCTCTCAGGCTTTAGTTGGTTTACATTACCCAGAGTCTCTTAGGCTTTAGTTGGTTTACGTTACCCAATGACTCCAAACATCAAAACAACTATGGCCTACCCTAATAGGCCTCCCTTAGCTTCATTGGAGCCAGTGACCTTAAGCTAGCTAGTTCTAGGTTATGGCCTACCCTAATAGGCCTCCCTTAGCCTTCATGGTTACTACAAGAACACTAACCAGCCTCCTTTTCAACTCAGCGTGCCTTACTACATGTGGCCTGCATCAACCTCAGTCTTGGCCTCCTTCCTAAACACTCAGCCCTTCCTGAAGCCTAGCTAGAACAAACCTCGAATCACTTGCTCCCACTGTGGCCTACTCCTTCACTAACCAAAACACAAACTTGGCCTTCTCCTATGCTTGTTGCTTCTTCTCTAGCGCTACCTATGGCTCCTTTGCTTGCTTGGGCTTAGTCCTTCTAGCTTCCTCTCTTACAAGTGTTTTCATTCTCACTTGTGATACTAAGCCTGTCCATTGGCTTATATCTATACTTTTCCCATAGGTGACTTAGGAGTCCTCTTTGTCCTTAAGAGACCCCACTTCACCACTCAACAACAAATTAGAATATAAAATTAGTTTCTATGGGTTCCAAGCCCATTCCTTTAAGTCAAACCCCCAAACTTTCGATGTCTCTCCCACAAGCTTTATTTTTTGTGGGTTTTCTCTACTTAGAAATACCTTCCAAGCTACCCAAATTTCAACACTCCCTCTTAGTGAGCAAGGTATTTCCACCACTAGCTAGAAGTGGCCTTGCCTTTGAATCTAATCCGTAACCACGTCCTTCTAGAAGACCAAGATCTTCGAAGATACCATACTCCTAGAAATCTCCAACTCCATGACTTTTCCTTGCATGGCCATGACTTTCTTTACATGTGCCACGTCTTCTCTTTGCTTGATCACATACTCCTAGAAATCTCCAACTCCATGAATTTTCCTTGCATGGCCATGACTTTCCTTACATGTGCCATGTCTTCTCTTTGCATGATCATGACTTTCCTTGCATGGTTCATGACTATCCTTGCATGTACCGTGACTTTCCTTGCATGCACCATGACTATCCTTGCATTGTCTACAACTTTCCTTGCACGTACCACAATTGTCCTTGCATGGTTAGTGACTTTCCTTGCATGACCTAGAAGACTCTACTCTCTTTCTTGAAATTAAAGGTTAGACTTCCACTGGGTAGCCAACTCTACTTTGGTGTCTCCCTTTGAAGCCAGCCTCCCTTTGAGCCTTACACAATCTTCCCTTAGCACACATTGCTTTCCCTCCCATGAAGTGCAACAACTTAACTTGTGTCCTTTCAAGGTAAATCCTAAGCTACAATTGAACACTAGGCCTAAACTACATCCTGCACTGTTCACAACTTCATTTGTGAACAATGCTCACTCTTCAAAATTTGCCCACTTGTCAGCCCTCTTATCACCTTAAAGTGTTGATCCTAGGTCCTACACATCTCTACCCCACATCTGTGACAAATTAGCCTCTTTTGTCACTGTTAGGGCCATCCCACACACAATCACTCCTTGATTGATCTAGGGCTACAAATACTTTGCCCTCAATTTTGAAATTTGTTCCTCAAATTTCAAAAATAGACTGTTTCTCATGATCTATGAACAGGTTTCCATAAACCCTTCTTTCCACTCAATCCATCAACCCTGTTCTTTGTTCCTTTTCCTCTGCTTTAGTTCACCCTTAAAACGTTTCGACCTCACAAAGGACAAGCACATACATAAGATTTGTGTATACACCAGCAACCCTGATATTAGGAATATACCAACAAAACTAGCTTCTCCTTTAGGGTTTTAACCCTTCCCTCCAAATCTGAACCAAGGGTTCACAAACTCAAACTACTTGATAGAGAAACATGGTTGCAACATCACTAGAATAGCCCCAATCTAGGGTCTGCAACTTCTATCCTAAACTCTTCAAGACAACCCTCCATCACTTGCATTGGATCAATCACAGGAGCCAAATCAACCATACCTTTCCTAAGACACCTTGTTGCACCATCTTAGAGTCACTGTGTTATCTGTTAGCCTCCTGTTGCAACAGGTGTTCATATTTCATGATCGACATTTTTACATGCCAAATATGTCATACTTTGCATGCTGCAATGTTCCATATTTCCTGAAGAAGCCAAAGAAGAGGCTATGAGGTGTGCTTGCCTAAATGCCACTACTGTGTTCCAAATTTTGATGAGTTGATCCATTTTTGATGAGTTTTCAGTTAAGGGAAGGCCAAACAACCTAATCTTGGTCTCCCTAGGTTTCAATTTCCTGTTGTAGAATATAGAGAATCATTATCTGTCCAAACATCTTAATCTTGGCAGATTTGTAGATAGGTAGAGAAACAAGGGTGCTCAACAGCTTAATCTGAGCCCCTGGATGAAATAAGTGTAGATGTAGATAGGAGGACAGCAAGAAAAAAAGAATGAAAAGCTGGGTATGCTAGTTCAAGTGCACCCAAACCAAAAAGAAGAGAAAATGCTAGGAAAGTAGGTTGGGTAAGTAGTTTTGTGGTTGCAGAATCATGACTTGTGATACATTTCATCTTTTCAAGTGTCATATCTATTCATATCACAAGTTTGAGGCAGTTTTCTATTTGAAGGACTTCAAGCGAGGCATGTCTAACTTCCCCTTCTTCCTCTTCCCCAAATCATTCACTAACCTCCCTAAAGAGGTCAAGATCTGCTTGATATCTCTTAGTTTCATCATTTCCATATCAGTTGCCCTGGTAAAGATCTGCTTTACTCAAGGAATGTTCATACTTCCTCTACAAGTCTCTTTTCCCCCTTGATAGCCTAAGATTTACATACTTAGCGCTTTTTCTTATCATTATCATGTTAACTACTAACTTTACTATGTAACTCCCTATCTATTTCCCCTTCCCTTACTAAAACTATGTTAATAACTCCCCTATATACTTATCCCCTCCCCCTGGTTGAAAAATAATCATAAGTACACTTGGGAATCGCTGAGTTTATCTAAAACTCAGCAAGAACCCTCATTTCCCCCCTCAAACCATCTTCTCATGCATTTTGGACTCCTTCCAATGCATAAAACCCTTCATCACTCCATAAAACCTCCCAAATGCTTTTGGACTCCTTCCCAAAGCATAGATTTCCCTTCAAATGGATAAAAACCATCCCTTTTGCCTTGTTTTCACCTTCTCAAGGCATAAACCCTTTGTTTTGCCTTAAAACCCTCCTCAAACCACGTAAAAATCCTCTTGAGTACCTTTGGACTCCTTCCAAGGCATGAAAATCCCAAGAAATCATGCAAAAAACCATGAAAATCCCTCAAAAATGCATTAAAAGTCCCTTTTAAGGCTTTCCAACCCCTTCCGAAGCCTCAAAAACCATTCAAAACATTCAAAATGGCTCCTCCGAATTCATTAGCCTATGCATTTTTACAAACTTCATGCTCCGATGTGTAAAGGGGTCTTTTGGTCCCCCTCCGATGCGATATCGCTATCGGGAGGGGGCAGTGGTATGATAAAACCCATATATAAACCCTTCTGAATGCATGGCCCTCCCTCCGACGCGATAACGCTGTCGGAGGTCGGGAAATATTAAGTGTTGGCTTTACTTTATGTGTGCGATGGGTTCAGCGCCGAAAGGTTTCCGCCGATCGCATATCGGCGATCGGGTCTCGCAACATTCCATATCATATATGTTACACCCCCGCTCCATCCGCCGATGCGATATATATATTGTATTGCATTTCATATATATATTGTATCACATATATTATAATATTATCGCATCGACTTTGTTTTATATATCGCATCGCTCCAACAATAAAGCGCCGCACCCCCGGTCCCTCCGACTGCCGATTTGCCGATTGATCGGGAGCCGTTGGATCGGGCCCCCAGATCAACGCTCCAGATTTTTTCGGCGATCGCCCATTTCGGCGATCGCACACATATGTAATCCCATGTCCCCGCCGATTGCCGAAATGCCGATATGATCTCAGCCGTCCATCGGGCCCGCTCATCCAACGGTTCATATTGATTCGCAGCACTCTCATATATGGCTCCAACCAGCGGAGCCGAAATATTATAAAGGCACGACATATATGTATTTCGGGTCCGAAAAGGCCCTTTGTACAGCGAAAAGGGAATGCTCCGAAATGGCGGAGCCGAAATACTATGAAGTGGGGCCTTAATCCATTTTCGGGTCCGCATGGTTCATCGCTCGTCGGAGGTTTTATGTGGCCGCCCCCCGGTCCACCCGATGCCGATATAGCGATTTGATCTGGGCCGTTGGATCGGCCCGCGCCGGATCCAACGGCCACGATTTAACATTTTGAACAGTGGTGTGGCAGCGCCCGAATTTCATTCAAATTGCATGCTTTTAACGCATTTTCGCCTGTTTATTGAAAATGGGCCATTTGCATAGGTTTTACACAGAGCGCCCGCGCCCGCCCAGGTATAAAGGAAGTGATGGTTTCCTTAGCTGTTTTTAAATTGCTTTGTGCCCAGGTGTTTCCAATTGCAGGGATTTCACATCGGCGGTCCTCCAATGATCCTCTAGTCATCCAGATTGCAATTTTTCACCATTTTTGAGGCATTTTCTGATCGGCAAGGGCCGATAACGACTCCAAAGGCAGCAGAAGGCCGAGCAGCGGCCATAAATGGGTGATTGGACAGTTCAAAGGGCGTTTTGAAGCCAAAGAAGGCCCAGATTCAGTGGCAAAGTGTATCAGTGAAGATATATCAGCGGCCCGAAGCACGAAAACATTAAAGAGCCCCCCTAGCAAAGTCAAAGAAAGTGGTGAAGCCACTTAAGGCTCACAGATCAGTGTTTAAAGCATTTAAAGCCACATAAGATCGGTGGATCAAAGCCCAAAGCATAGTTATGGCTAAAGAGCCAGCACAGAGCCATAAAGACAGATCTTAATCCATTTTTGAAGCAGCTGTCTCCTGCGCAGCTCATGTAGATATTTTAGGCATTTATTTCAAGCATATGTTAGGTTAGAAGCACTCATTTCATCAGATCTGTTTAAGATCTGTTTTTAAGATATTTTTGAGATATTTTTCCTTGAGATTTGTCTCAGATCTGATTGTCTGTACATATTTTCCCTATATAAACCACCCTCTGCATTGTTTAAAGGGTTGGTTGGTTGATAACTTCCTCTCCAGACTTGCACTGTATTTTTTGAGAGCCTCTATAATCAAAGATCGCTGGAATGCTTGGGAGATGAACTGTCTGTTGTGTTTTAATGGCTGAAGAGTGACTATGGGATTCTAATGCTTCTACATGGTCCAATAAGTGTTTCTCACCTCTGTTTTTCAGTTTATATGTGTTTATGCCACCATTGTATCACCATCTAAATAGCAGGAAGAAAGAATAGTTCAGAGCTTACTTAGTTGTATTCTGTTCTCAATTTCTGTGATTTATCTATGTTTTCCTCTGAATTAGTCCTGAATATGAATACAGATTTGCTCATATTTATGCTAGTTCCTTCATATATGAATGTTGTTTAGGAATCCTTGACTGCTCCTATATAAATGTTCATTCACCTTCCCTCTGTTAGCATAATGAGAGCTACTTAGTTGCCTTTCATTCACTGACCTTCATTCCATCCTTATTCCAGCTTGATATTGTTTTATGTGTAGCTATCCTGCTCTGTATTCCTCTTGTGACCAAGAAAACGCAACAGCAAGCCCTAATCCATGACTCCATGCCCAATGGTTTGAACTTCTCACACTATGCATCCCAACTCTGTTTGAAAGAATCCTCCTTCCCACCAAAACTTAAACAAAACCCCTTGAACTCAATAACTAGCCTAAAATCATCATCAACAAAGCTAAATCATTAAGAGAGAGCCCTCTCTGATTGCAGGTGGGCTAGAACCTGCAGTCCAAAGATTGGTTTGTGGTTACCTCGGCCGTATCCCTTTAAGGAGCTTTAGGGACAACCTGAGTGTTAACATTATCCATTTCTCTGATTTGTCCGGCCTCTTTTAGGGCACCTATTCCAGCTACAGGTGTTCCCCAAACTCGGCCTCCAATACTCTTTGTACCAGTGCCAAAACCCCTCTCACAAACTCCTTTTATCTATGTGTTGATGTCTTTACTTATACAACCCTACTCCTACATTAGATCAAGTATCTCGGCCTTCCAAGATGGATCTTAAGCCTCTCCAAATCACATTTTGTAGGGTCTCGGCCCTGTTCTAAAGATCACCATCTCTGCAGCCAAATCTATGAGGGTTTTGTACCAACATATGTAAAGATCTACACTTCCAATTTTGACCTACAAACCAACTAACTCGTTTAGATCATATCTTGGAAGAAGAACTCCAACCTTGGCCTCCTTCAGCTTCCAACTAACTCTTTTAGGTTTGTGGCTCTTCAGACTTGACCCACTCCTCATCATCGAATTCCCTTGATATACAAACTCAGCGTTACTTGCAGTGCATGCTTAGCCTTCAACTTTGCCTTTCCTTGGACTACATCTCTCCTATCCTCACGATCAAATGAGCTCCTCCCATTTGATTCTCTAGCCTTCCCTTAGGCCTCTTTAAATAGCTCTTCCTTAGACCTCTTAAGAGCCCTCTAGGTCTTAGGGGTTTTGTCCACTTAGACCTTGGGAAATATTAATTTCCTTTTAATTTTTAGATTTTAAACCACATCTTGGGTCTAAAACCCCTCTGCTTGGGTTCTTGCCCATAAAGCCTTTTGTGACCAAACTTCTCACAAACACAACTCCTAATCTTGTGGAGTACCTCCCAAGCTACACAATTCAACAAAATTACCATCCTGCCTCGTCACCAATTCCCATCCTGCCTCATAACCAAACTAGTCAAGACCACATCTCGATGTTCTTTTTTGAACCTTTTGTTCCATGTCTAGCCAACTCACTTGGCAACACTGCTGCTTTTTGCAACAGTCTCACAACTCCCTCCTAGAGCCGACACTTGTGCACACTTTGATCTAGCTGCCCTTCAAGGTAGCCCTCATACCATGTTGGAATTTCCATGCACCTTAGGTCTGGTCTATGCCCTAGCTAGGAACACAAACACACTAGTAGTTCCCAACAATAAATGACTTTTCATAACATAATATAATAGTAAACCTATCAATAACAGTATACAATATTTATGACCCAAAGCACATTCCTTATTAGTCCTTTAATAAGAAAACCTTAGGGCTCATGTACCAAGGATCATGACCCTTTACAAACCCTAATGTAAAGCTAATATACATAATCAATCCTTTAACCAATCCAACTAGGGTTGAGGCCTAGTCCATCAGGCTCTCATCTGCCCAACAAAATAAATACAATCAATGGTCCTTCGCCTACAAAAATACAACTAGCAAGAACTTGACTCGCCTTGGCTTGTTCCTTTAGCCCATAGTCATCATACAAGCCTTGTACTTTTTCTCAGCCCTAACAATCCTTTGGTAAGCCTCCAAACTCTGTCAGCTCTCCTTTGTTGCTTAAGCCAACCCTAAACCTGATGTGAGTGCCCTCCTTCAACATCGGCTTGTTCCTTTAGGCCTTAGCCTCGCCCTAACTAGGTTGTGGCTAGCTCTAACACCACTTGTAGCCTTCCACAAGCGCCATGGCCTCCTTTGTTTTGTCCTAAGCCTAGGGTTCTAGGCTGCGGCCCTACCCTAAAAGACCTCCCTTAGCCCTCACTGCTGCTACAACAACACTAACCAGCTTCCTTTTCAACTTGGCCTACCCTTATTAGTTATGGTCTACGTCAACCTTAGTCTTGGCCTCCTTCCTAAGCACTCGGTGCTTCCTGCAACCTTTTCTCAGTCTTCAACCCTCAATTCTAGGTCTATAGTGCTCTTCCTACTACCTAGACCAACAACAAAACTCGACTCTCTTGATCAAACTTTGGCCATCCTTATATTTACTATACCAGCCCCTCAAACTAGGGCATGATCCTCTTGATCTAGCTAGAAAAAACTTCAAATCACTTGCTCCAACTAAGTCTACTCCTTTATTAACCAAAACACAAACTCGGCCTCCTTTTATGCTTGTTACTTCTTCTCTAAGGTTGCTTACAACTCCTTTGCTTGCCTAGGCTAAGTCCTTCTAGCGTCCTCTCTTACAAGTGAAGTTCTCCTCACTTGTGATACTAAGCCTCTCCATTGGCTTATATTTATACTCTTTCCTTAAGTGACTTAGGAGCCCATTCCTTTGGTCAAAATCTCAAACTTTAGGTGTCTTTCCCACAAGGTTTCTTTTTGTGGGTTCTTTCCACTCAAAATACCTTCCGATCTTACCCAAATTTCAACACTCACTTGTCAAAATCTCAAACTTTGGGTGTCTTTCCCACAAGTTTTTTTTTTTTTGTGGGTTCTTTCCACTCAAAATACCTT
Source organism: Pinus tabuliformis (assembly GCA_031772625.1). NCBI lineage: Eukaryota > Viridiplantae > Streptophyta > Pinopsida > Pinales > Pinaceae > Pinus > Pinus tabuliformis. The sequence continues at coordinate 793,661,865 of CM062811.1, forward strand.
CCGAACTTACCCAAATTTCAACACCCACTCTTAGTGAGGAAGGAATTTCGACCACTGCCTAGAAGTGGCCCTACCTCTAAATCTAATCTGCAACCATGTCCTTCTAGAAGACCTGGATCTTTGAAGATACCATACTCCTAGAAATCATCTTCATGACTTTTCCTTGCATGGCCATGACTTTCCTTTGTTGTAATTTCTAATTCTAACCCGTTAGAAACCCTTCATGTACTTTCTGATTTATTCCTACCTACTTGTTCTATTAATTAGCAAGTTATTTACCATGTAAATATTGGAAATAAATACAATTGCATGCTCAACACATTACAGATCATCAACTGAAGGAAACAGAAACAAGCACAGAAGTGACACCATTGTTTTTGGACCAATGTCCCTGGAAAAACCCAATGCGGGAAAACCGATGCAGCTATCTGAGGGTTTGATTTATTAAGTAGTTTTAGAATACAATCTGGGTGCCAAATCCGGCTCACCCAATAGAGAAAAATCTCGGCAGTAGTACCTCTCTACTCGGAAGCATATATTTCAGCTGAAACCCCGGATAAACACTCCAACAGCTTTAATCTGCCCCACGAAACCCCAGCGTCAGCCTCTCTCTGGCCTAGCGTTAGCCCAACGTCACTCTGGCTTGGCCTGCGTCAGCCTCTAGAGGCACTGTGTCAATCCTCTAGCCCACTGCGTCACCTACGCTAGCCCTCTAAGGCACTGCGCAGCTCCTAGCGGCCTCTGCGTGAGCCCTAGCTGGCTCTACGTGAACCCTTGGCTACTTCTACGTCCCTCTCTCCGGCTACTGCGCTGATCCTTCCAGTGCTATCTCTGCCTCTCTGCTTCTGTATTCGCTGCCCCTCAGCTACAACTCTGATCACTCTCTCAACTTTCTTAGCAAACCCAACCCCAGAAAGTCAAAATCTTGATCTCTTGGTGTGTTCTCCAAGTGACCCTCAAGCGGCCTCTTATACTTTTCTCGTTGACACATAAACGACCGAGATTACGTCCCTAATCAATGGCTAAGATTAGATCTGGCTTGATCCATGACTTTTGAAATTTGGACCATTCTAACACAGTTTTATATTAATTCACATTAATATTTTATTTTCCCTAAGTTTATACTTAGGGACTCCATTAAAAATATTAACTATTTTAATATCTCCCAAACTGTTTAGAATCTGCCCAAACCCTTTCTGGGTATTGGAGATCTCATGCACCTTAGCCTCTCCACTAATTTGCATGGCTAGAGCACATCCGATGCTACCCCAAATCAACATCCTTGCATGTGCCACGTCTTCTCTTTGCATGATCATGACTTTCCATGCATAATTCATGATTATCCTTGCATGTACCATGACTTTCCTTGTGTGCACCACGACCATCTTTGCATGGTCTACGACTTTCCTTGCATGTACCACAATTGTCCTTGCATGGTTCATGACTTTACTTGCATAACTTGGAAGACTCCACTCTCTCGCTTGAACCTGAAGGTTAGACTTCCACTAGACGGCTGACTCTCCTTTGTAGTCTCCCTCTAAAGCCAGACTCCCTCCAAGCCTACACAAACTCCCCTTGGCTCACTTTGCTTTCCCTCCCAGAAAGTGTTGCAACTGAACTTGTGTCCTTTCAAGGTCAGTTCTGAGCTGTGGTTGAACACTAGGCCTAGTCTACTTTAGACCACCGCAACTCAACTCTGCAAGTGTCTTCATCCTCCTAAGTGAAACAACTCATATGCACATGGCTCCACTGTCGGATGTGCAACTCTGCAACCCAATGAAGAAAATATCTCGCAATCATCTCGCCATCCACGAAGCTATCTTGTCCAAGCCAAAGCACTCCTTACCAAGGCACTTGAACTATCTCAACATACTTTAACAAGTCAAAGAAAGTCCATCGTCAGCAAGCTACCACACAACACACTATTGTGCATCGAGTTTTCCATCGATCCACAAGAACTCGCATCTTGTCTCGTCACCAAAGTAGTAAATAACACATCTCCATGTTCTTTATTAAACCTTTTGTTCCATGTCTAGCTAACTCACTTGGCAACATTGTTGCTTTCTGCAATAGTCTCACAACTCCCTCCTAGAGCTAACACCTGTGCACAGTCTAATCTATTTTCCCTTCAAAGTAGCTCTAATACCATGTTGGAATTTCCATGCACCGATAGGTTTTGTTTATGCCCTAACTAGGAACACAAACGCACAAGCAGTGCCCAACAATAACAACTTTTCACAATAGGATATAATAGCAAATAGATCAATGCTAGTACATGGTATTTATAGCCCAAAACATGTTCCTTATTAGTCCTTCAATAAGAAAACATTAGGGCTCCCAAATCAGGGATCATAGCCCTTTACAAACCCCAGTACAAAGCTACTATACACAGTCAAACCTTTGACCAATCTAACTAGGGTTTAGGCTTAGTATGTCCTACCAAATAAATACAATCAGTTATCCTTCACCTACAAAACTACAACCAGTAAGAATTTGACTCACCTATGCTTGTTCCTTTAACCCATAGTCATCAGAAAAGCCTTGTTGTACCTTTCTATTAGCCCTACCAGTCCTTTGGTAGGCTTCCAACCTCTGTCAGCCCTATCCAAATCTCTGCCAACTTTATCCAGACTTTTGCCAGCTCTCCTTTCCTATTCTAGCCAACCGTAAACCTACTACGAGTGCCCTTCTTCAACAACGGCTTGTTCCTTTAGGCTTCGGCCTTGCCCTAACCAAGTTGCACCCAGCTCTAACACCACTTGCATCCTTCCACAATAGCCTTGGCCTCCTTTGTTTTGTCCTCGACTTAGGGTTCTAGGATGCAACCTGCCCTAACAAGCCTCCCTTAGCCCTCATTGTTGCCACAACAACACTAACTAGCCTCCTTTTCAACTTGTCCTACCCTTATTCGCTGTGACCTGCATCAACCTTAGTCTAAGCCTCCTTCCTAGACACTCGGCCCTTCCTGTAGCATTCTTTCACAATATTCATCCCTTGGTTATAGGTTTGTGTCCCTCTTCTTGCTATTCATACCAACAACAAAACTTGACTCTCTTGATCAGACTTTGGCCCTCCTCAGATCTGTTATACAAGCACTCAAACTAGGGCTTGGTCCTCCTTATCTAGCTAGAACAAACCTTGGATCACTTGCTCCAGCTGTGACCTACTCCTTTACTAACCATAACACAAACTTGGCCTCCTCATATGCTTGTTGTTGCTTCTCTAGGATTGCTTGCCTAGGCTATGTCCTTCTAGCCTCCTCTCTTACAAGTGAAGTCCTCCTCACTTGTGATACTAAACATATCCATTGGATTATATTTATAATTTTCCCTTAAGTCACTTAGGCTAAGTCCTTCTAGCCTCCTCTCTTACAAGTGAAGTCCTCCTCACTTGTGATACTAAACCTATCCACTGGCTTATATTTAAACTTTTCCCTTAGGTAACTTAGGCTTAAGTCCTTCTAGCCTCCTCACTTACAAGTGAAGTCCTCACTTGTGATACTAAACCTATCCATTGGCTTATATTTATGCTTTTCCCTTAGGTGACTTAGGAGCCCTCTTTGTCCTTCAAGAGATCCCACTTCTCCACTCAACAACAAATTAGAATATAAAATTACCTTCCATGGGTTCCAAGCCCATTCCTTTGGATCAAAACCCCAAACTTTGGGTGTGTTTCCCACAAGCTCTCTTTTTGTGTGTTTTCTCCACTCGGAAAGTTTTTTTTTGTGAGTTTTCTCCACTCAGAAATACCTTTCGAGCAACCCAAGGGGGTATGACAGGATATGAAGCAAAGATGACTAAAAATGTGGGAAAAGCTAGGTACTCATGGTGGAGGGCAACTTAGAAGATAAATGGCCCTTATCTAGATCTTCCTAAATTCCGGTTTGGAAACTTGCTAAATATTTGGAACTACAATGTCATTTGGGATGTGAATGGCCGCAATATGTGTTACTAACCTTAAACATAGCATTGTTTCTCTTATGGAGCATGAAAATGAATTATGTTGGACGAGGAATGTCACTATAGGGGTTATGACCGCAAAGTTAGGATATGAAGCGAAGATGAGTGAAAATGTGGCAAAAGCTAGACACTGGTTGTGGAAGGCAGGAGATAGAAGGCCCTTATCTAGATTTTCCTATGGATGCCATTGACAAATAAAATTATGATGTGAGATAACGGTCAAAAATGAAGTTGGAATGCAGGACGGGTGTGCTTCTGTAAAAATGACAATGAATTATGAGACCCTATACCACCTCTTTCTTCAATGTTATTTTGAAAAGGTTGTTTAAAAAGAGGTGTTCCAACCCTTCAAAGTACAAGGTGAGTGATCTCAATCTAAATTTTTGAAGAGAATTGAATAGTGGATGAAGCTACATCTTTCATAAGGGAGAGTTTATGACATCTAGGGTATTTGGTTGAACTCGAAATAAGACTATTTTTTATGAGGAAGTGGATGGTATTGAACGTCTCACCCGGGTCAAAATTTCCTTAAGGGAAGGAAGAAATACATCTTTCATAAGGGAGAGTTTATGACATCTAGGGTATTTGGTTGAACTCGAAATATGACTATTTTTTATGAGAAAGTGGATGGTATTGGACATCTCAACCCAGGTCAAAATTTCCTTAAGGGAAGGAAGAAATACATCTTTCATGAGGGGGAGTTTATGACATCTAGGGTATTTGGTTGAACTCAAAATAAGTCTATTTTTTATGAGAAAGTGGATGGTATCGAACATCTAACCCCAAGTCAAAATTTCCTTAAGGGAAGGAAGAAATACATCTTTCCTAAGGGAGAGTTTATGACATCTAGGGTATTTGGTTGAACTCAAAATAAGACTATTTCTTATGAGAAAGTTGATGGTATTGGACATCTCAACCAAGGTCAAAATTTCCTTAAGGGAAGGAAGAAATACATCTTTCATAAGGGAGAGTTTATGACATCTAGGGTATTTGGTTGAACTCAAAATAAGACTATTTTTATGAGAAAGTGGATGGTATTGAACATCTCACCCCAAGTCAAAATTTCCTTAAGGGAAGGAAGAAATCCCTAAAAACAAGTACATAGGAGGAATCTCCAAATGCCCAAAATAGATCTTACCAACCCATGAAGTTATCTTGACGGAGTCTGCCAAGGTACTGCAGTACAAGCGAGTGCAGACTGAAAGCTCTTTGCTTTCTCAAGAATACATGTGTTCTCTCTAAAATATGGAGCATGTTAGTTTTTGTAGCATCGGATGTGTTGTAGTCACGAAACGTGGTGGAGAGGCTAGAATACATGAGATCTCCATAACCCAAAAATCGTTTTTGGAAATTCCACTTAGAGATGGCTTAATTAGATTATTAACATATTTTTTAATGTTTCCTAAGTCCTAAACTTAGGAAAAATGGTTAATTAATCTGAATTAATTAAGTCAAAGTGAGAATTCTCTAGAAACTCACACGGATCGATCCAGAAATGATCTCAGCCATCGATTAAGATTTAATCTTGGTCGTTGGAGTCCCAATAGGAAGATATGAGAAGGGATCAATGTGGTGATGGAGAGGAGACACTTGAGCAGCGGTTCCTTGTGTAGATCGAGCTAGCAGAAGTAGAGTTCAAACCAAAGAGGGACGTAGTGTCACTGGAGCCTCTGCGTCAGCTCTCAGACCCTCTGCGTCACCCACGTTGGCATCTTCAGCATCTGCGTAGCTCCCAGTTGCCTCTGTGTATCTCCTAGTTGCCTCTGTGTAGCTCCCAACTACCTCCGCGTCAGCCTCTCCAAGCTCTACATTGTCTCACTGGCACTATCTCTGCCTCTTTGCAACGTATTCTCAGCCTCATGCCAAACTACCCCCTGTTGTAATAGATCACTAGTTTGATTCTCTCAAAAAACCCCACTCTAGAAAATCGAACTGACTGATCAACTTGGCGTGTCTCTAATTGACCCTCAAGCCTCCTCTTATTTTCCTGTTTTATATTAATACCCATTAATGTTTTAATTTCCTTAGTTTAGACTTAGGAACCCCACTAAAAATATTAATTATTTTAATATCTCTCCAACCATGTGGAATCTCCCCAAACCATTTCTAGGTCTTGGAGATCTTATGTGCCTTAGCCTCTCCACCAATTTTCATGGCTAGAGCACATCCGATGCTACCACAAATCAACACTTAGCAAGGAATGTGCTCTAGTAATGTTTCACCATAGAAACATCACACTGATCCTCTGCGCCGGTACCTGTGCTGATGCTAGGCCTGCTGCCTCACATCATCTGCATTGTTGCTTCCTATACTGTTTCCCATGACACTTCCACTACCACTGCTACATCTGTACTACAACTCCCTCTCAATATTCTACCCATGTTTCCCGTAGCACTGCCACTGCTACATCTGTACTGCAGCTCCCTCTCAATATGCTACCCATGCTGTCCCTAGCACTTCCACTGCTAACTACTGCACTGCAACTCAATTACCGAGATGTAGGTAACTGACCTCTCCCAAATACTAACATCCCAATCAGTCTGGAAGCCACATGAAACTGAAGCTGCCTCTGCTACTATACTATGCTCCCTCTGCTGCTATTGCGCTGCTGCATACAACTTTGTGCCTCTTGCACTGCTACACCCTCCACTACACTGCCTCAGATTTCTGCACCCAAGCAATGCCTTGCTAGTCCACTACACTTTGCTCCACCCGACATCTGTCATTATGCTATTGTCGTTAACGGCTCCCATAGCTGGATATGATCCAAGAGTTTGGAAACCTGTTGAAGCCTCGAAAATCGCTGCAAAAACATCAGGGATAACCACCCGGTCCGGACCTTAGTACAGCTCCTTTTCCGTTTGGAATAGTGGCTCCGACTGGGGATAATGGGACCAGTTTCCCAAAAGTAGATAATCAGGATGAATGGATGATTTATAAAACTAAGCTAGCGATGGGCGGATAATTAAACTATTTAACAAGAATAAAAGAATTATAACCTATCCCGGGAATCTATTGAACTTTAAAGTGCAGCGTTTAATGGTTTGTGTCTAAGGACATGCATATAGATGACTCCATCGGTCAGACATAGATATTAATTCATTAAAGATTACCGTGCCTAAATAGTTAAGCCCAATGATTACAGCAATATTACCGCACTCATCATTTATATTATCGACATATACATGATTAAAGGAAAGCATATCATAAAACATCCAATAGTGGTATGAATGTAGATCTGCTGTTACAGCGCATGCATATAATCAACAATAGCAAGGATAATCAAATAACAATTCACATAACAGGAATGAATTCAGACATAGATAGAAATACCATATGAGCTGCTTTGGCACTCCTGATATCAATCGCTACTTGTAATTCTTTCTTCAATGCTGAAACATTCACAACAACGACAATAGTGAACAATTGCATAAAAAGCCTCCTTGTTGAATTAAGAAGAACTGGTCCAGTTTCATAAAAGAATATTGACTGAAGCACAATAGTGCAAACTTCAGTTTTTAAGTCTGGTACAAAACTTTACGACCCTTTCCAAAACAATGAAAGGGTCTATAAATACTAAATTAATCTAAATATCTATTAAACTGAAATGCAACTAAATCGGTATCAATAAATTTTGATCCTATTTTCCTCAGCGATCTGGCAATCGGCGGCATGATTCATCAGGTAGGTTGCTTTCCTTTAAATCTGAGCTGACTTATCGCAAGCATTGGCTCTACTTCAGGAGGTTTGTTGAGGCGCGTACTGAGCTGGGCGGCATAGGTGGAATCCTGAATATCATGAATTATACACCCGATTGCATCTGTTAGGCACTTAAGGGCGACTCTCTGTGTATGCGGCTTTACCAGGAAGAGCCAATATGCTTCCATAGTTAAACTATTAATCCCAGCGATTAATCTCCCTTTCTCCTCTAAATCAGGATAGCATGATTGTTCCAATGTATTTGTTGTTGTCATCTTTCCTGGTGTACATTGGGAAATCATATTTGCTAAGTAGAGAGTGTTGTTAACTAGATCAACCAGATTGCCGGAAGTTGATTTACATCTTGAAGCTGACCTTTCTGCTTTCATCACCTGAGTGTGCCATTCTGTGAAAAGTATGTCTTTATATGTTTCTGAAATCTTGGGCAAATTTGCTTCTCTCCCTTGATCATAATCTTGCGAGTCAAGATATGCGGTTATGATCTCTTCGGCTTGGTCTAACTCATTCCTGGCCTTCTCTACCTGCTGATTTATGGATGTCGTTAGCTCACACAATGGCTCTTCCTGAGCGATTTGTTGACAAAGGAGCCTAATTTGGGATATTAATGCAGTGTTTATTTGCACTGCTTCTGCTCTGAATTCACCCACCTGTTGAGCGCCCTTTATCTTTTCGAGCTGCGATGACAATTGAGCGATTTGCTCATCTTTTGTTTTCATCATTTGCTCGTTTGCTGCCCTTAATTGTGCCAATGCCTCAGATAATTCCTTCTGTTTCTGGATTGCGTTTTGGTCGACCCTTTGCTTTTGTGCCTGCAATTGCTGAGTTAATTGACTGTTCACTTGTTGTTGTGTCGACAACTGCTGCTCCGCCTGCTCTGCCTTCTGCTTTGATTCAGCCAACTCTGCCTGTAATGCGAAAATTTCTTGGTCCTTAGTCTTTAGTAGAAGACTTACCTCCGATGCCTTATCGATTGTTGCTGCCGAATAGGCTCCCGCATACTGTGTAGTTTTGTTAGGTCATTGGAGGGGTCAAATTCCTCCTTCCAAACCACGCTGCCCGTTACAGTTTGTTCTGGAAAAAGGGGAGGTTGATCAATCTTCCTCCTTTTCCTTTGTCTTTTTACCACTGCCTTATGCCTCGGGCTGTAGAAAACATCCAGGGGAGGAATATCTTCTACCTGGAGAATGATTTGGTCGGAGGGGTCTTTCGGTATTATCTCAACATCCTTGGAAATGGGTGGGCCACTGGTTCCACTTAGAACCTGAGGTGAAGTGATGTCCTGTATATCGTTTGTCTTGGAAGTGTCTGTATCCTTGGAACATTCCAACCCACTGATGATAGAGTCAAATTGCTTCCACTCTTGAAGTAAATTAGGGTCAATAGTAGTATCTATATTGACATCAGTGGTGGTTTGTTTTTCCTTTTCAGCTTGGGACTCCTTCCGCACTTTTTCCTGCTCTCTTTTCTGCTGTTCCTCTTGTTCTTTCTTTTGCCTTTCCTCTTGATTTTTCTTTTGTTGTTCCTCTTTCTCTTTCCTCTGTTTCTCCTCGTGTGCTCTCTTCTGCCTATCTTCTTTTTCTTTTCTCTGCCTGTCCTCCTATTCGTTTTTATGATCCTTTGTTACCACCGGAGGTTCCTTTGACTGTTGCCGAACAGGTTCGCTTGATGATGTCGCCAGGGTTGTTGCTAGTAAATCTAGAGGCAGAGTTTGCAACCTTTGTTCTCTAAGATTATTAAACTCAGTCAGCCCTTCATCATTATATTTCATTCGAGCGAGTTCTTTAGCTTGATCTATTGTTTCGGCTGCAACGAATAGGTCATCAAACATATCTTCTTTGTGCTCAAATTTTGTCAATTTGGCCTGTTCTAGTGCATTGTAGGCAACTTTGCTTGGATCATATGGCCTGTTTGGGATAGTCGCCAGAGTTAAGGATTGAATATTTGTGGCTTCCTTTTCTGCATGTTTGAGATCATGCAGAGTATAGACACCACACCTCAAGGGAAAAGAGGGCCAGCCCCTCTTCTTTTCTTTCTTGAGAGTCTGTGTAACACTCTCAGCCATAAACTGATAAGCGATTTCTCTTGCTAGCAGTTTATCTGGTATATACAAAGGGAGAACATGTGGGTTGGCTTGGCTGCCGAAAACTCTTATGTAGGTAAATCTCTCCTCTCCAAACCAACATGCTACCGCTGTTATATCAAACGAATCTTGATAGGAAATCTTGGGAATGGGTTTATCAAAAATAGAATAATGAATAGGCACCATAAAGCCATTGCAAATTTGGTACATATGGTGCTTGTAAGAGGACTTCCATAGTTTCTGATGGTATATGTGGATAGCCGTGGGATCTTGTGGCGTCCACCTCCAGCCGAGCACGGGAAATTCAGAATTGAAACATAGTGTATCTAAGATATATGCACTGTAATAGAATGGGGGAATTTTCCTTTTAGTGACGACAGTTTGATGTCTAAAATCACGCATAGCTTGTGCTAATTTGTCAGAAATGATGGTGGCCCAATCCATAATTATACTATTTACAGCTGCCTCCATTAGAGGAACCATCTCTATGGTAAAATTAGCAGAGTCATGCAATCCCCATAATCTACACATCATTATTCCCGCATAGCAATAAGGAGAAGCGAGAGAATCAACCGAGTACTTACCGGAAGATTCGTGTTTGTGTTTGGCTGGATTTTGTCTCCAATCCCGGATGGGTTCGGATTCAACTTCATTTTCGCTTGCAAACTTCTCCAGGAACGCTTTATTATATATCTTCTCTGGCTCGGGAAAATGATACATTTGCCTTAGATCATCCGGCCTGAACGATCCGAAGATTCTTCCATCTCTAGTGCTGAAAGTTCTATCCAAGATTGGGATTTCTTGAATCGCCCACCGCACTACGTCTGTGTATGGGAGAATTTGCTCCCTGGCCGCTATTCTGTGAAGGAAAGAGTCGGCTAAATCCTTGAGAGTACATTTAGACTTCCGAGTAGGATCCACAGTAGCTTCTGTTACTGTCTTTACTGGTTCTTCGGCTTCAATTAGGTTGTAAGTGCCTTGCCAAGTAACTCTGGTGAGACCCATGCATGTAGTATCAGATATTAAGCCCTTCTTCTTGTCCATGAGAGCTTGTCCTGCAGCTGGTGTAGTGGAAGCGCCTGCGGTCTTCTTAGATTTCTTCCCCATCTTGTTTGAGCTTCCTTCTACAGATGAATTCTGCACAGCGGTGAGAATAAACGTAACACAAAGATATGCTAATGAAAATCCAATATGGGAAAGATATATCAATCAAAGCGTGCTGAGAGATTAACTCTTAAAAATGGCTGCGGATCCAATCCATGGGAAGATCTTACAGATACATTAAATGGCCGTTTAAGGCCTGCCACCCCTTAAATGCTCATTATACCATTATTCGGCTGAATGACTCGCTTAAGCGTGCTATGGATATTTTGGCAGTTGAGTGCAGGTGATGGATTATTTAAAAGATCAAACTTTAAATACGAATGTATCATAATATCCCTCCATTTAACAACTTTTTCAAAATCCGCGCTATATCACAATCGGGCATCGGGAACACTTTAATTCTTTATGTTGGCAATTTTGAAACGCCGATCGCCGATAGCGATATCGCATCGCATCGGGAGAATAGGTGTTATATAAACATACAGATAGCATACCCCGACCGCCGATAGCGAAATCGCATCGCATCGGGAGAATAGGTGTTATATAAACATACGGATAGCATACCCTCGACTGCCGATAGCGAAATCGCATCGCATCGGGGGTAGAATCTAGGCGCTTTATTATTATACATGGGATATTGCCGATTGCTGATTGCGAAATTGCATCGGAACGGGGTGAATGACTTAAGGTGCTTTATCCTGCATATAAAGTATCGCCGATTTCCAATTGCGCATCGCGTCGGAACTAATGGCATAGGGTGATTTATCCTGCATGGAGTTTTGCCAATAGCCGATAGCGATATCGCATCGGCGGGATCCCATATGTCACTTATTTGCGTCTTCTATGTCATTGCGATATGCGATCTTGCGATCGCTTTATCGCAATGATAAAAGATTGATATATTTGATTCAATATGGGTTTTTCAAAAGGTTTTATATAATGCCTTCATTTGGTTTGCGGACCTTTTACAAATAATGCAATATTGATACCAATTGACTTCTAAAGGGACCCATTTCTTATAATAATTTTGTTAATAAAATGTTATGAAATGGGGGGTTGTTGTGGAGCACAACAATTGGCGATTCGCTGGAAGAAACAGTTATCTCTGAAAAGTATAGAAATACTTAAACTTTTTCAAAAATAGAATTCTAATCAAAGGGGAAAATTCTAATATAACTAGGTATTTATGCATTCCAAGTGAAATGAATCTATTTTTGCTAATTTCCTCTCTTGTTTAAGAAAATAGATACATTCTAAGTTTTAAATGAGTCTCTATGGGTTTATAATGATAAAACAGAAAACTTCTCCAAATCAGCTTTTAAAGTGAACTCCTCTGTCATAGGTAGAGCCTCTGCTGCCAGCAAACGTTTATAGTTTCGACAGGGATACCTTTTAGCCATGTTACTGTCCATTGTTCCATTCAATTAAGAGTGCGATTAACAGAATGAATTCAAAACATGTTTTCATATTTTGTATTTCATTTCCTTTTCTGTTGTTGATAAGATAAAAAGCCATTGTCCTGGTTTGGTGGCCAGCTGTTGACAATGCCATTCACTGGTAGTAGTCTAACTGAACAAGCTGGCTCGTGATGAGACCCCTTGTCTTGTAATTTCAAGCCATTACCCTGTTTTGGTATGCAGTATTGGTAATGTCAGTTAAACTATTTCCCTATGAACATGGTAAGCAGGCTTGCAATAAGACCTCTTATCTTTAATATCAGATATTTTAGAATTACACTCTGAGTAATCATAAACTTTAGTGAATGGGATGAACAATCTTCTCCTTAAGAGTTAATGGATGACAGGGTAAGAGTTGAAGATGCTGAAGTTGGATTGGCTTCTATCTTGATATTGATAACCTTTTGAGACGAATTTGAAAACAGAGAATGATTTACAATACTTTTAAACTTTGAAAGGAGTTCACAAAACTTGAACTGTAGTTTCAGAATACAATGATACCTAATTTCCTAGAAATTATCCCTTTTGGTTAAGAGTTCTATTATTTTAAAAGCAAATATCGCTGCACTCAAATATCGCTGCATCTATAAATTTTTGAACACAGCAAAGGTCAAAAGTAGATACCTTACAACATTATTTTCTACGAATCCTACAAACTACAAAAATCTATCAAACTAGAAGGAGAATGGGTTACCTCCTCAATTAAAGAATTTCTTCAAGATAAGGCCATTAACAGGGAGAGAATCTCTCAACCCTGATAAGTCTTGCAATATAAAGGTCGAATGGCCTATCTTTTCACAGATCTGAAACGGTCCAAGCCACATCTTCTGGAACTTGGTATGTTTACCCTTATCCTCATGGGCTTTGTCCCATTTCAGAACTAAATCACCGACTTGGAATTGTTTTGAACCGGATGAGACTGAATCAAAAGCTGCCTTAATGACTTGCTGATGTTTGGCATGAATAACCCTGGCTTTTTCTCTTTCCTCTTCTAATTTTAGAATTTGGTCATGTCTAAGCTGAATAGAAGAGGAAGGACTTTCCTCAATGAACTGCACTAGGGCTAAAGAAGGAAGAACAAGATTTGTGGGTAGTACTGCTTCTTTTCCATACACAAGATTGAACGGAGAAGATCCTATAGAAGCTTTCTGTGTTATCCTATCAGCCCATAATGCAAACACTAAAGATTTGTGCCAGTTTTTATGATTCTGTTCGATAGTTCGCTTAATGATTTTGATCAGATTTTTATTAGTAGACTCTGCTAAACCATTACCCTGGGGATAGTAATTAGCAGAATATTTTAATTTAAATCCTCTTTTAATAGCGAAATCAAACATAGCATTGCCTGAAAAGTAAGATGCATTATCAAAAACAAGAGCATTTGGGACACCAAACCTGGTAATGATGAATTGATCTATGAATTCAATGATTGCTTCAGAATTTGCTGTCTTTAAAGGGATTGCCTCAACCCACTTAGTAAAATAATCGGTAGCAGTAAGGATATACTTATGCTGTTTGGAAGATGGTGGAGTAATCTCCCCAATGATGTCCAATCCCCATTGCTCAAATGGTTGTTCAATGTTGACTGGTTGCAGAGGGAAAGCTGATTTACGTTGTCTTCCACTAGCAGTTTGACAATTGAGACATTTCCTTACATACTCGTGGGCATCTTTAAACAGAGTAGGCCAATAGTAACCAGCATGAATAATTTTGTGAGCTGTTGTATCAGCTCCAAAATGTCCTCCCGCTGGTCCATCATGTAACTCCTGCAAAACCTTTTGGGCTTCAGGTTTCTCAAGGCATCTTAACAAGATAGAATCATAATTCTGCCTAAAAAGCACGTCATCGATAATTGTAAAATTCTTTGCTTTCAACCTAATGGCCCTTTTGTTCTTGTAAGATAAGTTTGGAGGTGCATAACCATTCTTTAAATAAAAGATTAAATCTGCATATTGTGATTCAGAATCAGTAACACTTATCTGATTGATTTCTTCAGTTTGCTTTGTATCGCTTGATTCTGGAATGTTGGATGCTCCTGCCAATATCCTGCAAAAACCTTGGCCCCTAACAATCTTTGCTGGCCTAATTTCTAAGTCATACTCTTGAAGCGTTGTGACCCAATTTGCCCTTTTTTCACCTAGTTCTTTTTGGATTAATAGTTGCCTAACTGCTGGGAAAGGAACTATAATTTTTGTGTGAGTTTTCAAAAGGAAGGGTCTATAATGCTTGACTGCTTTAAATACAGCAAAGGCTTGTTTTTCTACATCGGAGTAATTCAATTCAGCACCCTGAAGATTTGAGCTAAAAAACGAAATGGGTGCTTCCAAATTGTGATCATTTAGTTGCGTGAGTACTGCAGCATAAGACAAGTCGGATGCAATCGTATACAATGTAAAATGATTAGAAAAATTTGGAGTATTCAAGGCTGGGGCATTGATTATTGATTGCTTGATTAGATCAAAAGCTTCTTTTTCTGCTGATCCCCACTTAAAGACTACATTCTTCTTAATCATTGTCTGAAGTGGCAAAATAATTTGAGAAAAATCTGGAACAAATCTTTTAACAAAATTGATCTGGCCTAAAAATGACTGCATCGAATTTTTATTGTGTGGGAAAGGGATTTCAGAGATTTCTTTGATCCGATCAGGATCGATATAAATGCCATCTTTGGACACAATAAAACCCAAGAGTTTTCCTTGATCAAGAGCAAAAAAAGACTTTTTAGGGTTAAGAGAAATACCATATCTTTTGCAACGCTGAAAGATTTGATTTAGGTCATGCAAATGATTATACCTCTCCTTAGAGAATACAGTAATATCGTCTAGATAGACGACTACTGTTCTATTAATTAACCCTCTAAAAGCTATATCCATAGCTCTTTGGAATGTCGCTCCTGCATTTATAAGTCCGAAAGGCATTTTCTGATATGCATACGTTCCCCATTTTGTTCTGAATGTGGTTTTAAGCTGGTCATCAGGATGAACCAGAACTTGGTTATATCCTGAAAAACCATCAAGAAAGGACATCAATTCAGAGCCTGCTACTGATTGGAGTATTTGCTCCATAGTAGGTAATGGGAAATTGTCCTTCAAGCTCGCTTTGTTCAAATTTCTGAAATCAATACAAATTCGAATGTCGCCATTTTTCTTTCTGACTGGCACCATATTAGAGACCCAGTTTGAGTGTCGGACAGGAAAAATAATCTTGGCCTTCAAGAGTTTGTTAAGTTCCGATTTAATCTGGCTCTCCAAATTTGGATGTATTTTTCTTAACTTCTGCTGAATCGGTTTCTGATTGGGAAGCATAGGAATGGTATGCTGGATAATGGATGTATCATAAGTCTTCAAATCATCATATTTCCAAGCAAAAACCTGTTTATTTTTTCTTAACAGTTTGATGAATGCCTCCTTCTCTTCTAAGGAAAGTCCTAATCCTAAATTAATATTTTGAGGGGCATGCTCAGTACCTAGATTTATCAATTCGAACCTAAGGGTAGAACTTTGGAGCTTTGCATTAATTACAGGTTTAAACCTGTCTTTGATATCATAAAGATCTTCCAGCTTTACCACAGGCTTAGGAATTGCATTTTCCTGAGGTATTTCTTTCATTTGTAGATCATGGTCATTTTCCTCAATAATTTGATCGTCATAGGACTTTTCAGAAGTTAGAAATTGTAAAATATCCTCGTCATGGTTGAATACTCTCCAATTAGTGACATTGTCGGGAATTGAAGGCCTAAAAAGCAATTCTACGGAAAATCTATCTAGGCTGTAGTCTTCAGAAGGTAGAAGCTTGGAAGCTACATTGGCTAGGAGATCGGCTGCCGAGTTTTGGGACCTGGGGATGGAGGAAATGTTGAACGCGGAAAAGTGCGAAGTAAGTTCTTGTACTAGCGATTGATAGTGCTTGAGGTGATTTGAAAGACAATGAATTGCATTCCTCACCTGTTTAACAATAATTTCAGAATCGCCAAATACTTTCAAGTATTGCACTTTAAGACCGATCGCTTTATACAGTCCCTGGACTAAGGCTTCATATTCGGCTGTATTGTTAGTGCATTCAAATTCCAGCCTACAGGACAGCATTGTCTTTTCTCCTTGTGGACTAACCAAAATGCAACCTGCTCCTGAGCCCTCGCTGGACTTAGAGCCATCAAAATATAAAGACCAAAATAAAGAGGTATTAACAAAAGTATTTACAGTTTTCTCAGCATCATTGAAACATCTAGACTTATCAGTTTGTGAAAAAATTTCAATCTGAGATGTAAAATGATTGACTGAAAAAGGAGATGGTTGGGCAACAAAATTTCCAAAGAATGACTCTGACGAATAATTCCCCAAAATGTTGTTGTTGAACGCCACAGGTTGGTTTTCTTGCTCAAATTCAGTAACTGTGTGGGTCATATGTTTCTCTCGATCGATCCTTATTTGATTTGGCTTGCCCTTGTAGGGAAGCCACATATGTGACCAATCAGTGGAAATATACCCATGCAATTTTTCGGACCAATCCCTACTCAGAATTAAACCGTAAAATTCAGGTATATCGGCTATTAGGATGTCAATCCTTTGTACTACTCTGGGATCAGCAGACAACCTGATAGTTACGGAATTAATTTCTCCCACAACCTGCACTTTGGTCCTGTCCAACTGTACAATATGAATAGCAGACTTCTGGGGTTCAATGTTCAGTTTAGAGCAAACTGAAGCTGGCATTATGTTAGATGATGCCCCTGAGTCAATTAAACAGTTGTGCAGGTTTCTGTTATAAATCTCATATGTTAGCAGGAAGGGTGGAGTATGAGAATTTGATCTATCTCCAATTAGAACTGAATCGGTAGCTTCAACCATACCTGGAGGAGGTTGGCCTGAATCGTTAGCGGCTTTTGCACTGGGGAGTGGTGTAGAGGGAACAACATTCAATTCCTTAAGAAGTAATTTCTGCTGATGCTTTAATTTACTAAGCTCAAACATAGTGATGTTTGCTTTAGTTTTCTTCATGTCATCAACAATATTATACTCCATTGAATCGGATACGACTAATGTTTTGGATGTTGAAGGAGTATTAGGAGTTGAAGGCTGGTTTTGGGGAACTGCTGCAGGTGATTTGTTTGCAGGTGTTTTTCCTTTGGTTGTAGTGGCACCTGCACTCCTCTTCTTTGATGATACCTGAACAGGTTCAGAAGTACTTTTGCTCCTAGTAGTAACTGGGAAGGCCTCTTCTTCATTATCAGTATCGGAGTTGGGGAGTATAAAATCCCACATTCCATGACATTCTACTACTTCTTCTTCATCATCAGTCGGTGCGATTGTTTCCTCTTCCTCTTCTTCTTCTTGCTCTGAGTCTGTGTTAGATATGACATTTGGGGGTTTTGACTCATTTCTCTTAAAAGTTCTAAAGGGTCTTTTGGTTGAGGTTTCGGCCACCTGCTTCTTTATTTCGACCATTTCATTTGATAACGTTTTTAAGACCTTTTGCAAACCTTCCATGTCGTATGGGTCTTTTGGGGTCTTCTTCTTTGAGTCATCTTTGAAAGAGACTTTTTTGGCTTTTCTGTCTTCCAAGGCAGCTTTCTTTTCCAGGGCATTGATGCGTTTTTCCACAGCAAGCGCTTCTTTCATATTTTCGGCTAAGGTAGGTTTCCCTGCTCTATCTACAAAGATGGCTATATTGGCAGGCAGAGCTGTTATATACCATTCGCTCCGAATTTGTTCGCTTGGTTTGGAGGCTGTAGGGATTTTATTTAGGAGTTTATTGAAGCGTGCATTAAATTCCTTAATTGGTTCCCTATGTTCTATTCTCAGATTGGAGAGATCGTTTATTAAAGTAGCCAAAGACCTATCATCTCCATATTTGGTAAGAAACTGCTCTTGGCAAGTGTTCCAACTGGTAATGGAACCAGAGGGTAAAGAAAAATACCAGGATCCTGCTGATCCTTGCAAGGTGTAAGGGAAGAGTCTAACAACAACATCTTGTTCTGTTACTCCTTTCAAGTTGATTGCTAACATGAAATTATTGATGTGTTCCTCAGCTTGGGTTCCATCATCTGGATTAAACTTGGGTAGCCATTTTTCAGGATAATCTGGTAATGGATGCAATGGCGCAGGCATGTTGACTGCACCAGGTCTGGTCCATGGATCTGCCATTGTAATAGCAACAGTGGTTGATACTACTGTTGGAATTCCAGATGTATGAGAAGGAAATAATACTGAGGAGTGGGCAGGTTGAGATGTTGAAGCTTTTAATCCCTGGTGAACAACAATATGTAATGGGGGAGTGGATGGTTGACTTTGCAGAGGGGAAGATGCAATGGAGGATGTGGATGAAAGCTCTTCACTATCAGATCCTTCAGTATTTTTCTTCGCCTTTTTCCTTTTGGGTAAAGGGAACTCAGTGGGTTCAATACCGAGCTTTTCGCTCTGAAGTCTGGTGAGAGGATGAGGTAAATTGAACTGCGAAGTCGCACTGCTTTGTGATACCTCAGATTTCTGTGGTGAAATCGAGAAGCTCTGAAGTTTGTGGATAAGAGACTGGACTTCAGGTGATTCAAGACTTAATTGTTCTGGAGTATGATGGGTTTGAGCAGTGGTAGTTGATTCCTCTTCTTCTTGTTTGGGTACTGGCGAACCAGTATGCAAATAGGAAGACCGAGGAGATTCGGAGGGAGGATTACTCTTAGAATGGCTTATAGGTTTTGGCTTATGTGCCATTCACAGTCGTTGGCCCTCCTTCTAGCGCCAAAAATGTTGAAGCCTCGAAAATCGCTGCAACAACATCGGGGATAACCACCCGGTCCGGACCTTAGTACAGCTCCTTTTCCGTTTGGAATAGTGGCTCCGACTGGGGATAATGGGACCAGTTTCCAAAAAGTAGATAATCGGGATGAATGGATGATTTATAAAACTAAGCTAGCGATGGGCGGATAACTAAACTATTTAACAAGAATACAAGAATTATAACCTATCCCGGGAATCTATTGAACTTTAAAGTGCAGCGTTTAATGGTCTGTGTCTAAGGACAGGCATATAGATGACTCCATCGGTCAGACATAGATATTAATTCATTCAAGATTACTGTGCCTAAATAGTTAAGCCCAACGATTACAGCAATATTACCGCACTCATCATTTATATTATCGACATATACATGATTAAAGGAAATCATATCATAAAACATCCAATAGTGGTATGAATGTAGATCTGCTGTTACAGCGCATGCATATAATCAACAATAGCAAGGATAATCAAATAACAATTCACATAACAGGAATGAATTCAGACATAGATAGAAATACCATATGAGCTGCTTTGGCACTCCCGATATCAATCGCTACTTGTATTTCTTTCTTCAACGCAGAAACATTCACAACAACGACAATAGTGCACAATTGCATAAAAAGCCTCCTTGTTGAATTAAGAAGAACTGGTCCAGTTTCATAAAAGAATATTGACTGAAGCACAATAGTGCAAACTTCAGTTTTTAAGTCTGGTACAAAACTTTACGACCCTTTCCAAAACAATGAAAGGGTCTATAAATACTAAATTAATCTAAATATCTATTAAACTGAAATGCAACTAAATCGGTATCAATAAATTTTGATCCTATTTTCCTCAGCGATCTGGCAATCGGCGGCATGATTCATCAGGTAGGTTGCTTTCCTTTAAATCTGAGCTGACTTATCGCAAGCATTGGCTCTACTTCAGGAGGTTTGTTGAGGTGCGAACTGAGCTGGGCGGCATAGGTGGCATCCTGAATATCGGGAATTATACACCCAATTGCATCTGTTAGGCACTTAAGGGCGGCTCTCTGTGTATGCGGCTTTACCAGGAAGAGCCAATATGCTTCCATAGTTAAACTATTAATCCCAGCGATTAATCTCCCTTTCTCCTCTAAATCAGGATAGCATGATTGTTCCAATGTATTTGTTGTTGTCATCTTTCCTGGTGTACATTGGGAAATCATATTTGCTAAGTAGAGAGTGTTGTTAACTAGATCAACCAGATTGCTGGAAGTTGATTTACATCTTGAAGCTGCCCTTTATGCTTTCATCACCTGAGTGTGCCATTCTGTGAAAATTATGTCTTTATATGTTTCTGAAATCTTGGGCAAATTTGCTTCTCTCCCTTGATCAGAATCTTGCGAGTCAAGATATGCGGTTATGATCTCTTCGGCTTGGTCTAACTCATTCCTGACCTTCTCTACCTGCTGATTTATGGATGTCGTTAGCTCACACAATGGCTCTGCCTGAGCGATTTGTTGACACAGGAGCCTAATTTGGGATATTAATGCAGTGTTTATTTGCACTGCTTCTGCGCTGAATTCACCCACCTGTTGAGCGCCCTTTATCTTTTCGAGCTGCGATGACAATTGAGCGATTTTCTCATCTTTTGTTTTCATCATTTGCTCGTTTGCTGCCCTTAATTGTGCCAATGCCTCCGATAATTCCTTCTGTTTCTGGATTGCGTTTTGGTCGACCCTTTACTTTTCTGCCTGCAATTGCTGAGTTAATTGACTGTTCACTTGTTGTTGTGTCGACAATTGCTGCTTCGCCTGCTTTGCCTTCTGCTTTGATTCAGCCAACTCTGCCTGTAATGCGAAAATTTCTTGGTCCTTAGTCTTTAGTAGAAGACTTACCTCCGATGCCTTATTGATTGTTGCTGTCGAATAGGCTCCCGCATACTGTGACAGTTTTGTTAGGTCATCGGAGGGGTCGAATTCCTCCTTCCAAACCACGCTGCCCGTTATAGTTTGTTCTGGAAAAAGGGGAGGTTGATCAATCTTCCTCCTTTTCCTTTGTCTTTTTACCAATACCTTATGCCTCGGGCTGTAGAAAACATCCAGGGGAGGAATATCTTCTACCTGGAGAATGATTTGGTCGGAGGGGTCTTTCGGTATTATCTCAACATCCTTGGAAATGGGTGGGCCGCTGGTTCCACTTAGAACCTGAGGTGAAGTGATGTCCTGTATATCGTTTGTCTTGGAAGTGTCTGTATCCTTGGAACATTCCAACCCACTGATGATAGAGTCAAATTGCTTCCACTCTTGAAGTAAATTAGGGTCAATAGTAGTATCTATATTGACATCAGTGGTGGTTTGTTTTTCCTTTTCAGCTTGGGACTCCTTCCGCACTTTTTCCTGCTCTCTTTTCTGCTGTTCCTCTTGTTCTTTCTTTTGCCTTTCCTCTTGCTCTTTCTTTTGTTGTTCCTCTTTCTCTTTCCTCTGTTTCTCCTCGTGTGCTCTCTTCTGCCTATCTTCTTTTTCTTTTCTCTGCCTTTCCTCCTGTTCCTTTTTATGATCCTTTGTTACCACCGGAGGTTCCTTTGACTGTTGCCGAACAGGCTCGCTTGATGATGTCGCCGGGGTTGTTGCTAGTAAATCTAGAGGCAGAGTTTGCAACCTCTGTTCTCTAAGATTATTAAACTCAGTCAGCCCTTCATCATTATATTTCATTCGAGTGAGTTCTTTAGCTTGACCTATTGTTTTGGCTGCAACGAATAGGTCGTCAAACATATCTTCTTTGTGCTCAAATTTTGTCAATTTGGCCTGTTCTAGTGCATTGTAGGCAACTTTGCTTGGATCATATGGCCTGTTTGGGATAGTCACCAGAGTTAAGGATTGAATCTTTGTGGCTTCCTTTTCTGCATGTTTGAGATCATGCAGAGTATAGACACCACACCTCAAGGGAAAAGAGGGCCAACCCCTCTTCTTTTCTTTCTTGAGAGTCTGTGTAACACTCTCAGCCATAATCTGATAAGCGATTTCTCTTGCTAGCAGTTTATCTTGTATATACAAAGGGAGAACATGTGGGTTGGCTTGGCTGCCGAAAAATCTTATGTAGGTAAATCTCTCCTCTCCAAACCAACTTGCTACCGTTGTTATATCAAACGAAGCTTGATAGGAAATCTTGGGAATGGGTTTATCAAAAATAGAATAATGAATAGGCACCATAAAGCCATTGCAAATTTGGTACAGATGGTGCTTGTAAGAGGACTTCCATAGTTTCTGATGGTATATGTGGATAGCCATGGGATCTTGTGGCGTCCACCTCCAGCCGAGCACGGGAAATTCAGAATTGAAACATAGTGTATCTAAGATATATGCACTGTAATAGAATGGGGGAATTTTCCTTTCAGTGACGACAGTCTGATGTCTAAAATCACGCACAACTTGTGCTAATTTGTCAGAAAGGATGGTGGCCCAATCCATAATTATACTGTTTACAGCTGCCTCCATTAGAGGAACCATCTCTATGGTAAAATTAGCAGAGTCATGCAATCCCCATAATCTACACATCATTATTCCCGCATAGCAATAAGGAGAAGCCAGAGAATCAACCGAGTACTTACCGGAAGATTCGTGTTTGTGTTTGGCTGGATTTTGTCTCCAATCCCGGATGGGTTCGGATTCAACTTCATTTTCACTTGCAAACTTCTCCAGGAACGCTTTATTATATATCTTCTCCGGCTCGGGCAAATGATACATTTGCCTTAGATCATCCGGCCTAAACGATCCGAAGATTCTTCCATCTCTAGTGCTGAAAGTTCTATCCAAGATTGGGATTTTTTGAATCGCCCACCACACTACGTCTGTGTATGGAAGAATTTGCTCCCTGGCCGCTATTCTGTGAAGGAAAGAGTCGGCTAAATCCTTGAGAGTACATTCAGACTTCCGAGTAGGATCTGCAGTAGCTTCTGTTACTGTCTTTACTGGTTCTTCGGCTTCAATTAGGTTGTAAGTGCCTTGCCAAGCAACTCTGGTGAGACCCGTGCATGTAGTATCAGATATTAAGCCCTTCTTCTTGTCCATGAGAGCTTGTCCTGCAGCTGGTGTAGTGGAAGCGCCTGCGGTCTTCTTAGATTTCTTCCCCATCTTGTTTGAGCTTCCTTCTACGGATGAATTCTGCACAGCGGCGAGAATAAATGTAACACAGAGATATGCTAATGAAAATCCAATACGGGAAAGATATATAAATCAAAGCGTGCTGAGAGATTAACTCTTAAAAATGGCTACGGATCCAATCCATGGGAAGATCTTACAGATACATTAAATGGCCGTTTAAGGCCTGCCACCCCTTAAATGCTCATTATACCATTATTCGGCTGAATGACTCGCTTAAGCGTGCTATGGATATTTTGGCAGTTGAGTGCAGGTGATGGATTATTTAAAAGATCAAACTTTAAATACGAATATATCATAATATCCCTCCATTTAATGGCTTTTTCGAAATCCGCACTATATCGCAATTGGGCATCGGGAACACTTTAAATCTTTATGTTGGCAATTTTTAAACGTCGATCGCCGATAGCGATATCGCATCGCATCGGGAGAATAGGTGTTATATAAACATACGGATAGCATACCCCCGACCGCCGATAGCGAAATCGCATCGCATCGGGGGTAGAATCTAGGCGCTTTATTATTATACATGGGATATTGTCGATTGCTGATTGCGAAATTGCATCGGAACGGGATGAATGACTTAAGGTGCTTTATCCTGCATATAAAGTATCGTCGATTGCTGATTGCGCATCGCGTCAGGACTAATGGCATAGGGTGCTTTATCCTGCATAGAGTTTTGCCGATAGCCGATAGCGATATCGCATCGGCGGGATCCCATATGTCACTTATTTGCGTCTTCTATGTCATTGCGATATGCGATCTTGCGATCGCTTTATCGTAATGATAAAAGATTGATATATTTGATTCAATATGGGTTTTTCAAAAGGTTTTATATAATGCCTTCATTTGGTTTGCGGACCTTTTACAAATAATGCAATATTGATACCAATTGACTTCTAAAGGGACCCATTTCATATAATAATTTTGTTAATAAAATGTTATGAAATGAGGGGTTGTTGTGGAGCACAACAGAACCTCAAAGATCCTATCCCTAGTGTGTAGTCCTCCTGACTACAACTCGATGTCTCCCCACCTCTTCTCTAGATGTGCATGAGCACTCATGGCACAATTGTCATCAGTCTCGACCCCTTTCTCCACCTTAGCTGGAGCTACCTTGAAGTCGGAAGCCTCTCCCTTGTTTTTCTTTCTTCGACACTGGGATGCATAATGTCCCAACTCCCCACAATGGAAGCACTTCACCTTGGAGATGTCCTTCTTCTTCCTCTTCCCTTGTTGTCCCTTTGATGCTAGAGTTGCATCCTCCTCCTCTTTCTTGATTCGACTTCCCTTGCCACTACTCCCTACCTTGGTCAACCTCCTGATCTCTTCTTGGCGAAGAGCTGCCCACATCTCCTCCCATCCTAGAAGAGTAGCTTTGCCCAAAATGCCTTGCATAAATGTCTCCCGCTCCTCAGATACTGTATTCAGGGCGGTCCTCACCATGAACTTTGGATTCGGTGTAGACGCTATGGAAGTAAGTTGGTCACGAATCTCCTGTAATCTGAGGAGGAACAAATCTATCTACTCTCCCTCCTGCTTCTAATACGACCGCAGTTGATTCTCCAATAGCATCTTCCGGTGAACAGAAGTTCCCTGATACAAGGCTGTCAAAGTATCCCACATTTCCTTTGTTGTGTTATTCTCAACAATATGTGGTATGACATAATCTTTGACCCCGTCAAGGATCATGCACTTCGCCCTCGCCATTGCATCCCCATATTTCTCATTTTTTGCTAGGTCGACCGGGATAGCCACGATTCTCAAGGCAAAGTCCTTGACGCGATGTCGATCTAGGACTGCCAAGATCCTGGCCTTGCAGATGACAAAGTTGGAAGCCCCATCCAACCTGTCCTGATCCCTCAATCCATTCACTGCCATTTCAACTCCTCTTCTAGGCTCCCTCTGAGTTTAAACTTCCCTCCTAGAAATCTCCCTCTAAGTCCTGATTTCCCTACTGTAAATCCTCCCACCAAATGTCGAACCGCTCATCTCCAATCCTCCTTGCAACTGAAACTCGGATCTCGATTTCTTTGCTAGAAATCCATCAAGGTAGAAACTCCCTCTACCTTCGTTTTGTTCCCATAGGTATTGTTCTACACCGACAGAAATAACGCCCCACCATCTTCTCAATCACAATCTCCCCACAGCTCCCCAAGCCCCGAAAACTGAAGGAACTGAGCCTTTCAGGTTCTACGCAATCCCAGCAACCGTAGAATCTACTCCTCCTGGCCACAACGTCAATCCTTCCTGGCTGACAAAGATTACCAAGCACATCATAGGTCTAATCTGCCCCTCTCTGCCTATGCATCGACCCTCCTCCTGGCTCGAAATGATGATACAGGCACTCTGAGTCACTTCATTTCTATTGCTTCTGCTTTGAAACAACATTGTCTCTCGAGACAGCTGCTACTGCTGCAACTTCTTCATATTACTGTTGGTGCCTTCAATCCTCCTGTGATCTGCAATGCTCTGATACCATATTGAAATTTCTAAGTCTAACTCGTTAGAAATCCTTGCTGCATTATCTGGTCTAATTTCTCCTACATGTTTATTCTATTAACAAGTTATTTCAAAATATAAATACTGAAATAAACACAAATGCAACCTTAATTCATATATTGATCAACAACTGAAATAACTAAGACAAACACACAAGGGACATCGTTATTTTTGGACAATCATCCCTGGAAAAACCTAATGCGGGAACACTGTGTAGCAGATATGACAGTTTTATTATTATGTAGTTTTTGAATAGAACTAGGGTGCCAGAAATGGCTCACCCAACAGAGAATGCCCTCGGCAGTAGTACCCCTCCTCGGAGACAGATATTTCGGCTGATTAATCATTGGATGAACGATCCCACAACAACAATTCTATCATCCACTATTCTGCGTCACTACGTAGGCACTGCGTCACCCTTCTCGGCTCACCAGCACTCAATCTGCCCCACAAAAATTCTTCTGGCACTACCTCTTGGCCCTACATCAGCTCTGCTAGCCTCTGCGCAGCTACTGAAGCCTCTCGTCAGCACTCAGACCCTCTGTGTCACCCACGCTTGCCTCTTCAACCTCTACGTAGCTCCTCGGTGCCTCTGCGTTAGCCTCTCCAGGCTCTGCGCTGTCTCTCTTGCACTATCTCCGCCTCTCTGCTATTTATTCTCGGCCTTGTGCCGAACTGCCCCTCGTTGCAATAGATTAGTGGTTCAATTCTCTCAGCAAACCCTGTTGCAGAAAATCGAACTGACTGATCAACTTGGTGTGTCTCCAATTGATCCTCAAGCCTCCTCTTATACTTTTCCTATTGAGTCTTCAATGGCCGAGATTAAGTCCCTAATCAACGGCTAAGATTAGATTTGGCTTGATCCATTTCATTTAGAACATTCTCACCCAGTTTTATATTAATACCCATTAATATTTTAATTTTCCTAAGTTTAGACTTAGGAACCCCATTAAAAATATTAATTATTTTAATCTCTCTCCAACCGGGTGGAATTTCCCCAACCCATTTCTGGGTCTTGGAGATATTACATGCCTTAGCCTCTCCACCAATTTTCATGGCTAGAGCACATCCGATGCTACCACAAATCAACACTCCCTCTTAGCGAGGAATGTGCTCTAATAATGTTTCACCATGGAAACATCACATTGATCCTCGGCACTGGTACCTGTGATGATACTAGGCCTACTGCCTCACATCATCTGCACTGTTTCTTCCTGTACTGCTATCCATGCCACTGCCACTTCTACATCTGTATTGCAACTCCCTCTCGATATGCTGCCCATGCTGCCCCTAGCACTGCCACTACTAACTGTTGCACTGCAACTTAGTTACTGAGAAGTAGGTAAATGACTTCTCCCAAATACTGACATCCCAGTCACTTTGGAAGCCACGTGAAACTGAAGTTGCCTCTGCTGCTATACTATGCTCCCTCTACTGCTACTGCGCTGCTGCATACAACATTGTGTCTCTCACACAGCTGCAACCTCTGCTGTGTTGCCTCAGATTTCTGCACCCAAGCAATGCCTTGTTGCTCCACTACACTTTGCTCCACCCGACATCTGTCATTCTGCTACTGTCATTAAGGTCTCCCGTAGCCGGATATGATCCAAGAGTTTGGGCACCTCAAGGATCCTGCCCCTAATGTGTAGTCCTCCTGACAACAACTCGATGTCTCCCCACCTCTTCTCTAGAGGTGCATGAGCACTCATGGCACAGTTGTCATCAGTCTCGATCTCTTTCTCCACCTTCATTTGAGCTGCCTTGGAGTCGGATGCCTCTCCCTTGTTTTTCTTCCTTGGACACTGGGATGCATAATGTCCCCAGCTCCCCACAATGGAAGCACTTCACCTTGGAGATGTCCTTCTTCTTCCTCTTCCCTTGTTGTCCAGCAAATGCTAGAGCCGCATCCTCCTCTTTCTTGATTCGACTTCCCTTACTACTACTCCCCGCTTTGGTCAACCTCCTAATCTCTTCTTGGTGAAGAGCTACCCACATCTCCTCCCATCATGGAAGAGCATCTCTGCCCAAAATGCCTTGGAAAAATGTCTCCCACTCCTCAGACGCTGCATTCAGGGCCGTCCTCACCATAAGCACCGGATCTGGTGTAGACCCTATGGAAGTAAGTTGGTCGCGAATCTCCTGCAATATGAGGAGGAAAAAATCTATCTGCTCTCCCTTCTGCATCTGGTATGACTGCAACTGATTCTCCAATAGCATCTTCTATTGCACAGAAGTGCCCTGATACAAGGTCGTCGAAGTATCCCACGTTTCCTTTGCTCTATTCTTTTCAGCAATATGGGGTAAGACATGATCTTTGACCCCGTCAAGGATGATACACTTCGCCCTCGCCATTACCTCCTCATATTTCTCATTTTCAGTTGGGTTGCCCAGGACAGCCATCGTTCTCAAGGCAAAGTCCTTGATGCGATGTCGATCCATGACTGCTAGGATCCTGGCCTTCCAAATGACAAAGTTGGAAGACTTGTCCAACCTGTCCTGATCCCTCAGTCTGTTCACTACCGTTTCAACTCCTCTTCTGGGCTCCCTCTGATTTTCGACTTCCCTCCTAGAAATATCCCTCTAAGTCCTGATTTCTCTGCTGGAAATCCTCCCATCAAATGTCGAATCGCTCGTCTCCAATCCTCCTTGCAATTGCAACTCAGATCTGGATTTCTTGGCTAGAAATTCGTCAAGGTATTGTTCTGCAAAGACAAAAACAGCACCACGCCAGCTTCTCAATCACAATTTTCCCACAGCTCCCCAAGCCCCAACAACTGAAGAAACTGAGCCTTTCAGGCTCTGCACAATCCCCGCAACCGCAGAATCTACTCCTCCTAGCAACAACATCAATGCTTCCTAGATGAGAAAGATGATTGGGCAATGTCTAGGTTTGATCTGCTCTTCTCTGCCTCTGTGCTGACCCTCCTCTTGGCTCGAAATGATGACACAGCCCTCTACGTCACTTCTTCTCTGCTGCTTCTACTTTGGAATATTGTTGTGTCTCGTGACAGCTGCTACTGCTGCAACTTGTTTAGATTACTGCTAGTGCCTTCAATCCTCCTGTGATATGCAATGCTCTGATACCATGTTGAAATTTCTAAGTCTGACTCGTTAGAAATCCCTACTGCATTATCTGGTTTAATTTCTCCTACTTGTTTATTCCATTAACAAGTTATTTATAAATATAAATACTAAAATAAACACAAATGCAGCCTTAACTCATATACAGATCAACAACTGAAATAACTGAGACAAACACACAAGGGACACCATTATTTTTGGACAATCGTCCTCGAAAAAACCCAATGCGGGAAAACCGGTGTAGCAGATATGAGGGTTTTATTATTATGTAGTTTCTGAATACAACTAGGGTGCCAGAAATGGCTCACCCAACAGAGAATTCCCTTGGCAGTAGTACCTCTCCTCGGAGACAAATATTCCAACTGATCAATCACCAGATGAACAATCCCACAGCAACAATTTCAACTTCCACTGCTCTGAGTCACTCTATAGGGATTGCTTCACCCTTCCCGTCTCACCAGCACTCAGTCATCCCCATGAAAATTCTTCTGGAACTGCCTCTTGGCCCAAGGTCAGCATGGCTAGCCTCTGCGCAGCTACTGAAGCCTCTGCATCACCCACGCTGGCCTCTTCAGCCTCTGCGTAGCTCCTAGCTGTCTCTGTGTCAACCTCTCCAAGCTCTACGATGTTTCTCTGACACTATATATGCCTCTCTATGATGTATTCTCAGCCTTGTGCCGAACTACCCCTCGCTGCAACAAGTCACTGATTCGATTCTCTCATCAAACCCCGCTCCAGAAAATCGAACTGACTGATCAACTTTGTGTGTCTCCAACTGACCCTCAAGCCTCCTCTTATACTTTTCCTGTTGAGTCTTCAACGACCGATATTAAGTCCCTAATCAATGGCTAAGATTAGATTTGGCTTGATTCCATGTCATTTAGAACATTGTCACCCAGTTTTATATTAATACCCATTAATATTTTAATTTTCCTAAGTTTAGACTTAGGAACCCCATTAAAATTATTAATTATTTTAATATCTCTCCAACCGGGTGGAACAAACCATTTCTGGGTCTTGGAAATATTATGTGCCTTAGCCTCTCCACCAATTTTCATGGCTAGAGCAAATCCGATGCTACGACAAATCAACACTCCCTCTTAGCGAGGAATGTGCTCTGGTAACGTTTCACCATGGAAACATCACACAGATCCTCCGCACCGGTACCTATGCTGATGCTAGGCCTGCTACCTCACGTCATCTGCACTGTTGCTTCCTGTACTACTGCCCATGCCACTGCTACTACTACATCTGTGTTACACTAAAAAATCTCACCATGGCTATTTACAGTTAGTATGGCTCTATCAACGGTCATGCTATCCTCCTGGGCAAGTCTTATGCCTCGGCTCTCCATGTCAAACTCCAAAAAGAGAGAAAGTCTTTGTAAATGTGTTTATCTCTGGGTACGCAAATTCTCTCGCCCTTACCTACGTATACGCACCTGATGTTCACAAAAACTGCGTACTTGTACGCTCTGTATGTAAAGGGGTAGGTGCATACCCCTGTAAAGGTCAAAAGGCGCAAGTTTCACTCCAAAAAATTTACTTGTGGTCATTTCTAGAGGCTTCTAGAAGTATGTTTGACGTGTATGAAGTGCCTCCAGATGGTTCATGTATCCCTACCAAAGAGGAACTTATCCCATCAATAAGGGAGCTATCCCATCCAAAGAGGGGATTATCCCATTGATGGTGGACCTGATTAACTTCCTCTTGAGCACTATAAATACAGGCATTGGGCCAGAAGGAGGAGAGGTTGAAAGCTAAACATTTCTAAGGGTAGATGTTGTTGGAATTAGGACTCCCATTTAGAAGCTTGTGAGGAGAGATTACCATCTTTTCTTGTTCTATTTGGAAGTGGGTGAGCTTTGTCAAAGTAAAGGAGAACTCTTGATGGACCCTGGGAGGGACTTGCACAACACCAAGGCTCAGGTTGTAATTGTTCCTTTTGTTTCCTATTAATGCAAATGAGTCCATTCTTCTCAATAGCTTGTTATTTATGAGTTGTTTCATGTACTCCTTGGTCTATGTGTTAAATATGTTTTATTTTATGAGATTATCAAGTGCTATTTAATCGTTTAATTGTTAGTGAATGCAGGTTTCGAAGTGAAGGAGGAGCTCATCCGGATCAGCGAGGCTGGACTGCTACAACAGCGTTGGACTACAGGTAGGATCTAAACACTTGATTTCTCGTATAGTAAATGCATGTTTAGAGAAGGATTGCTCTTGTTTGTCTTGTTTGTCACTAGAGAGTCTTAGGCTCCTAGGGAGGTTGGTTGTGTCCGCACTATCAACTCTTTCCATCTGACAAAATGGCGACTCCGCTGGGGACTCCATTGATGTGAAAGTTTTTTCCTTTGTATGCAACTTTGATCTGAGAAAAGTCATTTATTTTCTGGTTTTTGGCTCTGTGACTTTGTATTTGGGTGGGTTAGCTTAGGGTTAGATTGAATTTAGTTTTTCTTGGTTTTTCCAGTAGTACGCACCCTCTGAGTATTGCACAATGTGTACCTGTACGCACTGTTGCTGTGTGCACGGAGCGGGCCCGCACCTGTCTTAACAGGTTGCCTGCGTACCCTGCTAAAAATTAAGAAATTTCCATTTTTTACATTTTTCCTCTTAGATTTTGCTTTTTCTTAGTTTTTACTACCCAGATCCATTAGTCTCTTGTCAAAGATCTTCACCTGAACTTGTTTCGATAGCATTGAGTGTTTTAGTGGATTTAATAGAAGTTTAAGCCCTAGGGTTTGATTTTTGAGTAGGTCCTGTAGTGACTTTGGCGGTAGAAGTTGTCAAGCCTTAGATCTCTCTGGTTTTGTCAGCCTTCTTAGGAGTCGGACCTGTCGTAAAGTCTACCTGTGAGAGCAACTTACCTTTGAGTTGTCTCTTTGGCGAATTTCGAAGTGCTTGTTGATTGAGTATTGAATTCCATTTTACAAAAAGAACAAAAAGATTTGAGTTTTGTTTTGACTGGTCTTTTGATTCTGCATTAGCTGGTCCTTGGCTTGATTGTGGTCAAGAAAAACAACCTAGAATCATCCTTGTAGGCTTTTGCCTCGTTAGGTTTGCTTTAGAGTAAATTTCCTTTTGATTTGCTTGTAAGTCAATTTTTCATAGCTTTTATAGATTTTGAGATTGATTTTCGTTAAAATAGATTTATATGCTTTATTAAATAAGAAAAATACAAAAACATCTCCTTTGAAAAGTTTTGTTTCAAGTAGCTTTGGGGTATTTTGAAAAAAAAAGAATTTTTCGTGCACATAAGGAGTGGTCATGTTTGTATGCTTGGAAAGATAAAGAGAATTGTTTCTTTGATTGTCTTTACTAAGAAAGTTGCTTTCTATAAAATTTGCATTTTCCAACTCTCTTAGTTAGGAGTTTCATTGAAAGAGAAAAGTAGCGTAAATCATCTTAGGTGCATCTTTGTAGTGGTTTGAGTCGAGTCTACACACCATTGGTTTCATTTCCGCTACCTTTTGTCTTTAAGAAAAACCATAAAATTAACGCTTAAAGTAAAATCAACATAGTAACTTTTATTTACTAGGGCTCTGAAACACCAATTTAGATCAGGCTAGTGTCTTGGAGTAGGAGAGTAATTAACTCTCCAAGACAACAAAACCAAACAAGTAGCTTATCTTGTGATAGAATAAATCCAATTGTCTCATTTGTACTCTGGGAAAGCTCCTCTTAAAGGAGAAGCACGAGCTCGTGTCCGAACCAGTGAGGGGATCAATCCTCCCTCGTTGGGAACGACGCCAGACACGCACGTATTACAAACGGTAAACCTCGGATTAACCATTGTAGAGGAGCCAGGGGTCACTTGTCGGTAAACCTTGGATTATTGTCAAGGAACCGGCAAGGGGATTGAGCTTGATACTCTGCCCTTGCGTGCTGTCGGAGTGTAGACTGTTCCCCCAGGTGAATTTGTTGCGGTTGGTAACCTTAGTGACCAATATCTTTAGGATTCTACCGAGGTGACGGTGGAGGGAAGATCCCACTGTACCTAGAGCATATGTCGGCTATACTCACTTGGATTTTCCGGGGGGTTCACTTCACTCGAGACGGTTAAAGTGGAGGAACTTGTGCCGGTCTATTCATTAAGCAGGTTGCCAAGGTAACTGTTCCACCCGCCACTTCTGTACTGGATCCGGCGATGTTGGGTTTCATCTCCAACTAGCGTTTTCGGTCTGGAAGGCTACTGTTTGTGCTTGGTTTGACGCCCTAGATTCTTTAGGCGTGTGATTCAAATTTGTTTGGTTCTTTAGCGACTTTAGGTGGTTTGATTTGAGATTTTACTTTGTTTTCGTGTGTAGTAGTTAAAAGTTTTTAGCTGTGGCGGAATTACCGAGACAGTCCCGTAGACTTCGGGGCAAGTCACCTGAGATTGTTATCGGAACAGATTTGTTGAGGAAACTCCGTAGATCGTGGGGTGGATCTCCTGAAGACGTCCCGGGTCAGTACGAAGGATTGAAGGTCCTTGTAACTCCTCCTAGTGGCAGTAGAGTAGGTTCACCTGAAGAAGGAGAATCTTCCTTGGTAGTCCATCCAGATTACCAAAGTCTAGAGACAGGTTATAATCCCGAAGCTGTTACAGTTTCCGAGCTTGCTGGTAGTTTTTCATCTACTAGTGATATAGGCGAAGAACCTGAAATATCTGAACCTGTTACTCCAACTTCTAGTGTTCCAGATTCACCAAGAGTAGAACGAGTTATCACCGAAAATCTTCCTACTGGTTTGATTGCTATTGAAGAACTTGCTCCAGAGGAAGAAATAGGCGTCTCTAACCTTGAAGATCAACTTACTATTGAGCTCAGGGAGCGTGAATCTATCTTTTACAGTCCTCCTTGAAGTACTACTTGGTACCTTTCGTTAACCAATTATTTAGACAACTCACGGATAGGTTTTTCTACACCTCGTAATCCTTTTCCACCTGGAGGTATTTATACTCCTGTAAATATGTCTGGTTAGTCGTCCGTGTTCACTCAATCTCCTGAATCTTTCTTACACGGCGGTCCTTCTGTTCCCACTGGATATCAGTCACTTTCTGGTATCTTTGCGCGGGCATCTCCTCAACCCGTCGATCATGGGTTATTAGCTGGAAACAATGGTAATAAACCGTTGGGTGTAGGGGACATTTACATGATGTCAGGTTCAGTTCCCATTTCTCAACCTCAAGGTGGTCAATTACCACCTGGGGGGCAGCCTCAGTTAACGCCTGGGGGGCAACCTCAAGGTACACAAATTGTGTCTGGGGGGCAGCCTCAAGGTCAGTATGTACCTATGGTACAATACATGCCTCAAGGTCAACCCCAGCCTCAATATGTACCCCAGGGTCAACCTCAGTATCAATATTTACCTCAAGGGTATCAACCCCAAGGGTATCAACCTCAAGGGTATCAACCTCAAGGTCAAGGTCAACCCCAGTATTAGTATTTACCCCAAGGTTATCAATCTCAAGGTCAATACTCGAGTCAAGGTTATCAACCACCTCAAGATCAGTCATATGTTCAAGGTATGGGAACTGTGCCTTTCAGTTATCAATCCTATCCTCAATTCGGTTATGGATCCCAGTATCCTCAACCTGTTACGGGTCAATACCCTGGAATGATAGTGTGGGATCCATCACAAGGTCAACAGGTGTTGCAGCCAAGTATACAGTTGGTACCTCAAACTGGACAACCCGTAGTTTCTGGTCCACCCCAGCAACCGCAACCTGTCCAGTCAAATGTTCAAACTTCTGTAACTTCGGTAGTTACTCAGCCGCCAATTGCTCCTAGTACTCCATCTCAAACGGCTGCTGCAACTACCGCAACATCTGCCGCACTTACTTCTGGAGTATCGACAGCTCCAGTTTCTACTGTCTCTGCAACCACTCCTTAGACATCTTTACCGTTGTTTGGATCTACGATTCAAACCACGGTCCAGATGCCTATAGGTCAGCCTGGTATAAGTACGGTTGTCACTACTCAACCTCAATTTGTTCATCAACCGTACCAGGGACAGTACCAATATGGGCAAGCTGTCCAGTAGCCGGTTTACCAGTATCAACTGTATCCTGGGTACACTTATCAACAACCTCAACAACCCCAGTACGGTCCAGTTAATCCTAGTTTTCCAGGAGGATATAATATCCCTAATGCGATTCCTGTTCCTAGTTATCCTGGATATCCTCCTCCTGGGACTGGTCTTGTGACCCAGAGTTTTAGAGATCCTAACCGACAATTACCGTTTATCGTAACTTTGGATTTACCAGACTTGACGCGCCTAACGAACGATCCAATTCAATATCTTCCGTTCTGGCCGCCAATGCCAAATAAGTTGCCCAGTGATATACCCAAGTTCGAAGGTAAGTTTGGAGAGGATCCGTCCAATCATGTGATGACTTACCACCTCTGGTGTGCTTCAAATTCTATCTCGGATGATTCGATCCGCCTACGTCTTTTCCAGCGTACACTCATTGGTCTCGCGGCCAAGTGGTACATTGAGTTACCACGGGCCTCTTTTTACAATTTTAGCCAGTTAGCTACCTCGTTCTTAACTCACTTTCAGTTGCCGGTCAGATACGATAACGGCACGGAGTTATTAACTTCACTAAAACAATCAACGTCCACGTATATTTCTGATCACATTCATGAGTGGAGACGTCGAAGAAGGTTAGTGAAAGTTTTTATTCCAGACCAAATCTTAGCTGAATGGTTTGTTAAATCATTATTACCGAAGATTACTGAAGATGTAGCTAAGGCTGGAGTAGTTACTGAGGAGCAAGTCATTGCTCAGGCGCAGTACCTTGACTTAGTTTATACTCAGTCAAGTACGTTACACGAGAAGATCCCAGATCTTCCAAAATCGAATCAAATCGCTTCTGCTCCGGGATCTCATGCCGCTGATGGTATGATTGGTACGGTGAACACAAAGAGCAAGAAGAAATCTTCCAAGAATTCTACTACTCCTATAATCACCTTGCCTGATTCCCCGACAAGAGAGTCTTCTCCTGAACTTTCCGCCGATATTCACGCTGTAGAGTCATCTACGGCCAAATCAAAAAAAGGTGGAAAGAAGAAAGGAAAGAAGAAGGCTAAAGCAGACAAGGCTCCGAAGGAGAAAACAAAAAAGTCGGAAACCAATGACGAAAAGCGCAAACCTCGATATCCTTGTCTTATTTGTGAAGAGGATCATTTTACAAGAGATTGCCCTCATCGGGCCGAGGTTGTGAAAATAGTCAAAGGTTCTCCCACTCCTGCTGTGTTGAAAGATCCATTTACAAAGCAGGAGAGTAAGATGATAGGTTCTTCCTCGACTGCCAGTGAAGAACCCATTTTGATGATGTCTCATGTGAGGATTGCGACTCGGTCGCAAGATTATGGTAGTAAGAATCCTGTTGATGGTAAGGAAGCAGAATCTTCTCATTCTAATCCATCAACCTCAGCTCCTGGTTCTGATCCACTATAGATCGAAAAACCTAACCCGGACTTAGTAATCAAACCGCCCGCTAAGGGTGTACTTCGAAGGTCTGCTTTTAATCCACATGCGAGAGCGGCCCAGAATTACAACATTGTTGAGGACTTAGCTGTTTCACCCTCAGCAATGTCGGCTTTAGAAGTGCTGCAATCATGCCCAGCACAACGAAAATTACTTTTGTCGGCTATCGGAGCTGTTGATGTTCAGGACCCGAATCTGATAATCTTCGATCTAGAAAATAGTACACCGCGCCTTCCCCATCAAATGGCTTTCCAGATTCTAGTGATAGTCAAAAACAGGCCTATTCATCGGACTGTAATTGATGAGGGAGCTTCCACGTGTATTATGTCGATTCAGTGTTGGAGATCGCTTGGTTCTCCTTCGCTGAACCAATCCCCGACCATCCTTAAGGCCTTTGATGGCCGTGGGTTCCGTCCGTTTGGTATTCTACAGGAATTGCCTATAGGAGTAGAAGGGAAAACCGTTAGTCTAGATGTGGAGGTGGTTGATGCCCCTCTAGACTACAACCTTCTTTTGGGTCGAAGTTGGTCATATGCTATGACAGCGGTCGTTTCGTCGGTATTCAGAGTAATAAAGTTTCCACATAACGGCAAGATCGTGACAATTGATCAGCTGACATACTTTTCATCCGACCCAGCCTCTTCAGAGAGTATCCAGCATGTTGGTAAGACGACAATCCCTTATAAGGACGTTGGCGTAGGTTTAGTTAAAGATTTCGGTTTACTGGGAACTTTTCCTTTCCCTCCAATCAACGCAGACCCTTCATTTGCGTCAATTCATATGATTACATCAGACATCATTATTTATGACGATCCTTGGATTGTCCCACCTGAATCTGAGATAGACTCATTCGGCGATGCTATGCCTTTGAGTCCATATGAAATTGCTTATGAAGCCATCATGTATTTTACCGACTCGCGTTCGACCCAAATCGACCAAATGAATGTGGTCAGTGAGGAATCACTTTTCACATCAACCTCAGAACGGATAGCGTTTCCCGAAGTCATGTCATCTGACGAGCAACTTCGCGAAATCCTAAGTTTAGACGATCTACCATGGGAAGATCTCCATCATAGATCTTCATTTTTACCTGAGGATGATGCTTTTGGAAATGATTTTTCATCTATTTTTACCGCTGAATATGTCAAAGACGCTCAGAATCCAACGAAACATCCTGATTCAGAGTTGAATTTAGGGAATATTTCTCGCACTATTCCCATTGACATTTCAGTGAAGCCCGGAATTGAGGAAAACATTCATATAGGTGCCTCATGTACAGAAGATGAAATTCAAACTTACAAGGCCCTATTCCAAGAATTCCGCGATGTGTTCGCCTGGTCTTACGAGGAAATGCCAGGAATCGATCCTGCCATTGTTGTTCATGAAATAAAGACCTACCCGGACGCTAAACCCGTACGGCAACGGTTGCGTCAGATTCACCCTCGAAAAGTGGCTGCGATTAAAGCAGAAGTCGAGAAGCTATTGAAAGCAGGTTTCATTTATCCAATCCCGTTAACGGATTGGGTATCGAATATTGTTCCGGTTAACAAGAAACAAGGAACAATAAGAATCTGTATCGACTATAGGGATATAAATCGAGCTTGTCCAAAAGACAACTATCCTATGCCTTATATCGATCAAATCATTGATGATTGTGCTGGAAGTGAAATGTTTTCCTTTATGGATGGTTTTTCGGGCTATAATCAAATCAATATTCTACCTGCCGATCAACCAAAAACGGCATTCATTTGTCCATGGGGGACATTTGCTTACTGCAAATTACCTTTTGGGCTTAAGAATGTCGGAGCCACTTTTCAACGGGCGATGTCTTACGCATTTCATGACATCAAGCACATTGTGCAACCGTACCTCGATGATTTTCCTGCTCATTCTTTACATCGAGCTGATCACCTTGTCCACTTACGAGCAATCTTTATGAGGTGTAGGCATTATCGTATTCGGTTGAATCCCCACAAGTGTGTCTTCTGTATAGAAATGGGTCGATTACTGGGATTTGTTGTTTCAAAAGCTGACATTCGCGTCGATCCCTCGAAGGCCGAAGCTATCATCAAATTGCCTCCTCCTTCGAGTTTGTGCCAACTCCAAAGTTTGCAAGGGAAAGAAAACTTTTTACGCCGATTCATTCCAAACTACGCCGAGGTCAATTAAGGTTTTACACGGTTGTTGAAACAGAACGCTCAATTCTTTTGGGACGAGATTTCCCAACAATCTTTTGATGCACTTAAGAACGCGTTGACCCATGCACCGTTGTTGCATCCTCCCAACTACAACCAGGACTACTTCTTATACCTCGTAGCTTCGCATTCCACTATTGGAATGGTGTTAGTCCAAGAAGATGAATTCGGAACGGAACATGTGATATATTATGTTAGTAGGACATTAAACCCCACTGAGCTAAAATATTCGCATGTGGAGAAATTGCCCTGGCAGCCGTTCAAGCTGTCTAGCGTTTTCGTCACTACATTCTTCTCCGTAAAACTACAGTTATTTCGGATTGCAACCCTATGATTTATATTTTGACTAAACAACTGCTAGGGGGCAAGTAATCTAAATGGATCGTTATCCTACAAGAGTTCGACTTGGAGTTCGAGAAGTCCAAGTCTAAGAAATCCTTAGTTTTTGCGGAATTGATGTGTGATTTCTCGCATGCTGACACAGAAACAGTGGCAGAGGAGTCCATTGCGGACGAATCTTTGTTTCTTATCAGTACTTTAGATCCGTGGTACGGGGATATAATCATCTATCTCCAAACCCAAACCTTTCGGCCTGAAGCTTCAAAGTCGGAACGTCGAAAAATTCGGTTTCAATCCCAGCAATACAGAATTATTGGAGATACACTTTATCGCCGGGGGGCAGACTTAGTTTTTCGACGTTGTTTAACTCACGAAGAGGCTGAGAGGGTTTTGAATGATTGTCACTCTGGAGCATGTGGCGGTCATATGTCTGGGTATGCCACAACTCAGAAGGTGTTGCGCGCTGGCTATTTCTGGCCGTCCATGTTTAAAGATTGTATCATTGCGGTCCGAAAGTGCCACAACTGTCAAGTGTTTGATCGTAAGATGCGCGCACCACCTGCTCCTCTCCATCTTATAATTGCCGTTGGTCCTTTCGCCAAATGGGGTATCGATTTTATTACTTGTAACCCTCACTCGGCTGGGGGGCATGCGTATATCATCCTCGCGGTTGATTATTTTACTAAATGGGTCGAGGCAATGCCTACATTCGACGCAAGCGGCAAAACAGCTACAATTTTCGTATTCAATCACATTATAACTAGGTTTGGTGTCCCGCAAGCAATCATCACTGACCATGGGAGCCATTTTCGAAACATCATGATGACTGAGCTTACAAGCCAGCTTGGTTTG
Source organism: Pinus tabuliformis (assembly GCA_031772625.1). Taxonomy (NCBI): domain Eukaryota; kingdom Viridiplantae; phylum Streptophyta; class Pinopsida; order Pinales; family Pinaceae; genus Pinus; species Pinus tabuliformis. Next base: position 793,701,522 of record CM062811.1, read on the forward strand.
CGCCACGATAGCTCTACTCCTTATTATCCGCAAGCCAATGGTTTGGTTGAGTCTATCAACAAAGTTCTGGTTATCATGATCCGACGAATCATTGGTATTCATCGGTCGAATTGGCACAACATGTTATTTTCAGCGCTATGGGCATACCGAACTTCAGTGAAAACTTCAACAGGGTTCACTCCTTTCCGGCTAGTTTATGGCTTGGAAGCTGTGTTACCCATTGAATGCGAAATCCCATCACTTCAAATGGCTGTCGAATTACTCCCAGCTACTTCCGAAGAGGAGAAATGTTTATTATACTTAGCTCAATTAGATGAGACTCGACGTGACGCTGCATTGGCAATCGAGACTCACGCGAAGCGAATGAAAGCTCAGTATGATAGAAATGTGACCCCTCGGAGTTTTTCGGAGGGAGACCTAGTGCTATTATATGATCAAGCTAACGATAAGCTAGGTGTTGGAAAATTCATTCCTATGTGGCATGGACCCTACATTGTAAAGCGAAAGCTAGCAAAAGGGGCCTATGAGCTGGTAGATTTTGATGGGGACTCTTTGGGTAAACCCAGAAATGGACTTTACCTAAAGAGGTATTATGCTTAAATGGTGGGTATGGAGAATTTTAGTTAGGTTAGGTTTTCTTTCTAGCTAGTATGTTTGTTAGTTTAGATAGTGTGCTTAGCTTAGAAAGTGTGTTTTTCGTCGTTATTCTGGCTTATCTTGGTTTTACTCTTGATATTGCAGATGTCGACGCCTCTCCAAACGTACATTGGATTTGCCGATGGTGCTTGTCGTAGTACACGGAATATCTCTTCCGCAGCTTGGGTTATCTATTCGCCCTCTGACGAGTTAGTTTCTATGCATGGGGTGAGCCTCGGTCAAACGACGAACAACATTGCAGAATACAGTGCAGTGGTTGAATTATTATCTGAATCTATTTCATTTGGAATTCGATGTTTGATAGTGAGGTTAGATTCTGAACTCGTTGTATTACAGCTTAATAGAGTATATGCCATTAGAAATCCTGTGTTATTAAGGCTGTTTTTGAGAGTGCGCCTCTTGGAACGTGAATTTGATTACATTGAATATCAGCATATTCCAAGGTCTTTAAATACATTAGCATATGCAATTGCTTCTCGAATTTTGGATAGACATTTACGATAATCATGCAAGTAATTTTAAAAACATTTCATCACATATGTTAAACAAGATAAGCCGGTAATAATGATATATATATATATAGATAGGAGTGTGTCAAAAATATACATCGTCTTCGATCATAAGTTGAAAAACACCTTATGATCGGCAAAATGATAAGTACAAAAAACCAAAAATGTCATATGTGTCTACAAAAGTGACTAGCCAATCACTGGTGGTGCTCTCTATATGAGACCACTGCCCGCGCTACCCTACACAGGAACCTCCTAAAAGGTCCTGGGACTGTGACCACATAGCGCTGAAGTCGAATAGGAATGTCATCTATGGTGGTCTCTGGTATACCCGCCATCAGACGCTCTAGATCCTGTTCCAGCTCGGCTAAGGTCTCTGCGGCCGCATCCTGTGGGGCTGGTGCTGGTACAACTGGTACTCTCCTCTCAAAAGCCCGGAGGTTGGCCGGACGCCGTGGACCTACATCTGAATTTTGAAAATTTGTGTTGTCAGTTTTGAGGCGATATATATATAAAAAAAATAAAAAAATACATAATTTAAAAACTTGTGAAGAATGAAATACCTCTATCGTCCCACTGTTCTCCCTGTGGAAGAACCATGTCCGGATCATTCCGAAAATCCATTCCGGCATAAGGAAAATCCTGAATAGCAAAGACCTGGCTCTCTAGCCAGTGAAAGTAACCATCAGGAAATCGAACAACTGTCGCGCCCTCATCAGGATGTCGGGCCATTACCGCAACCCATCTCGTCAACTTAGGCTCCCGAGGAGCCCCAACTGGAATAGTAAGATGCTGGGGGATCAGCATTGGAACTCTCTCTAAGGCAAAGCTCACAACTAAAGGCCCATATCCAAAAGTCTTCAGTTGTCCATTCTTTGCCCTGGTTAGTTGGCCCTTCATATTGGCCAACACAGCATCGCACCAGTTGAAAATGGTGCCTCGGTAGCAATCTATCGCCATCCGCATTTGGGACCCGGTGGCAATGTGTAAGGTGGCTGCGCTGCAGAGTCTGGTAACAGTAAAGGCTATCACCATAAGTTCGGGCAGGGATATGTACTTGATTTCTATCCCTTTCTCCTGGTTCTGATTATTGCACCACTCTAGCCGGAGGCTAGCAAGGGATTGGCCACCCGGCCTAGTCCCGGACAGAGTCAGTTGCTCGCCCCTATTTGGCAAGCCAGAGAGAAAATATATATTAGAGGGCTCTATCTCGAGTTGGTTCTCTCCGATGTAGAAGCATTGATCCTGAATGTTCCACCTTTCAACCAGCCACTCAAGGAATGGCACCTGGCCCCTCATGCCAGGTATGGCCCAGTATTTGTACAAACCGCATGCTTTTAACGCATCAATAGAAGGTTGATGACCAATTGCGGCCAAATCAACGTCCTCGTGTTATCTTTCTCTCCAATCTAGCATGGTGAATGCCCTACACACCAAAAAACAATAGTTAGAATTCATTTGAAAAAATTTGGTTGGTTGAATTTGGAGTTTGGGGTTTCAAAATACGTGTTTCACGGGGTACGTACCCCGCGTTCACAACACAGAGCGGCGGTACGCAGCTGGTCTGAAGGCGGGCTGCGTACCCCGACCTTTTTCCTATATACAAAAAAAGGTCGGGGTACGCAGGTCGCCCATGGGGCACCTGCGTACCCCGAGAAACATATCCTAAAACCCTAAACCCCTTAAAAAATCAAACTAAAACCTAAAAATGAATTTCAAATGGATGAAATTGAAGAGGAGGATGTTGTGGAATACCTGAAAGAGACGGCGCTCGATTCTGACGGTCGGATTCTCCGCAATGACCACAAGAATTTTTCTTGTCAAAAACCCTTTTCTCAACCTCAACAGTAAAATGGTAAAAATGACATGGTAAAAAGTCTTTTTATAGGTTTTTTGGATGAATGAATGCTAAGTTTGTTTATTTTTCACCATGAAAGGACATTTTTCAATGTATTTTTACCCATCTTAAACAGGTATGAGTAATGTGTCGTTTTTGTGCAGGACAAAAGGACTTTAGAGTAAAATCATCATTTTTCACGAACCAAAACATCAGAGTCATCTTTTAAGCTCTTTTCTGACTCCTAAAACATGAAAAGATTGCCGAGCGCTTCTTTTACACTCGTTAAAATGAAATTAAAAGACGGTCCCCTTATAGCTCTTTTCTGACCGTAAAAACAGGAAAAGATTGCCGAGTTTTTGTCGTTTCAAACTCGATATGGAAATAAAATGACGTGTCCTTGATCGCTTTTTACTTTTCAGGTCAGAGACACTAATCATGAAAGTACTCCTTGGTCGCAAGATCAAGCAGTTCTCCCAGGTATTATTTTATACTTTTTCGGGCTTGGGGGACACAAATTTACGAAAACGTTCAACCTGGAGTCTTCTTAAGTTTTTCAGACTCTCTAAAATTGAAAAACGCCGAGTTTCTCCTATACTGGGCTCGTTAAAATTTCACAGTAAAGGACCTGTTCAATTACAAATAGGAATGAACCACTCCTTCCTAGGGTTCGAATCAAAACTAGGTTGGACTCATCCGAAGGATGAGCTTATAATCAAGCATATGTTATCCTCCTCAAGCTTGTTAAAAATAAAGAGGTACTTGCCAGAAATGGTGGGGGAAAAGAGAGAAGAATGAACCTATTTGTTATCCTTTGTTACAGAAGAACCTTATCACCGCTCTTGAACACGACACTTTCCGTTCAGCTGGGTTGGGAAATCCTTTGCCTTAAAAGTTGATCAAACCACTTTGAAAGCCTTCAACCGTTTCCGGGTATTAACTTTGGGTCAATCGTAACCAAACCATTTGTTGTGTCGTTATGTGTTCAAGAGGTCTCTACAAATAAACTTTCATCTGCAAAATACTTGTCATCCATTTGACCATCCCTGAGTCAGTCCTTACAGCAACATTTCTTCAACTTGAACAATGATTTCGTGTTGTGAGCTTGCCTGCAACAGGTCGCTTTCTATCGACATCAACACATTATCTAGAGAGATGACTTAGAAATCGTCAGTACCTTGAAGTCTGCATGCATCAATGGCAGGTTTCTCGCCTTTAACGTCAGTTTACATCATTGACTTTCGATCGAAGGATTCCGTGAAATGTTCGACATCAACTCATTTATTCACATCTCATGGATTGTACTGGGTACTTTGAGAACCATTGACATTACTGGTGGTCTCTCTCACACTTGTTAACAGTTTACATCATCGACTGGTAATCAAGTGGTTTCTACCATGATCGACATCAACTCATTTATTCTCATGGCTAGAATCGTACCAATTCGGGGAGTAGAGATGAAGACCCTGGATCTAGTTTCCACCATCCAGGCTGCGAGGAGTTTTGTATTCATTATATAGTAGACCAATTATAAACAGATGGCTGCGTCCATACTGTGTCTACGCAAGTCTATGATTATGATGTACTGCAAGATCATTCCTGTATCAGAGTAGTTAGTCTGTTAGTTAAAGTTTTGATCTGAGTATGGGAATGCCTACCTCAGCGATGATATAATCTTATACATGTATTTTGTGTTGAAAATTGCAGGTTCTGACCAGGCTCTCCACGAGATAATCCTTGAAATGATAAAGCGCTTCATCCTTCCTAGATAATACAAAACCCTTATCTACTACAGGCTTCGCACTTTAGGGGGCAATCTGTTACACTAAAAAATGTCACCATGGCTATTTACAGTTAGGATGGCTCTATCAACGGTCATGCTATCCTCCTGGGCAAGTCTTATGCCTCTGCTCTCCATGTCAAACTCCAAAAAGAGAGAAAGTCTTTGTAAATGTGTTTATCTCTGGGTATGCAGATTCTCTCGGCCTTACCTGCGTATATGCACCTGATGTTCACAAAAACTGCGTACTTGTACGCTCTGTATGTAAAGGGGCAGGTGCGTACCCCTGTAAAGGTCAAAAGGCGCAAGTTTGACTCCAAAAAAGTTACTTGTGTTCATTTCTAGAGGCTTCTAGAAGTATGTTTGACGTGTATGAAGCGCCTCCAGATGGTTCATGTATCCCTACCAAAGAGGAACTTATCCCATCAATAAGGGAGCTATCCCATCCAAAGAGGGGATTATCCCATTGATGGTGGACCTGATTAACTTCCTCTTGAGCACTATAAATACAGACATTGGGCCAGAAGGAGGAGAGGTTGAAAGCTAAACATTTCTAAGGGTAGATGCTGCTGGAATTAGGACTCCCATTTAGAAGCTTGTGAGGAGAGATTACCATCTTTGCTTGTTCTATTTGGAAGTGGGTGAGCTTTGTCAAAGTAAAGGAGAACTCTTGATGGACCCTGGGAGGGACTTGCACAACACCAAGGCTCAGGTTGTAATTGTTCCTTTTGTTTCCTATTAATGCAAATGAGTCCATTCTTCTCAATAGCTTGTTATTTATGAGTTGTTTCATGTACTCCTTGGTCTATGTGTTAAATATGTTTTATTTTATGAGATTATCAAGTGCTATTTAATCATTTGATTATTAGTGAATGCAGGTTTCGAAGTGAAGGAGGAGCTCATCCGGATCAGCGAGGCTGGACTGCTACAACGGCGTTGGACTACAGCTAGGATCTAAACAATTGATTTCTCGTATAGTAAATGCATGTTTAGAGAAGGATTGCTCTTGTTTGTCTTGTTTGTCACTAGAGAGTCTTAGGCTCCTAGGGAGGTTGGTTGTGTCCACACTATCGACTCTTTCCGTCTGACAATCTGTACTACAACTCCCTCTCAATATGCTACCCATGCTGCCGCTATCACTGCCACTGCTAACTGATGCGCTGCAACTTATTTACTGAGAAGTAGGTAACTGACTTTTCCCAAATATTGACATCCCAGTCAGTCAAGAAACCACATGAAACTGAAGTTTCCTTTGCTACTATACTATGCTCCCTCTGTTGCTACTGCGTTTCCGCATACAGGTCTGTGCCTCTTGCACTGCTGCACCCTCCACTGTGTTGGCTCAAATTTCTGCATCTAAGCATTGCCTTGCTGCTCCACTACACTTTGCTCCACCTGACATTTGTCATTTTGTTACTGTCGTTGAGGGCTCACTTAGCCGGATATGATCCAAGAGTTTGGGCTCCTCAAGGATCATGCCCCTAATGTGTAGTCCTCTTGACTACAACTCAAGGCCTCCTCGCCTCTTCTCTAGAGGTGCATGAGCACTCATGGCACAGTCATCATCAGTCTTGACCTCTTTCTCCACCTTAGCTGGAGCTGCCTTAGAGTCGGAAGCCTCTCCCTTGTTTTAATTCCTTGGACATTGGGATGCATAATGTCCCAGCATCCCACAATGGAAGCACTTCACCTTGGAGATGTCCTTCTGTCTCTTCCCTTGTTGTCCCGAAGATGCTAGAGCCACATCATCCTCCTCTTTCTTGATTCAAATTTCCTTGACAGTTCTCCCCGCCTTGGTCAACCTCCTGATCTCTTCTTGGCGAAGAGCTGCCCACATCTCCTCCCATCCTGGAAGAGCAGCTCTACACAAAATGCCTTGGAAAAATGTCTCCCACTCCTCAGAGACTGCATTTAGGGCTGTCCTCACCATGAACACCGGATCTGGTGTAGACCTTATGGAAGTAAGTTGGTCATGAATCTCCTGCAATCTGAGGAGGAACAGATCTATCTGCTCTCCCTTCTGCATCTGATACGACCGCAACTGATTTTCCAATAACATCTTTCGCTTTACAGAAGTGCCCTGATACAAGGTCGTCAAAATATTCCACATTTCCTTTGTTGTGTTCTTTTCAGCAATATGTGGTATGACATGATCTTTGACCCCGTCAAGGATCATGCACTTCACCCTCGCCATTGCATCCTCATATTTCTCATTTTCAGCTGGGTCGATCGGGATAACCACGGTTCTCAGGGCAAAGTACTTGATGTGATGTCGATCCAGGACAGCCAAGATCCTGGCCCTTCAGATGACAAAGTTGGAAGCCCCCCCAACCTGTCCTAATCCCTGAGTCTGGTCACTGCCATTTTAGCTCCTCTTCTGGGCTCCCTTTGAGTTTTGACTTCCCTCCTGAAATCTCCCTCTAAGTCCTGATTTTCGTGCTAGAAATCCTCCCGCCAAATGTCGAACCGCTCCTCTCCAATCCTCCCTGCAACTGCAACTCGGATCTAGATTTCTTTGTTAGAAATCCGTCAAGGTAGTGACTCCCTCTACCTTGGTTCTATCCCCATAGTTATTTTTCTTCACTGACAGAAACAACACCCCACCAGCTTCTCAATCACAATCTTCCCATAGCTCCCCAAGCCCCGACAACTGAAGCAATTGAGCCTTTTAGGCTCTGCGCAATCCTAGCAACCGCAGAATCTTCTCCTCCTAGCCACAACGTCAATCCTTATTGATTGAGAAAGATGATCAGGCACTACGTAGGTCTGATCTGCCCCTCTCTACCTCTGCACTGACCCTCCTCCTTGATGTGATGTCGATCCAGGACTAGCAGGATCCTGGCCTTCCAAATGACAAAGTTGGAAACCCCCCCAACTTGTCATAATCCCTCAGTCTGTTCACTGTCGTTTCAGCTCCTCTTATGGGCTCCCTCTGAGTTTCGAATTCCCTCCTAGAAATCTCCCTCTAAGTCCTAATTTCCGTGCTGGAAATCCTCCTACCAAATGTTGAACCACTCCTCTCTAATCCTCCTTACAACTGCAACTCGGATCTGGATTTCTTGGCTAGAAATTCGTCAAGGTAGCGACTCCCTCTACCTTGGTTCTGTCCCCACAAGTATTGTTCTGCACCGGCAGAAACAACACCCCACCAGCTTCTCAATCACAATCTTCCCACAGCTTGCCAAACCCCGGCAACTAAAGAAACTGAGCCTTCCAAGCTCTACACAATCCTAGAAACCACAGAATCTACTCCTCTTGGCCACAGCATCAATCCTTCCTGGCTTGGAAATATGACTAAGCACAACATACGTCTGATCTACCCCTCTCTGCCTCTTCGCTGACCCTCCTCCTGGCTCGAAATGATGACGTAGGCCCTCTATGTCACTTCTTCTCTGTTGCATATGCTTTGGAACAACGTTGTCTCTTGGGACAGCTGCTACTGCTGCAACTTCTTCAGATTACTGTTGGTGCCTTCAGTCCTCCTGTGATTTGCAATGCTCTGATACCATGTTGAAATTTTTAATTCTGACTCGTTAAAAATCCCTACTGCATTATCTAGTTTAATTTCTCCTACTTGTTTATTCCATTAACAAGTTATTTATAAATATAAATATTGAAATAAACACAAATGCAGCCTTAACTCATATACAGATCAACCACTGAAATAACTAAGACAAACACACAAGGGATATCGTTATTTTTGGACAATCGTCCCTAGAAAAACCCAATGCGGGAAAACCGGTGCAACAGATATGAGGGTTTTATTATTATCCAGTTTCTGAATACAACTAGGGTGCCCGAAATGGCTCACCCAACAGATAATTCCCTCGGCAGTAGTACCTCTCCTCAGAGACAGATATTCCACCTGATCAATCACCAGATGAACGATCCCATAGCAACAATTTCAATTTCTACCCGCTCTGTGTGACTCTATAGGAATTGCGTCACCCTTCCCGTCTCACTAGCACTCAGTCTGCCCCACGAAAATTCTTCTGGCACTGCCTCTTGGCCCTACGTTAGCTCTGCTAGCCTCTGCGTCCGCTCTCAGACCCTTTGCATCACCCACACTAGCATCTTCAGCCTCTACGTAGCTCCCAGCTGCATATGCGTCATCCTCTCCAGGCTCTGTGCTATCTATCTAACACTATCTCTGCTTCTCTGCTATGCATTCTCGGCCTCGTTCTGAACTTCCCCTCACTGCAACAGATCATTGGTTCAATTCTCTCAACAAACCCCGTTCCAAAAAATCGAACTTACTGATCAACTTGGTGTGTCTCCAACTGACCCTCAAGCCTCCTCTTATACTTTTCCTTTTGAGTCTTCAACGACCGAGATTAAGTCCCTAATCAACGGCTAAGATTAGATTTGGCTTGATCCATGTAATTTAGAACATTCTCACCCAGTTTTATATTACTACCCATTAATATTTTAATTTTCCTAAGTTTAGACTTAGGAACCCCATTAAAAATATGAATTATTTTAATATCTCTCCAACCGGGTGGAATTTCCCCAAACCATTTCTAGGTCTTGGAGATCTTATGTTCCTTAGCCTCTCCATCAATTTTCATGGCTAAAACACATCTGATGCTACCACAAATCAACAAGTTGAAGAGAAAAGCACACACAACAGAGGGAAGATTTCTCTCGGAGAACTTCGAGTTTCAGAAGTTTGATTTTCTTAGTTGCAAATTGGCAGTAGCTGTGAGTTGATCTTCTCACTCCAGAAGGAAGTGCGAGTAGAAGAATCAACAACCAAGCAAAGGAAGAGGGATATTTCCAGATCCGGCCTCCAGTTTTGAGTTTCCAGATTTTGTATCTCTGCAGGGATGGTCATATGAGATTGCCAGAGGAGGCCATGAGAGTTAGCCAAAATGCAGATCTGGGCAGTAGATCGAATTCTAGTTGCTTGAGGAAGATGCCAGAGGAAGTGCAAGTTGAAAAGAAAGGAAGTGTCCCAGCCAGGGACTAGGCTTGAAAGGAGGTCGTGGGGCACCAGATCAAGGAGGAGTATAAGGCTCCAGTGTGCCATAATGGGCAGGGTCCAATGCAATTGCAACAAGGATATCAATCAGATTAGTTTCGGATTGTTGCAACTGGATCATCACCTTTGCTACAGGAGCCCACAGTCTCATAGTAGTAGGTTCAGCATCAACAGATGCAATCTATCATTAGACAGTTGCAAATCTAGTTGCAGTCGGTACCTGGGAGATAGTTGTAGAGCTAGATGCAATGACACAGGTAATGCGAATTTCCCAGTTGTAGTATGCAGGTGCAGTTCCAGCCAGAAAATTCACAGTGAAGAACTTCGCAGTCTAGTTTCCAATGCAAAATAATAGTGTGAGTTGCTAGGAGGGATCAAGGAGATTTCCCATGGGGAGTTGGAGACTCAGGGAGTCTAGTTTCAAAAGGAGCAGCCCTATGGAAGCTAGTACTTCAGGATCTGGGGAGATCAGACTTATTATTGTAGTAGTCGTAGGAGGAGTGCGAAAGCATCAACAGATCAGTAGCAATAGTAGTATGAGTAGATCAGATCTTTCCATAATGGCAGCCATACCTCCAGGAGTGAGGTGGGGCAACATGGAGCTGTAGTCCAAAACTGCAAAGATTGGGCAGGATCCTTGAGGTGTCCTCTTCATGGATCATTACCTTGCTACAGGAGCCTACATTATTCAGTAGCAAAATGGATCAATGTCAGTGATGTAGTCAGATTCATAGTGACAGTTGCAGACTAGTGGCAATCATATTCTAAGGAGTGGAGTGCAGTGTTGACAACCAATGTTGCAAACATCGGCATCGGGATAAAATCGACAAGGGTTCGAAAAACCAAAAAATCATAAAAATGGGAAAATATCGGTAAAAAATCGGCAAACATCGACAGAATTAAGATACCATAAAAATATCTTTAAAAATCGGCAAAAATCGGCTAGGACAAAAAATCATGATTTTAAGATAAAATCGGGATGTCATCTAGATGTTCGCAACACTGTTGACAGCAGAGCAGGTGGCTCAGTGCAGAGTTAACAGCAACACAGATTCTTTAGTGACAGTGCAGAGGCTAGTAGCAGCCAGGACTCAGAAGACAAATGCATCATACTAAACACAGCTGATTCAATATTTTGGATGCTTCTCAGTTACATTAGTTGCAGTTGCAACAATAACAGATGAGAGGGAGTTGCAATGCGATGCAGGGTTGGTAGCAGTATGGCAGTGTCAACAATAGCACGGATGCAACATCCTTTGTGCAGTAGTTGGTGGGAAGTATTATCTATTATCTATTACTAATGCTTGGGACTCTTGCAACCACAAGAAATGTCAAATTTTTTAGTCTTGTTGGAAAATTAGGATCTTTCTCATTAATATCACCCTCTAACCATTAATATCCAAAGGTATCTTTGTCATTACCTCTGGATCTATATAGGGGTTTTTGTCATTAATATCACCCTCTAAGCATTAACATAAGATAGAAAAAACATAGCATGTCAAGTCAAGATTATGCTTGAGTGATGGGTACATTTTTAGTAGGGCTATGATAGAGGAGTTTGAAAACCAATGTCACTAACATCAAGGTACATAAAGGGATTGGTGCTCTTGATTAAATATGAATTCCATACCCTAATACATGACAAAATCCAATAGAAACATTGCAATCCCCTCAATCCTGAAATCCTAAAAAATTGATAAGTCTGCTAGATTTTGAACGAGATCTAAAATTCTACTTTCTCCATATGAAATCCAATGAGGCCGAAAACTCTCAAACATCCTGATAAGTTTGTTGGAGTTTGAATGAAATCTAAAATTTTACTTTCTCCATATGAAATCGAATGAGGTCGGAACCACTCTCAAACATCCTAAGTCATTTCATGGTAATGTTAAAAAATTAAGTAAAAGGATGAAAATAAAGATGAAGGAGAATGTCACTTTTACCACGAATTGCATATCAATACTAGGGCCATAGGCTTGATAATTAAGGTGCCCCACTCAAAAATTATTTTTTTCTTTGAAAAAAAATGTATTTGGAATGTTACTGCAAAAAAAAAAAAAACTAGGGAGCTCCCCTAATCACTCCCTAAAAACTAGGGATCATTTTTTTAAAGGGAGAACGCTCCTAAAATCGCTCCCCCTTCGGGAGCAATTTCAGGAGTGCACTCCCGAGTAGCTCCCAAGCAGAGGGAGAATTGGGAGCAGGTTTGTGGGGGGGTGGGCGGCAGGGAGCACTCCCCCGCAACCCTGAGTGGAACATAGGTGAACAGCTAGTTGAAGTACAATAAATTATCTTTTGATGTTCTTTTATGTTTAGGTGGCTTAAGGTCATTCAAGGATGAAAACTAGAATATTATTGTATTAGCTTTTATGCAACCTTGAGTGGAACATAGGTGAATAGCTAGTCGAAGTACAGTAAATTATCTTTTGATGTTCTTTTATGTTTAGGTGGCTTAAGGTCATTCAAGGATGAAAACTAGAATATTATTGTATTAGCTTTTATTCGGACTAGTGAGTAGTTAAGCAATGGTGTGGTTGAAAAATTGGTTTAAAAACGGTGATATTGTAAATTCTCCTTCGTTTTGAATGGGGGTAATTGAGTGGAACATGGGATGAAAAGCTAGTCGAAGTGTATTTGATTTCTTCTTTGAAATATTAATAAAAAAATTTTTTCGCAAGAAGGATAAGGAAAAAAATACGGTTACAATTTTATTTTAATCATCCATATCAACGAACTCTACTCAATTCCTGGGAATTTTTGTTAAAGCATAGAGATTCCAATTATTATCTTTTACCCACATTTCCTTTAATTTAAACAAACACACATTATATTAATTATCAAACAATTTTATCTATATATTGGTATAGATAGCCAGTAGATGAGGCAAAAATACTTCATTTTTTTTGACAGGATGATCGACAGAACAACATTTTTTTGGGACTGTTTTGGGCTGAAAGTTTTTAGCTTTCTCGGCCCAATTTTTAAACCTTGTTATGTTATGATGCTATATGTCTTGAAATGCTTAAATTCATATACTTATATAACTTTTCATATATCTTAATAAAAAGTTACGATTTTTCTTCGGAGTAAATAATTATCAAACAATTAAAATGGCATGGAACCATAAAATTATGTAACAAAAAATGAGTAAAATCCCCATACATACTTCCTTCACCTTCTCCTTCACCTTCTGTGTCTTTCTAGCACTAAACCCAAAATATGGGTAGAGTTAAGGCCCACCTTAGTTTTTCCACCAATAGAACCCAAAACAAAAACTATTCACAAAGATAAGAAAAAAATAAAAAATAAAATACTAAACCACAAATTAGCACGACCATGCTCACAAATACAAAAAGACACCAAGAAACAATAAAAAAACACCAATGGAAAAAAATACGAACAACAATAACAAAAAACAACAAAAATAACAAAAAGAAAATGAACAAATAGAAATAACAGATAGACCCTGCTCTTCAACCCTAAAAAGGGTCCATGGCCAACCAAGATCACCCTGCACATCAAAATAGATAAGTATTAAATAGAGACTAAAATATTTGATAAGAGATCTTAGATATATACAATCTTATGAGTAATCTTATGCACAAGTACATGCTACGCCAACAATAAAAACGATAAATCATAAGAGAGAACCATTATATTTTAAACCAAGATTATTTCATGGCGGATCATAAATTGATTTTGCACAAAAATATAGCTCACCTTCTCCACTTCCTCTGCGGACAAAAAAAACCAGAACCATTATATTTTAAACAAGGATTATTTCATAGCAGATCATAAATTGTTTTTGCACAAAAATATAGCTCACCTTTGCCTCATCCTATGCAAACAACAAAAATCATAAGAGGAAGTAGAACAATTATATTTTAAATGGGAAATATTTTATAGCAGATCATAAATTGGTTTTGCACGAAAATATAACTCACCTTTGCCTCTACCTCTACAAGGTATACTACAGTCTCTCTCACATAGATATCAATAGATTTTAGTAGTGAACCACCACATAAAATTGAAATTTACCAAACACACATGGAACGATGTATACACTTCTGCTTTTGCACTCACCCACTTATGGGCTCTGCATCAAACCCTATATCCACAAAATATGAGTCATTAGGACAAGCCTTAATTTCTATGGGCTCTGCATCAAACCCTATATCCACAAAATATGAGTCAATAGGACAAGCCTTAATTTCAAGAACCATTTGACCCAACAAAATCAAAACATATAACATTAAATATATACCACTAGCCTAGATCCATCTTAACTCCAGGTTTACAGATCTACCAAGCATTGAGAGGGATCAAATATCTTGTTCACTCTAAAAGAGGTTTACATCTCAAGAAATTTGATCATTTTTGGTGCTTAGTAGATCCGGAGTTAAGATGGATCTAGACTGGTTTAATTTCCTCCTTTAAATAGGTTATATTCCACATGAATTCCATGGGTTCTCATAAACCTAGAGCTCAAAAACCATGGGTAATTGGACGAGTCAAGTTTACATTATTATTTTAGTTTAAAATTATTTTTATTTTAACATTAGGGTTTTTTTAATTTATTTTAACCAAGTAAAAATGTTTAACATAGGTTTATTCTACCATATTAGGCTGGAGAGGGCCTTTTGACGCAAAAATATATAATGAGAAGTCTTTAAAAACACCAAAAATATTAAAAATCACAAATCCTAAACAGAAAAGGAGGTAGAAGAAGCATTTTATTTTAATCGAGGAATATTTATTCGCATAACATACATTGGTTTTGTAGCAAAAGAGAACTCACCATTTTCCTTTACGTCTACTCACTAGCCCACATCTCTCTCACACAGAGATTTCAATGGTTTCATCAGCAATCCACCTTCCTTTACCTGCAATACATTTCCTTAAAAATTTAAGGAAGCACATGATATAATAATGTAACAACGAATGAGTTAAGTTCAACTAACATGAAACCATGCATGCAACATACCTCCTACTCCTTATCCTTCTCGCTCATTGTACCTGTAAAATATGCTTCATTCCTAAACCCACAATATGAGTCCTTATCAATAAATGTAGAACTCGCCCTCGACCTGAACTTTGCTGCATTGCCCCATATCCCTCTCAAGCAAGGATATTTGAGCAATGCCATCAATGCTTTTCCACCTACCTTTACCCTCATTGCACTAATAAGATGTCTTCACCGCATAAACCCAACAAAAATGAAAACAATAAAAATATTAAATAGAGATTAGAAAATAATATGAGAAATATTAATAAAAAATTAAAATATATTTTGAGAAATTCTAAACAAAGAACTTTTGAATAATAATATGTAAAAGTACATCATATGTAGAGATCAAAAATCACAAACCAGGTATAGTTAAGGGGGGAGGAGAGCCATTCTATTTAAACAAATACAATGGAGGATTCCATGGACGAACACACATGGGCCTTGCACTAGAGCATAACTCATCCTCTACCTTTGTATTTTCTTTAGAGCGGCATATCTTTCTTAGACAAAAATATTCAGTGCTTTCATCAACACTCCACCTCCCTTCACCTGCAAACACTCTAAATTCAAACAAACACACAAAATAGTTATGATATAACAAACAGGTAAATTTTGTAACCATAAAATTATGTTGTAACAAACAGGTAAATTCCCCATACATACTTTGTCAGCCGTTTTTCCCTTCTTTGTTGTCTCAATTGCTGAGACAGAACGAAGACTTAAAAACTAGCTCAATGAACTCAACTCTGCAATGTTCAAATCCCGAATAGCTCGAAGATCCACACTTGCAATTTTGGGTACACCCTATAAGTATCATTTCCATATTCAAAAATGGTGATCAGTTTTAAATTCTTGTTAATATGGATTCATTTCTACCATGTAACAAATGTGATAAAAAAACAACAGGGGAAAAAGGTTGCTCGTTGAATTTTTGTTGGACTTTCTTCAATCTGTGAGCGATCTGCATTCACAAGTAATTCTAATTATGGCCCAGCTCATACACCATACAATAAGAGTTGATGTTTGACAAATTTGTAGAATAAATGAATCCCGGTCAAATACAAGTAAGAACTTCAAAATGGTGAACCAAATTTACAAGCAAGAACATGAACTTCAAAATGGTGAACCAAACTTACAAGCAAGAACATATTCGCCTCAACATCTTTGTGTTCAACTGCTCCTCTGAATCCTTTCAAGCCTATCACCAACGTTTCATTATTTGAAGCATTACCCTGCTGAAGTGATTTCAGTCCAACATCCTTGGAATTTCATCCTTGGAATTTTGCTGAGATCCTCAAAGGAGATGCCAATTTGTCTTGGAGGATTAGCTTGCTGAGCACTCTTTTGTTTTTCGTCTCTGCTATTGGCAAATGCCCACAGACGAAATATTGCTTCTATCAGCATCACTCCCTCACACAGGTGCTAATTTGCTAGATAATCATTGGAACAAGAGATTATTTCTACAATACTACAATTTCTCAAAAATTCCAATTGCCAAATCTTATCACTCACTCAAAAATCACTGGGAGATTTACAGGGAACCAAAAAAAAAGGCAAAATCAAAGAAAAACCACATGGAGAGTCTCGACAATGACTTGGCAAATCCAAAATGGAGAGTCTTCTCGATGACTTGGCTTAAAAACTGGGAAGCCAGGGTATATAAATTCACTGAAACATGCAAACTTCTTGACCAAAATCGAGTCTGGCTAATTTTGGTTCAAACAATGTTTTGATTCCAATAGCTAGTTTAGAAAACAAAGTTGTAAAGAGTCATGATTTTCTGGAATAACGTTCAGAAAAAAAAGTTGTAAAGAGTCATGATTTTCTGGAATAACGTTCAGAAAAACTTATGAAAACAGTGTCCCAGAGAGCTAGAGATATATAATCTCTATCTTTAAAATTATACAGGGGAAATACCGACTGCATGAATATTAATTGCTACCCAACCATATTGACATATTGCTACCCAATCAAGGTAGGAAAAGAGGGGAAGAAGGGTGTTAAGGCACCCACTTCCTATTTGGCATTTTCAAAACATTCCTGATGTAAGCCCTGGACGAAACAATGGACAATGGATGTCGTGGTTGTGCAGTGTACTGAATAGCTGAAAGGGTTGGAGTCTATACAGATACATGAAAGGGCTTAATGGGGAACAATTTAAGAAATGTACTATATAATGCCATCTAAATTGAATAACTGTTACAGCTTTGTGAACTTCACAAGTGATGCTTTGAAAAATAGTCTGTTGCAAAGCATTTGGAAATTCTTACAAAATGTTCGAATTACATAGCATTATCAAGTACCTGTAAAAAAGAGGATGGACTTCAATTATCCCACATAAGCTATGGCAATCATTGATGTATGACAGCTTAAGCCATTTTGCTTAAGTATAGACATCATAGTACTGGTTGACTTCATTAGGGTTAGCGATAGCTCCAATGCCCAACCTTCCTGCATTAGTTAATCCTGGATCACTTTATTAGGATCAAGAGTATAGTTCTAATACCCAAGTTTGCTGAATCTTTGGCACTCGTTGATATAGTATAGCTTGATATGCTTTGCTTTGTATGAAATATCACATCATAACAGTCACAAACTTCACGAGTATCAATATTAAGCTCCAATCCTAACCTTCCCGCATTAGTCGATCTTGGATTCCGTATGGATTTGTCCCAGTTTCTACATCACAACTTTGGATTCCGTATGGATTTGTCCCAGTTTCTACATCACAACTTTGGATTCCGTATGGATTTGTCCCAGTTTCTACATCACAACTTGCATATTAGGCAAAGGGGAGTGCTTTGGATTCCGTATGGATTTGTCCCAGTTTCTACATCACAACTTGCATATTAGGCAAAGGGGAGTGGAATCACAACTTGCATATTAGGCAAAGGGGAGTGGAATACAATCACCGCCTAAGTCACATGACATGAGGACACGAGACATGGAGGACACGTAAATACGAGTATTCGACACGAAATGCAGCGATCCCGGAAACACGACACGAGGGACATGTTATATATATATATATATAGATATTAAAAAACACTAAAATATAGTGCTTGATCCATATAGATATGAATCATGATGATATCTATTTAGTACTTAGTATACACTATTTAGTATTTCATATTTAGTAATTTACTAGTTAGTTTATTAATTTACTACATCAATGATGTTCATAGTTCAATGTTCATTGTTCATGTTATAATTTTTGTTATTAACTTCAAACAAGTTTGATCATGTTCAAACTTCACATAAGGTAGTTTATGAACTATAAATTTATATGTGTTCAAACTTCATTGTTGACCAGAGCATTAATCGAGCTTTCCCTCCCTTTAGACCTCGAAGGTGTAGTGAGCAATGAGCACATGACAGGGAGCTGGGATTTTTATTTCAACACATGATCTATACGTGGTCACTTGTGTATAATTAAGTTAAGTTCTGTAGGCTATAACACAACTTACAAGAAATTTAAGTGCTCCAAACTCTCAGCAAAGCATGCGAACGCTCGTCTCCTACATCTCCATGTCCAGGTCGATGTGAAGTTGTGAGCATTGCACTTGAATCTGATGGAATTCCTCACACTGCACAACAAATTGGATTCTAGCGATGAGCAAACTCAACTTCGGTGGCGAACAATGACAAAAAAAACCCAAAAATAAACCATGTTGCAGGTTTTAAATGTCACTTTTCATGGGACATGTGTCCTAAGAACAAAAAACATTAGGGCACATTTTCGACACGTCCAAAACACATGTCTCGATTGGAGGACACAAAGAAAAACGTTTTCGACACGTTTTAGGGCTGTTGTCGTGTCCGACACGTGAAATACAGGACACGAGATCCTGAGGGACGTGTCCTATGACATAGATCACCGCCTATATGACTTGGTTGGCTCCCTTTCATCATCTTGTTGTGTGGCTTTCTAAAGGTTTAACTTTGAAAAACTTTTAAACTCTTGCAAGCATATATAAAAGTAGAGGAATCACTAAAGGATATCCAGAGGGCGCAAAAGGGGAAATGCCATCCATGTCCTATTTGCATTCAACAAAACATTCTTATTATAATCCTTAAAGGAAAAAAATGGATATGATGCTAACATGAGATAGATGTGGCAGTTGAGTAGTCTGCCACTAAGATGTCATTCAATTGATTTGAACTATGTACTCAACGCCAAAGATTTGTGTTTTTGTAACAGTAATATAGTCTGAATCCCTTTCATCGTCTTGTTGCTGGCTCTCTAAATGTCGAACTTTGGAAAACTTTGTAACTCTTCCAGGCAAATATAAAAGTAGAGGTATGACTATATGATATCCAGAGGGCTCCAAAAGGGTATGCCACCCGCTTCCTATTTGCATTCAGCAAAACATTCTTATTATAATCCCTAGTGGCAAAATGGATATGAATGCTAACAGGGGATAGATGTGATTGTTGAGCGGTCCACTGAGCAGCTAGGTGGATTAGTAGGCATTGATAAATGGAAACATTGAGAAATTGATGAATACCGCATACAAGGATACCACATTGGCTGCAAAGGACTAAGATGTCATTCAATTGATCTGAAGTGTGTACTCAACACCAAAGATTTGTGTTGTTGTAACAATCATCTTGTTGCCTGGCACCCTAAGGGATTAACTTTGAAAAACTTTGGAAGAGTAACTTTGTAACTCTTCCAGGCATATATAAAAGTAGAGGAATCACAAGTGGGTATGACACCCGCTTCTTATTTGCATTCAACAAAACATTCTTATTATAATTCCGAGTGTAAATCATGGTTATGAATCCTAACAGGGGATAGACATGGTGGTTCAGCAGTTCATTGAACAGCTAGATAGGTTAGAGTAGGCATTGATAAAGGGAAACACTAAGAAATTGTTGAATACCATAGACAATAATAGTGCATTGGCTGCAAAGGACTGAGATGTCATTCAAGTGATCTGAATTATGTACTCAACACCAAAGATTTGTGTTGTTGTAACTTTGTAACAGCCCTTCCATCATCTTGTTTCCCGGCTCTCTAAAGGTTTAACTTTGAAAAACTTTGTAACTCTTCCAGGCATATATGAAAGTAGAGGAATCACTATAGGATATCCAAAGGACTCAAATGGGAATAAGCCACCCACTTCTTATTTGAATTCAGGAAAACATTCCTATTATAAGCCCTAGTGGATAAAATGGATATGAATGCTACATGGGATAGATGTGGTGATTGAGCAGTCCATTGGGAAGATAGATGGGTCAGAGTAGGCACTGATAAAAGAAAACAGTGAGAAATTGATAAATACCACATACTGGGATACCACTTTGGCTGCATAGGGATAAGATTTTATTCAATTGACCTGAACTGTGTACTCAACACCAAAGATTTGTGTTGTTGTTACTACACTTTGCTGATGACTAGGAAGCTGCTACAGTCAAAAGAAGTAAATATTCGACCAATAGATTTGCGCTACAAAAAGTTGAGTTGTCATTGAACTGTACTGAACTATGTATTCAACACCAAAAAATTGTGCTTTGTGTATTAAAAAGGTTTTTAAGTAAAAGCTTCTCGAATTCCCGAACCAGAGGCAAGCTTAGTGTACAATTGTATATCAATGGAAAACAAAGAATGAAACAAGTTGCTACAATCAAAAGAAGTACCTATTAGACCAATAGATGGTTGTTACATGGAGGATTCTTTTTGCCAATCCAGCTCCAGCTAAACTATACATAGTTTCATTGTCATAAACTTTCTGGCAAGCCCAAAACTGTAATATCTCTTGCAAACAAGATTGGTTTGAGACTTTTTTAGGATTGTGGTAGATCTTCGCAAACATGGATCCCAACAGAGATATGAGCCTCATGGTGATAAAGGAGATAAAGCAAGAGCCTCACTGTCTAGTTCCTTTGGATTGATGTGAAGGAGAAAACCACTGGTGAAATAGAACAGTTAAAGTTAATATTGAAACTGTGCTTTAACATGAACATAACAGAGCTATATACAGACCCCCAAGTATTTATCTGAAGCAAAGCAAAATAGAGAAAAATACAAACCCCCAAATGCTAATCCAACGCAAAGCTAAATAGTCAGTCCACCTATTAATGCACGTCACCCTAACCATCAAATCCTATTAATAAGGAAAACAACATCATTGGCAAACACCCAAAAATTTGCAGCAATTTCGAAGTGCAGCCATCCCTCTTCAGAATATATCATGGATAGACAAGCCAACGATGCATTGGTTCACTCATGAGTTTGATCAAGAGTAACAGGTCCCATCCCTGCTATGTTCTGCCCTCGTCGAATGGCATGAGTTTTAGGAGATCGTAGCAAGTGCATGTGGATAAGGTGTTGAGAATGGAGATAAAGCAATAACTTCACTATCATGCATTTCTTGGCTTTAATCTCCTCATTGTCTAATTAAACTCTGTGAAGTTTTAGCTGGTTTGTGTTGCTATGATTTTGTTCATAAATATCTATGTTAATGCCAACCTCCAAGGGAAACGAGAACTTCATAAACAAGGAGACTTGCACAAGTGGCTGCTAGAAGTGGTCACCCGTCATTGGAATAGTATAGCAAATATGTGCAGGAACTCCACTCCAAACAAGCATGACCAAACAAGGTTAACAAACATGCACCCTCATGATATGACAAGGATGGATTCTGGAACTTAACCCCAAGAGAAGGATATGAAACAAAGTGTTTCACCCTTTCCAAAAAATGAAGGCTAGACTAGAAATCACATTATCGTGTGGGGTAGCAGGATGGAAGAATCATACCCAGTGCAAGTAAATGAGGCGTTGGAATGGAAATAAATCAATGGCTTCAATCTTCTAAACATTTCTTTCTTTTGAGGCTCACTTGCATCTCCTTGTTATCTACTTAGAGGCCCTCTCTAGTTTTAGGCTTTAGTTGGTTTACTTACCCAGTGTCTCCCAGGCTTAGTTACAAAACAAGCACCTACTTGGAATCATTAACTTCAATGCTGTAAAGTGTAGGCATTGCATTTGCCATCCTCCCTACCCAAGGGGGATTGTTAGCTCTATGTGTAAGATGTTTGTTCACCCTGAATAGCTAAGAGATTGGACTCAAATTGTTTTCAACCAATTAGTGCATTTCTTTGTTATTTGAATGCTTTATTAGCCTACATTCTTGATTTAAGCTCCCTGTGGTACCTAGACTATAACAAGGTAAAGGAGCATTTGGGAGGATGGGAAGAATGACAAAAGGTAGTTGATCACTACAATATGCACATTCAGGCCCGAATAAAGTAAGTAATGTTGAAGTCTAACCCTATCCAAAACCTCTGCATACTAGTACCTAGAGTGGGAATGCACTCTTTCCCAACCTTTCATGAAGGCCAAATTTTTCTACTCATTGCTATATTGCCTTGCTAGAGCAAGTCCATGTCAATCATGCATTCCTCCATCAATGAGGCACTTTATAATATAGTGATGAAAGGAGTCCGTGGTGCTTTTGGCTCCTTCATGCAAGATGTAGAGGTGAAATTTGACACAAAGAATTGTATCCAAGGGCTTAAGAAGAATTTAGACAACATGAAATCCATGGAGCAGGTTATGGAGTTGAAAGGCCAAATATGTCACTCCAAGGGCTTAAGAAGAATTTAGGCAACATGAAATCCATGGAGCAGGTTGTAAACATTATGAAGTTGAAAGGCCAAATTTGTCACTCCATAGAAAATGTGGGACTGAATGACACAAGTGATAAGCCCACAACATCCCGTGGCATGAAGAACTTAGTGCCCCTCCCAATCACAAATGAAGACCAAGCTTGAAAATTATCCCAGTCTAGTTGGTGCTCTTGTAACCTGGGTTGAATCTTAAGTCTATAACTGGATAATTGGATGTTTGAAGTTTGCTAACTTTACAGTTTTGATAAATGGGTCACCTTCTAAATTTTTTATGGCTTCCAGGGCCTCAGGCAAGGCTTCCCCTTGTCACCTTTTCTGTTTCTTTTCGTTGCAATAGCCCTAAGCAGATTGATTCTAGAGCCAAGGAGGGTTGGGCAATTCAATGGAATCAATTTAGCAGGTACAGTTGTTTTCTTGTTTCTTTTAGTTGCAATAGCCCTAAGCAGATTGATTCTAGAGGCAAAGAGGGTTGGGCAATTCAATGAAATTAGTTTAGCAGGCAGAGTTGTAACTCATTTGTTGTTCGTGGATGACATTCTCCTCTTTGGAGAGGTACCTTGTGAGAATTGAATTGTCTTGAGATCATCTTGGAAACCTTTTGCAAGACTACGGGAATGGAAGTTGAATGGGATAAGTGAAAACTTGAAGGAGAGGTTAGGCCAGCTAGTTCCAATGAAGCTTGAGCTTCTTGGTAAAGAAAGTATCTCGGGGGTAACTTAAAACCTAATAATTACAAAATAGCTAATCGGTTATGGCTAGTTGGGAAGATTGAAGGACGAATCAATTGTTGGTGTTATCATTGAGTATTGAGGGGAGGGGGAAGGTTGATTATTGTTAAGTTGGTTCTTGAGAGCACACTTGTTTACTGGTTATCTATAGAGAATGTCCCAAAATCAATCTTGGAAAATGTTAGAAATAAGTGATCAAGCTTCCTATGGTCAAGTAGGAAGGAAATGGAGGGTTTTCTCCTTCCCAAGTGGGCAAGGATTGCAAATAAAAAGGGAAAGGTGGCTGAAGGTTAAAGAACTTGCAGCTGTTTGGACAAGCGTTGGCTGCAAAGAATCTTTGGAGGTGTTTGTTTAAACAGGGTCTTTGAGGGAAGGTAACGAGGGTCAAGTATTTGGAAAACAGGGCTCCGAAGTAGTGTATTAGGCTTGAGCCTAAATATTCAAAAGGTGCCTCTAACATGTGGAGAGGTTTATTCAAAGCTTTTGAAATCTTAAATCCATGGGTCGTTTGAAAAGTTGGTAATAGATCCATCATCCAATGTGAAGGTGGGAGGACTCGTGGATCAGATGTCAAAGGAACTTTTTGCTTTTAGATCCCCTAAGGAGGCACCTTCACAATAGGAGGGTAACTTCTCTTCAATATGGTTCAAGGGCTGCAATGCCTAGTACACGAATTCAGGTTTGGAAATTTGCGGAAGATTTGGAACTACAACGTCATTTGGGATGTGAATGGTCCCAATATGTGTCACTGACCTTAAACATAGCACTGTTTCTCTAATGGAGCAAGAAAATGAATCATGTTGGACGAGGAATGTCACTATAGGGGTAATGACAACAAAGTTAGGATATGAAGAGAAGATGAGTGAAAATGTGGCAGAAGCTAGGCACTAGTGGTGGAAGGCAACTTAGAAGATAGATGGCCTTTAGGTTTAGAAACTTGCTAAAGATTTGAAACTACATCAAGACACTACAATTGTAGTCACTCACTACAAAATAATATTATATATGAGATCACGAATAAACCACGAGAAAAATTGAATAACAAATATATTGAGCGATGAATTAACCATTAACCATAAACACAAATATAGTGAGCGATGAATTAACCATTAATGATAAACATACCTGCTCGCTCTTGGCTAATGTTATAGCAGCAACAACCATGAAGAACAATCCCTGAAAATGAAAATGTAACCCCAGTATAACATCCCCCATGAACATCATCCCTTCTGCAATGTGCTCTATTCCACTGAAAGGAAATTAAAAAAAAAGGACTAAATAAGGTTAAAATACACACACGGTTAGTAATGATAAGCTTATTTCAAAACTAATAATTATTCATAATAGGAAACACACCTCCCCAAGAGTTTTTCTTTTGTTCGTGCTCATCAAAACAAGCCATCCACAGATACAAAATAATATTAAATAAGATATGAAAAAAGTTGAGCGCAAAAATTAATCATAATAAGAAACACACCTTGCTTTTTATATGGGGGGGGGGGGGGGGGGGGGGGGTGGGGGGGATCCATTTTGTATTTCACGTGTGGAACACAATAATTAATTGTAATAAACACACGTTGTTTGTTATAGAAAAGGGGAGAGTCTATTTTGTATGTCATGTATTCATGCTCACTGGAACAAGCCATACAATACATACACAATAAAATATTAGATTACATTAGATTTATATTGAAAATTAAACTAGAGAGTTTGAACACTTAAACTTTCCATGCAACTTAGTTTGGATTCATCTATATTTCGTGCTATATCTCAAAAGTAATATAAATTTTCTAAACTTGACATACTTCTACTAAGAATAATACAAAGAATATTTTCATAAGAGGTATTTTTTTCGAAAAAGTAATCTAAGCATATTTAAACATAACAAACACCCAAAATCCTAGGGGCCACAAGGCAATGATGTTGTCTATTAGCACAATGGTTGATTGGTTGAAGGGTTAGCATCCTTGCTTGCTCGACCTTCCCATCCTCCTTCTTAGGGCACATGGGTTGTGTGTGTGATGTGGAGCAAGAAAGCATATTAATCTAAACATACCATTTGATCTATATTTCAAACCGCTAATCGAGTGGTACTACCCGAGAACCACGCTAGAAGAAGAAAATATCTAGCAAACAAATAATAATAACACTATTTTGTTGGAAAACAACATGACTCACCCATTCTCTGCACTGCATCTACCTTGCCTAAGGTATCTTCTCCACTCGACCCTCTCAAAGACAAAAATTGTAGTCACTCACAGTACAAAGTAATATATATGATATTAGAAATACATCATGAGAGCTTAAATAACAAAACAAATATACAAATGATGAATTAATCATACACAAACTTGACCTCCCTTGGCTAATATTATGGCAGTGGCAATCATGAATGATAAGCCATACCATGAATTTTGTTGGTTGTACAATTGTAGTTGTTCACTATATAAATAAAATCAATATAGTTGATTATGGAGCAAGAAAGCATATCAATCTAAACATACCATTTGACGTATATGTCAAACTGCTAATTGAGTGGTACTACCAGAGAACCATGCTAGGAGAAAATATCTAGCAAACGAATAATAATAACACTATTTTGTTGGAAAACAATATGACTCACCCATTCTCTGAACTGCATCTACCTTGTCTAAGGTATCTTCTCCACTCAACCCTCCCAGAAACATTGTAGTAACTCATTGTACAAAGTAATATATATGATATTAGAAATAAATCACGAGATATTAAATAACAAAACAAATATACAGAGCGATGAATTAAGCATACTGTAGAAAAGCTGTGATAGGTTAACCCGATAATGCAATATAAATCAAAGCAGAATACTATAACCTACTTCTACTATCAATTTGTAGAAGCTTAAAGATCGATCTGAACAATATAACCAGAAGAAGAAGAATCAATGGCACAATACACATGAAAATACTTTGGGGAAAGTCTCAGATAAAACCCCACACTATTGTATTATCGTACATGGTGGAAATACATAGGAATTATACAAAGCCTTAGCTCTGGCAGCTAGCCTGCTCTCAGTACAATCTTCACAGATGCTCACAAGCAATCTTGGCTTCTCTCCAGCCTTCCTCTCTGCCCTCCAAGCTCCTATTTCCTTGCGTTGTTCCTTGTGGATGATTAGCCTACTACCAAGTGGAAAAACAAGCCTTCAAAACTACGGAATCCTCAAGGATGAATCCTTGACTGCATGCATGAGTTTTCTCCATGAGAAAACACATGAAAATGATAGTACACTGTCCTTGAACATTAATCTTAATTGGGTCTTTCTCAGAATAGACATGCATGAGTTTTTGATGAGGGAATCTTCAGTTAACTGGAGTAGCACTAGTTGAGTGCATTAATGCATCAACTGACTGTTAACTCACTATTAGTTCCTCAAACAGTTTGGAACTAATTTAACTAGACTTAACTCACTAAACTGAGTTAACTAATTATAACTCAAATATAACTCAATCTTATCTCCTTAATTTAAGGGATAACTCTTGCATGACTTCAGAAAGACTTCTTACTTGAATTTCTCCAACTAATTAATTTAAAATAAATTAATTAATTATTTCCAAGTCACTGTTAAGACTAAATTCGATTTTAATTCACAATTTAATTCAAGGACAAATTAAATTGGAATATTCTTGTTGCCATATTTCAACACTCCCACTCAACAAGAAAGGGATTATCTGCCACCTTGATCCTGTCTCTATGGAACTCGAATTTACACTTTGACAATGCCTTTGTCAAAATGTCAGCATCTTGCTCCTATGTCGAAATATACTACAACAACATGATCCTCCTCGCTACACAATCTTTGAGATTATGACACCGGATGTCAATGTGCTTGGACCGAACATAAAATACTGGATTCTCAGAGAGTTTGATACAACTCTGATTATCACAAGAGATCACAGTTGGATCCATCCTCTGATCAAACAAACCAACTAGGATTTTCCACATCTAAATGGCCTCACATGTTGCCTCACTTGCAGCGATGTATTCTGCCTCCGCTGAGCTGAGTGCAACCGACCTCTGTTTCCTGTTGTAGCAAGAAATTGTGGTTGACCGAAGGTTGAAAACCCCTCCTGATGTGCTCTTCCGATCTGATGGACTCCCTACCCAATCTGCATCAGTGAATCCCTGTAGCTTCACTCCCTCTGTCCGTCTGTACCATAATCCATACTAAGATGTGCCTTTGCCGCCGTCCAAAACATCTTCGTAGGTTGAACCATCGCTTGACTCAGTTGGTTCACCGCATAGCACAAATCTGGTTGTGTGTTCATTAAGTACATCAGTGAACCCACAAGCTGCCTGTACACAGTAGCCTCTAACACTTCTCTTGAAGTAGCAACCTCCTTCCTCTAGTTACCTGCTAGAGGAGTCTGCATGGGCTTGCACTTCTCCATATGGAATCTCCTGAGTATCTCGTTGGCATACTTGCCCTAAGACACAAACAACTCCCCATCCTTCTGCCACACTTCATGCCAAGGAAGTAATGCATGAGATCCATGTCTTTCATCTCGAATTATCTTGCAAGGTCCTCCTTGCAAGACACGATCAACTGGTCATCACCAGTCAATATGAGATCAACATAAAGTACGATGATCAACAACTTACCTTTCACCACGATGTGGTACAGGTTTGCATCCGCTTCACTCTTTGTTAAGCCCAACCTAGTGAAGTAGTTGTCTATCTTGGTGTACCAAGCACGAGGTGCTTGCTTCATCCCATACAACGCTCTCTTGAGTCGGCACACATGCGACTCACGATCGAAGGTCTCAAAACCTTTCGGCTGCTCTATGTACACCTCTTCCTCAATCTGGCCATTGAGGAATGCAGTCTTCACATCCATCTGATGGATCTTCCAACCCATCTGTGTTGATAGTGCCAACATAGATCTCATGGATGAGTATCTTGCGACAGGAGTAAAAGTCTCATCATACTCAATCCCCTCGACCTATGAAAAGCCACGGGAAACAAATCTTGCCTTATGCTTCTCCACACTACCATCAGCATCTTGCTTTACCTTTTAAAGCCAACGAGAACTCACAAATGACTTGTTCTCCGGTCTCGGAACCACATCCCAAACACTGTTACGAACTATGGAGTCATACTCCTCCATCATAGCATCAACCCAAATCGGCTACTGCACTGCTTCCTCAAAGGAAGATAGCTCGGTCTCAACACATTCCCCAGCAAGGGCCATGTATCTAGTGTACCTCTTAGGTGACCTCCTCTGTCTGTGCTGGGAAGATGGCGCTCCCACATTCTCTCTCGAATCCTGCAACAATTTGTTAGCTTCTCTTGTGTGCTTTTGTCCATCTCTGGAAGACTCTGCTTGAGTGGATGTCTCCACTCCTGGAACCTCTGCATGCGGCTGCTCTGCATCAGTCTGAGGCACCTCCTCCTTAGGAACCAACAGTTCCTCCACAGCCTATAGTTGGAG
The DNA here is from genome assembly GCA_031772625.1 of Pinus tabuliformis. Lineage (NCBI taxonomy): Eukaryota > Viridiplantae > Streptophyta > Pinopsida > Pinales > Pinaceae > Pinus > Pinus tabuliformis. The sequence continues at coordinate 793,730,124 of CM062811.1, forward strand.
CTCCCTCTCAAGGGAAACTCACATGGCCTTCTGCTCATCAAACTTGAGATCTCTACGAACCACTATCCTCCAACTGGTAGGCAAGTACACCCGATAGTTGTGAGGTGTATCAATGTACCCCACAAATATCCCCAACTCTGCTGTCAGCTCAAGCTTCTTCCGTGCATCCTTTGTCACATGGAAATATACTGATGATCCAAAGATCCTAAAGTGACCCACATCTGATCTCTTAACGGAGAAATCTTCCTCTGGTGTCTTCATCCCAAGTATGTGATGTGGGCTTCTATTATGCAAATATACCGCTATGTTGCATGCCTCAGCCCACAAGTGAAGTGGTAGGCCTTGGTCATGCAGCATTGCCCGTGCTGCCCCTACAATAGTTATGTTCTTCCTCTCGGCCACCCCATTCTGCTATGGTTTATGAGGTTCCGTCAACTCTCATTTAATTCCTTCCGCTGCACAAAAGTCCTTAAACTCTTGAGATACATATTCTCCAACATTGTCGCTTCTCAAGGCCTTGATATTCTTCCCTGACTCTTTCTCGACCAAAGATTTGAACTAACAAAACTTTGTGAAAGTTTGGTCCTTCTTCTGCATGAAATAAATCAAGCATTTACGAGAATAGTCATCAATGAAAATCACATAATACCTTTGCTTCGATGTGGATGTCGTCGAGAATGGTCCACACAAATCAGTATGAACTTACTCTAAGATAGCCTCTGCTCGACTGTCTCAATCATGAAAGGAAGACTTGGTGTACTTTCCCAAGGTACAACCTTTGCATGTGTCAACTTGCTCAAGTTTACCTTTGGGAAGTCCTGTAGATATCTGATGCATTATCTTCAAAGCCCCATGATGCAAATGGCCCAACCGCCTGTGCCACAACTCACCAATGTCTTGGCTTTGCACCAATTTTGCTTTTGTACTCAATGTTGCACAATCATCTACCTCTAGTTTATAGAGATTCTTCACCTGAATCCCTATCCTCTTGGTCTGACCCGTGGCTATGTGTCTCAGGAACGCCTTTCCTTTACTGAAGACAACATCATAGTATTTGTCCTCCAACATCGCGGTCGATACCAAATTCTTCTTCAGTCTAGGCACATACATCACATCTGTCAAGGTGAGAGGAGCTCCATGCTCCCTCTAAAAAGCAACCATGCCCACTCCTGAAACACTATACCTTCCGTCGTCACCCATCTCTATGCGCATCTTGAGGTCTTTCTCCTCCAAGGCACTGAATAAATTTTTATCACCGGTCATGTGGAATGAGGCTCCACTGTCAAGATACCAGACAACCCATCATCGATGACACCATGCATGCGATGAGATTAAAGTCCATTCCGAACTGAGAGGCTAATGCCTCACCTTCCAATCCTTCCGAGGATCCCTTCTTGGACTTCTTCGATGGGCAATTAGTTGCATAATGTCCCATCTTGTGACAATTAAAGCATCTTACTTTAGACATGTCACCCTTCTTCCCTCCATGAGAAGAATTCGGTTTAAAATGGGAAGCCTTCCCCTTCCCTTTCCTTGCCTTACTTGCTAAGGCCAAATTTTCTTGATCATCATTCTTGGATGAAGAACCATCTCGTGTGCTCCTCCTGATCTCCTCCTGCATAAGATCTGACCACAGTCGTTCCCAATCCAGCAGTTTCTCCCTTCCATTCACAGAGTCCTGGTAGATATTCCAACTCTTTGGAAGGCCAAGGAGAACAAGGATCACCATATCATCATTGGCAGTAGTTATTCCCACACTACCAACCTCATCTTTGCAGGTGGTGAGCTTGTTTAGATATGTGGAAATAGTATCGCCCTTCTCCATCTTGATTCTTTGAAGCTTATCCTTGAGCACCAATTTCCTCTAGTTGCTACTGTTCTGGTAGAGGTCCTTCAATGTCTTCCACATTGAAAATGGAGTATCCTTCCCATGGAGAGTCAAGACAATATGGTCTCGAACTCCCTCAAGGATGATCTGTCTCGCCTTCTCCACACACTTCTTCCACTCAGCCAACTCATGTGCATTAGTTGAAGCTGACTTTGGGATTTCTTGATCAATGAATTCCTTCAAGCCATTATCTTCTAATATAGCCTCCATTCTATCTTTCCATGCTATGCAATTTGAGCTACCTTCCAAGGCATACTCAAGTCTCAAGCCATAGAATGCCATTGGAAAACCTTGAAGTATGATATGAATTCGATTTGCACCTGCAACCCTGAACTTGAAACTTCGAATTCTCTTCTCAGTATACTGTTCACAGCTCCTATACCATGTAGAAAATCTGTAATATGTTAAACCGATAATGCAATATAAATCAAAGCAGAATACTATAACCTACTTCTACTATCAATTTGCGGAAGCTTAAAGATCAAACTGAATAATATAACTAGAAGAAGAAGAATCAATGGCACAATACACATGAAAATACTTTGGGGAAAGTCTTAGATAAAACCCCACACTATTGTATTATCATACATGGTGGAAATACATAGGAATTATATAAAGCTTTAGCTCTCACAGCTAGCCAGCTCTCAGTACAATCCTCACAGATGCTCAAAGACAAGCTTGGCTTCTCTCCAGCCTTCCTCTCTGCCCTCCAAGCTCCTATTTCCTTTCATTGTTCCTTGTGGATGATTAGCCTATTACCAAGTGAAAAAACAAGCCTTCAAAACTGCGCAATCCTCAAGGATGAATCCTTGACTGCATGCATGATTTTTCTCCATGAGAAAACACATGCAACTGATAGTACACTGTCCTTGAACATTAATCTTAGTTGGGCCTTTCTCAGAATAGACATGCACGAGTTTTTGATGAGGGAATCTTTAGTTAATTGGAGTATCACTATTTGAGTGCATTAATGCATCAACTGACTGTTAACTCACAATTAGTTCCCCAAACAGTTTGGAACTAATTTAACTGGACTTAACTCAGTAAACTGAGTTAACTAATTACAACTCAAATATAACTCAATCTTATCTCCTTAATTTAAGGGATAACTCTTGCATGACTTTAGAAAGACTTCTAACTTGAATTTATCCAACTAATTAATTTAAAATAAATACATTAATTATTTCCAAGTAGCTGTTAAGACTAAATCCGATTTTAATTCACAATTTAATTCAAGGACAAATTAAATTGGAATATTCTTGTTGCCATATTTCAACACATACACAAACCTACCCTCCCTTGGCTAATATTATAGCAGTGGCAATCATGAACGATAAGCCATGCCATGACTTTTTGTTGGTTGTAAAATTGTAGTTGTTCACTATATAAATAAAATCAAAATTGAATAGCAAACAAATTAGCAAAAGATACTTTTAAGCGCATTGCGTATAGGTATGTTAACTCACCTTCATTTCTAGAAAATAACTTCCATTTTCTTTCCTTGCTTCCCTGATTTCCTTTTCCACACCTAACAAACGAAACCAAGACAAAACTACAAAAAATGAGAAAAAAAAAATAGCGAAAAAAATAAAAATGAATACAACAAAAAGCATGGTTGTGATCAAACTCAACAAAACAAAGCATGCATATAGGAACAAAAAAAACAATTGCAAACAACCACTCTGCGCATTATCTCTCCTACAATGTGCTTTCCACTGGAAAAAATTCAAGTTGAATAAGGTTAAAATACACACAATTAATAATGGTAAACATATTTCAAAACCAATAATTATTCAAAATAGGAAACCCACCTCACCTAGAGTTTGTTTTATAATGATGGACATTATCTTTTGTATGCCACTTGCTTGTGCTCATTAGAACAAGCCACCTACAAGAGATACAAAATAAGATATTAGAATCATTATATAAATTAAACTAGAGAGTTGAATGCAATAAATAATTGTAATAAAAAAACACCTTTTTTGAGATTGTTATATAAAAGGGGAGATTCCATTTTGTATTTCACATATTCATGCACTGAACAATATTCTTGGTGACAATACCACTCATTACGTAAAGGGCTTTGGGTCTGTCAAATTTCATTTGAACTCTAGGAAATCTGTCTTGCTTCATGATGTATTATATATGTCAGGATTGAAGAAGAATTTGGTTTCAATATCTGCTCCGAAGGATAAAGGAGTGAGGATTGCATTCATTAAAGGAAAAGTACTTACTTGGCCTGTTGAATCCTACATGAGAAATGCCTTCACAATGGGATCTAGGGTTGAAGGACTCTATAGAGTCACTAGAAGACCTCTTCTAGCTACGGTCCATAATACAAATCTTCAAAGCGAGTTGTGGCACCTAAGGTTGGCCCATCTACACTATGATGCAGTTCCAAAATTGAAGAAGTTGGTCTCTAGAATCCCCAATGTTCAAGCTCAACATAATGGAGTATGCCTTGGGTGTGCAAGTGGAAAGAAGACAAGGGGACCATTCCCCTCTAGCCAAAGAAAGACGAAAGACATCCTTCATCTTATTCATTCTGATATATGTGGTCCAATGCTCGTGCATTCACTTGGGGGTCATCTTTATTACATCACCTTCATGACGATTTCTCGATGAAGACATGGATATACTATTTGAAGCACAAGGATGAGGCATTCGAAATATTCAAGGAGTTCAAAGCTTTGGTTGAAAATCATACAGGAAAGAAAATAAATATCTTCAGGTTTGACAATGGTAAGGAATACATCTCAAATGAATTTATAGACTTTTGCAAGAAGGAAGGAATTAAGAAGGAGACCATTGTGCCCTACATCCCGAGCAAAAATGGAGTGGCTGAGAGAAAGAACAGGTCCATTGTAGAAGTTTCCCGAGCCATGCTCCATGATCAAAAGATGCCAAAGTTTCTTTGGGCTGAAGCAACAAACACTGCAACATATGTTCAAAACAGGTTGCCCCATCAAGCTTTGGACAAAAAAACTCCAAAGGAAGTATTCACAGGTGTCTAGCCCGATATTGTTCATCTTCGGATTTTTGGTTGCCCCATATACTTCCATGTGTCGAAGGACAAAAGAAACAAGCTAGAAGCTACAGGAAGGAAAGGTACGTTTGTTGGATATAGTGAAGATTCTAAAGCATTTAGAATATATATTTCTAGGCAAAGGAAGGTTGACATTAGCAGGGATGTAACATTCGAAAAAGATGTTTCCCTTAGAAAAGAAAGGGACCTCCCTCCGCCTCCTACTCCTGAAGAGAAGAGTGATGATATGGATATCCTAGAAGGTCCTTCTCTACCTGAACTCGAGATATGGATATCCTAGAAGGTCCTCTACCTGAACCCGAGAAAGATATCGTTGATGACCCTATGGAGCCTATGGACCCTTTGGATCCTCCAAGTGATATTCCTACTAGGAAAAGACCACTTTGGCTCAAAGACACACTACAAGATGCCAAGAAACATGCTGTTGCTGCCAAGAACTTTCAGGGAAAGCAAGAATCCATGCAAGTATCAAGCATATGTTGTAGCTATGAGTAATATGATTCAAGTTGAACCTAATACCTTTGAAGAAGTCGTGAAGGAACAAGTCTGGAAGGATGAAATGGCCAAAGAATATGAGTCTATTATGAAAAATGATGTATGGGATATTGTGTCGAGACCAAAGGGAAGATATGTGTTAACCTCCAAATGGCTCTATAAGATCAAGCATGGGACTGATGGAAATATTGAAAAATAAAAGGCAAGGTTCGTAGCCCGTGGATTCTATCAAAAAGTGGGAGAAGACTACGATGATATATTTTCTCCTGTGGCCCGATATACAATCATCCATTCGATAGTAGCCCTTGCTGCGAGTCGGGGATGGACTCTCCATCAAATGGATGTGAAGATCACTTTTTTACGTGGTTTGCTACAAGAAGAAGTGTACGTTGAACAACCTCCAAGATTTGAAGTTCATGACAGGAAGACTCATATATGCCGATTTAGGAAAGCTCTCTATGGATTGAAGCAAGCCCCCTGTGCTTGGTATGCTCATATTGACAATCACTTGACAAAGCTATGATTCACAAGGAGCAATGTTGATCCAAAACAATCCAAGGTATGCCTCTCATTTTGGTATTATATGTCGATGACTTATTCATGACAAGTGCAGACCCTCTCATTCTAGAATGTAAGAGGAAGTTGGCTTCCGAATTCGAGATGAAAGACCTTGACTTGATGCACTATTTCCTTTGACTTGATGCACTATTTCCTTTGACTTGATGCACTATTTCCTAGGACTAGAAGTATGGAAAAAGTCGGGCGATATTTTCCTTTCACAAGGAAAATATGTTGAGATTTGGCATGGTTGAGTGCAAGTCCTTGCCTACACCTATGGAGATGAATTTCAAGAAGTTGTGTGGAGAAGTTGTTGGATCAGACCTAGATAACCCTTTTGAGTATAAACAATTGGTTGGTGCTCTGATGTTTCTCGTGAATACTCACCCCGACATATGTTTTGGAGTTAACACCTTGAGCCACTTTATGACCAAGCCTCACCATGTACATTTTGTCACTGCCAAGCATGTATTGAGATATCTACATGCGACTATTAACCTTAGACTGAAATATGTCACTAGAGACGTTAGATTACATGGATATACAAATACAGATTGGGTTGGAAATGTTGTAGACAAGAAGAGTACTTTCAGATGTTGTTTTAGTCTAGGATCTGGCATGATATCATGGATGAGTAGGAAGCAGAAATCCATAGCCCTTAAGATTGTTCAAGTCAAGTATATTGCAGCTAGCCTTGTGAGTTGTGAGGGAGTTTGGTTGAGGAAGCTCTTTGGAGAGCTATTTGAGCAGGTTCTAGACACAACAATTATCTATTGCGACAACAAGATTGGGATTCGTTTGTCAGAGAATCATGTTTTCCATGACAAGTCCAAGCACATAGAGATTAGATATCATTTTATCTGAGACATGGTGCAAAGAGCAGCCATAAAACTTCTTCACATCCTCACCAAGCCTTTGCCAAAAGGGAAGTTCTTAGTCTTTAGAGAGAAACTTGGACTTGTTCAGATGACCGTTTCGAATAAGGGTCTGAGCTGATCAAGAACATTAAGCAGTGCTCTTCCCCCCTGATTGAGCTCCCAGGGTGTGGAATAGAGCTATAGGGCTCCTGTGGATGAGAGACCTCTGACCGATAGGATTTTAAGACCTGGGATCTCCCCTAGTCAGAGTATGCCCCAGTTAGAATCCTGCCCACTCTATGGGATAACCTCTCCCATCTGGCCAAGGGGTTGAGGGACTTGGCATAGAGTGTGATCCCTACCGCTTGCAGTAGGTGGATCTCACCCAAGTTGGTGGATGCATGTGTTCTACCATCTGACTCTTTAGGGTTAAGATGGATGATCAAGGACAATAGGGTGATCCTTATGTTGATCTCACCTATCGTCAAGTACTTTGGGATAGAGTGTGATCCCTACGCTTGGGGTAGGTTGATTTCACCCATTGTCCTTGGTTCCGACTGGTAGCTATGGCTCCTCGATGATGATAATGATGATGATTCTGGGTGGTGGCAAAGTCTCCACGATGGTGATAGAGGCAAGGTGGTAGCTAGAGCTCCCCTGCAACATTTCTTCTACTTTAGATTCAAGAATGTTCAGCATGAGATGAGCAAAGACAAGAAGAGATGGTACATGATGACATAATGATCAATAGACAGATATTGACATGTGGAATTCTCCCTAGTTGAGAGGGAGTATTAAATTACGCAACTAGAGTCAAATTCCACTTTGGACAACTCATTTGATGGAGATAATTATTGCATTAAATTCATCTTTTCGAGAGGACCAAAATCGACCTAAAGATCACTCAAATCGGACAAGGAGGCATGTGCTTTTGAATTAAAGCCCACACATGTGAAAATTGTCAAGGTCGACTTCAACATCATGTAGGCTCATAAAGCCCAAACAACATGTCTATTCATCCTCATCGATTCATATAAATACAAGAGACCTTCATCCTCATTTGGCATCATCTCAACAAACACAATCTTCTCTCTCCATATCTGATTGGTTTGGATAGCTTACTGGGCATATCATTTCTCTCACACGTGTGGCAAGAAGGACGAATTTCACGACCAAAAATTTCAGACTTTTGTTGCAGGTTTGACCAAGGTTGACCAGGCACTTTGACTGCAATTTTTGGGTAAAATTTTCGATTTTGGAAGGCTACACTGATTGGCACAAGAACCAAGGAATTATAGGCACATTGACTAAGGCTAACCACAAAGTTCACCGCAGACTTCAAGAGTAGAATTTGACCACACAGAGTTGACCGCAGACTTTCAGTGCAGAATTTGACCAGGTTTGACCACTGATTTAGTGAGTGTTTTGGGCCAACTTTGACCCTCATTCAAGGCCGCATTTGAATTCCTTTGATCAAACTAATGAAGAGATGTTTTGACCATGGAAATTTCCCTAGTTAGGACACATACTGCTGGTGTTGACTATTGTTGACTAGGACAGATTTACACTTGAGTTGACTCTTGTTGACTCTCTCTCTTTTGTCTCTGATTTGGATAGCTGATTGGATATTGGATATTGAAATTGATATTGGATGATGTACTCTCTCTCTTTTCTGAACATTTGAAGACAATCTAATAAGAAGAAGATTTGCAAGGGTTTTCCCCATAGTGGGTTTTGCCCTAGTCAATGACCAAATTTTGGTGTCTCTTGTCTCTTGGATTTCATTGTGAATTTGTTTAATTGTTATATCTACTATTTCTCTACTGTCATTGGATAAATTGAAGAAGTGAAATTGTTAAATTGGATGCTATTGGATATTGTTGAAGTGATAGTTGCAGCATAGAACAAATTGATGAAAAATTAACATGTGTGGGGGTGTGCGTGTGATGTGGAGCAAGAAAGTATATAAATTTAGATGTATATATCAAACCACTAATTGAGTGGTACTACCCAAGAACCATGCTAGAAGGAGAAAACATAGAGAAAACAAATAATAGTAACATTATTTTGCTAGAAAACAACATGACTCACCCATCCTATGTGTTGCGTCTACATTGTCTAAGGTATCTTTTCCAATCAACCACCTAAGACACAAAAATTGTAGTCACTCACTACATAAATTAATATTATATATGAGATCACGACCCTAAGCTAATATTATAATAGTGGCAATCATGAATGATCAGCCCTGAAGATGTGAACCCCAATATAACTTTTCCATTTCTTTCATATCAGAGTTTTAGGAAAAAACTTGAATCTCACGCCCATGAAAAACATCATACTACCACAAAACCATGACAAAATGATAAATCAATGTGGAAACAAAATATTTTAGTGTATTAGAGAACAATTTTATTCATAGGAGTATGGGTCACCCATCATCTTCCCTACATTCATGGTATGTCTAGTGTGTCAAAGAACAATTGTATTTTGTAGGAGAAAAGTATGGCTCACCCATCCTTTGTCCCACATTCATAGGATGTCTAGTGCATCTTCACCACTTGACCTTTGTTGGTTGTACAATTGTAGTTGTTCACTACATAAAGAAGATCAATATAGTTGATTATGAGAGCATAGATAAAACATATAATAAATTGAATAGCAAACAAATGGAGCTACAAATTAGCAAAAGATACTTTTAAGTGAAGTGAATTGCATATCGGCATGTTGACTCACCTTCATTAATAGGTGATAACCTTCATTTTCTCTGTTTGTTTCCTTCATTCCTTTTCCACACCCAACAAACGAAACCAAGACCAATTTATAAAAAATGTGGAAAAAAAAACAAAAACAAAGGAGAACGAGTAGAACAAATCCAATAAGCGAAACCAAGACCAAACTACAAAAAGTGAGGGGAAAATACAAAACAAAACAAAGCAAAGGAAAACGAGTACAACAAAAAGCATGGCCATGATGGACCTCAACAAAACAAAACATGTAGACAAGAACAAAGAAAAAATTCCAAACATCCCCTCTGTACATCATATCTTTTGCAATGTGTTGTCCTCCACTGAAAGGAAAAAAGTAGGTTGAATAAGGTAAAAATACACACACAATTAGTAATGATAGGCATATTTCAAAACCAACAATTATTTGTTGATAAGCATATTTCAAAACCAATAATTATTTGTAACATGAAACGCACCTCGCTAGAGTTTGTTTTATAATGATGGACATTCCCTTTTGTATTCCACTTGCTTGTGCTCATCAAAAAGCCACCTACCATAGATACAAAATAATATATTAGAATCATTATATAAGTTAAACTAGAGAGTTGAATGCAATAATTAATTGAATAAGAAACACACCTTTCTTTGAGATTGTTATATAAAAAGGGAGAGTCCATTTTGTATTTCACATATTCATGCTCTTTGGAACAAGCCATATTCATGCTCTCTGGAACAAGCCATCTGCAATAGATACACAATAACATATTATATTCACAATAACATAATAGATTTCTAATAAAATTTAAATTGGAGAGTTTGAAGGCATGAACAACTTAGTTCAAGTCGATTTATATTCCATGCTATATCCCAAAAAAATATAATTTTTCTAAACTAGATGTGCAAGCATCATTTTCATAAGAGGTACTTTTTTCAAAAAATGAATCTAAGCATATTGAACACCCAAAATCCTAGGGTCCACAAAGCGGTAGCATTGTATGCTAGCACAATGGTTGATTGATTGAAGGGTTAGTATGTTTGCTTGCTCAACCTTACCCATGTCCTCTATAGGGCACGTTGTGTGGGAGTGTTTATATGGTGTGGAGCAAGAAAACATACAAATTTAAAGATACTATTTGATATATATATGTCAAACCAATAATTGAGTAGCATTACCATATAACCATGCTAGAAGAATAAATAGTCTTGCAAACAAATAAAAATAATACTATTTTGTTGTAAAACAACATGACCCACCCATCATTTATGTTGCATGTGCATTGCTTAAGGTATTTTCTCCACTAGACCATCCCAGACACTACAATTGTAGTCACTCACTGCACAAAGCAATATTATATATGAGATCACCAATAAACCATGAGAGAAATTGAATAACAAATATATAGAGTGATAAATTAGTCATACACATACCTACTTTCCCTTGACCCATTAACAAGATCATACTACCTTGAAGCTAAGACAAAAGGATAAATTATTGTGCAAACAACAAATATTTCAATGGATTAAAACACAATATTAATATGTAGGAAAAAAATATCCCTCACTGATCATCTGCATTGTGTTTGTAGAATCTCTAAAGTATCTTCACCACTTGACCTTCATTGACTATACAACTGTAGTCATCAGTACACAAAGCGGATCAATATAGTTGAGTATGAAACCACATATAAAACATATAATAAATTGAATAGCAAGCAAATGAAGTCACAAATTAGCAAAAGATAATTATGAATGAAGTTTATTACATATAGTTAAGGTGATTCACTTCCATTAATGAATGATAACCTCCATCTCATTGTCACACGGAATCAGTCAAGAGTGCGGACACAACCGACCTTCCTAGAAGTCTAAGACATTCTAATGACAAACAAAACAAACTGGAGCTATCCTTCTCTAAACATGCATTATGATATGAGAAATCAAGTGTTTCGTTCTTACCTTTGTCCAAACGCTGTTGTAGAAGTCCAAGCTTTGTTGATCTGGATGAGCTCCTCCTTTTCTCCAAAACCTGCAATCACCAACAGTCAAACAATTAAATAGCACCTGATTATAACATAAAACAAAGCATATTCAACACATAGACCAAGGAGTACATGAAATAACCCATAAACAACAAGTTATTGAGAAGAATGGACCAATTTGCATTAAAGGTAATCAAAAGGAACCATTACAACCTGAGCCTTGGTGTTGTGCAAGCTCCTTCCAGGGTCCACAAGAGTTTTCCTCTACTTTGACAAAGCTCACCCACTTCCAAATAGAACAAGTAAAGATGGCAATCTCTCCTCACAAGCTTCTAAATGGGAGTCCTAATTCCTGCAGCATTTACCCTTAGAAATGTATAGCTTTCAACCTTCCTCCTTCTGACCCAATGCCTGTATTTATAGTGCTCAAGAGGAAGTTAATCAGGTCCACCATCAATGGGATAGTCCCCTCTTTGGATGGGATCACTCCCTTATTGATGGGATAAGTTCCTCTTTGGTAGGAGTGCATGAACCATCTGGAGGCACTCAATACACGTCAAACAACCTTCTAGAATGCTCTAGAAATGACCACAAGTAAGTTTTTGAAGATAAAACTTGCGCATTTTAACCTTTTCAGAGGGACGCACCTGCCCCTTTAGATACAGAGCATCCTTGGACGCAGACCTTATGAACAATAGGTGCGTACCCGCAGGTAAGGTTTGAGAGAACCTGCGTACCCAGAGATAAACATATTTATAAAGACTTTCTCTCTTTCTTGGAGTTTGACATGAATAACAGAGGCATAAGACTTTCTTAAGAGGGTAGTATGACTGTTGATAGAGCCATACCAACTGTAAATAGCCATGGTGACATTTTTTAGTGTAACAGATTGCCCCCTAAAGTGCGAAGCCTGGAATAGATTAGGGTTTTGTATTATCTAGGAAGGGTGAAGCGCTTTATCATTTCGAGGATTATCTCGTGGAGAACCTGGTCAGAACCTGCAATTTTCAACACAAAATACATGTATAAGATTATATCATCACTGAGGTAGGCATTCCCATACTCAGATTAAAATTTTAACTAACAGACTAACTACTCTGATACAGAAATGATTTTGCAGTACATCATAATCATAGACTTTTGTAGACACAGTATGGGCGCAACCATCTGTTTATGGTTAGTCTACTTAGATAATGAATACAAAACTCCTCGCAACCTAGATGGTAAAGATTTGATCCAGGGTCTTCATTCCTACTTCTCGAATTGGTACGATTCTAGCCATGCGAATAAATGAGTCGATGTTGAAAATGGTAGAAACCACTTGATTACCAGTCGATGATGTGAACTGTTAACAAGCGTGAGAGAGACCACCAATAATGTCAATGGTTCTCAAAGTACCCAGTACAATCCATGAGATGTGAATGAATGAGTTGATGTCGAACATTTCACGGAATCCTTCGATCGAAAGTCAATGATGTAAACTGACGTCAAAGGCGAGAAGCCTGCCATTGATGCATGCAGACTTCAAGGCACTGACGATTTCTAAGTCATCTCTCTAGATAATGTGCTGATGTCGATAGAAAGTGACCCGTTGCAGGCAAGCCCACAACACGAAATCATTGTTCAAGTTGAAGAAATGTTGCTGTAAGGACTGACTCAGGGATGGTCAAATGGATGACAAGTATTTTGCAGATGAAAGTTTTGTTTGCAGACCTCTTAGACACATAACGACACGACAGATGGTTTGGTGCTAAATAACTCAAAGTTAATCCCCAGAACCCGGTTGAAGACTTTCAAAAGTGGTTTGATCAACTATGAGGTAAAGGATTTCCCAACCCAGGTGAATGAAAAGTGTCGTGTCCAAGAGTGGTAATAAAGTTTCTTCTGAGACAAAAAGGTAACAAATAGGCTCATTCTTCTCTCTTTTCCCCCACCATTTCTGGCAAGTACCTCTTTATTTTTAACAAGCTTGAGGAGGATAACATATGCTTGATTATAAGCTCATCCTTCGGATGAGTCCAACCCAGTTTTGATTCGAACCCTAGGAAGGAGTGGTTCGTTCCTGTTTGTAATTGAACAGGTCCTTTACTGTGAAATGTTTAACGAGCCCAGTATAGGAGAAACTCGGAGTTTTTCAATTTTAGAGAGTCTGAAAAACTTAAGAAAACTCCAAGTTGAACTTTTTCGTAAATTTGTGTCCCTCAAGCCCGAAAAAGTATAAAATAATACCTGGGGGAACCGCTTGATCTTGCGACCAAGGAGTACTTTCATAATTAGTGTCACTGACCTGAAAAGTAAAAAGCGATCAAGGACACGTCATTTTATTTCCGTATCGAGTTTGAAATGACAAAAACACGGCAATCTTTTCCTGATTTTACGGTCAGAAAAGAGCTATAAGGGGACCGTCTTTTAATTCCGTTTTAATGAGTGTAAAAGAAACGCTCGGCAATCTTTTCATGTTTTAGGAGTCAGAAAAGGGCTTAAAAGATGACTCTGATATTTTGTTTGTGAAAAAATGACAATTTTCCCTCTAAGTCCCTTTGTCCTGCACAAAAGCGACACATTACTCATACCTGTTTAAGATAGGCAAAAATTCATCGAAAAACATCTTTCCATGGTGAAAAATGAACAAATTCATCCAAAAAACCTATAAAAAGACTTTTTACCATGTCATTTTTACCGTTTGACTGTTGAGGTTGAAAAAGGAGCTTTTGACAAGAAACTTCCCGTGGTTGCTGCGGAAAATTCGACCGTTAGAATCGAACGCCGTCTCTTCCAGGTATTTCACAACATCCTCCTTGTCAATTTCATCCGTTTATAATTTTATTTTAGGTTTCATTTTTTATTTTTGGGGGGTTTTGGGTTTTGAAAACCGCTCTGCGGGGGACGTAGGTTTCCTAAAGGCTGGCTTGCGTCCCCCGACTTTTTCCTACACAGGGAAAAGGTCGGGGGACGCAGGTTACCTTCAGGCCACCTGCGTCCCGGCGCACTGTGCGCCAAACGCGGGGTGCGTCCTCCGCAAAACGCGGATTTTGAAACCCCAAGCTCCCAAATTAACCATTGAAATTACCCAAAATTTATTTTAATGTCTGTTTGTTCATGTGTAGGGCACTTATCATGCTGGATTGGAGAGAAAGAGAGCATGAGGAGGTTGATGAAGCTGCAATCAATCATCAACCTTCCCTCGATGCCCTAAGAGGATGTGGATTATACAAATACTGGGCCATACCTGGCATGAGAGCTCAGGTAAGATTCTTGGAGTGGCTGGTCGAGAGATGGAATTTTCAAGAGCAATGCTTTTATATCGGCGGGCAACAACTCGAGATAGAGCCTGCTGATATTTACTTTCTCACTGGCTTGCCGAATAGAGGTGAACAACTCAATCTGGCTGGGACTAGGCCGGGTGGCCAATCCCTTGATAGTCTCCGAGCAGATTGGTGCCTACCTGATCGACACCATAAGAAAGGCATAGAGATCAAATATGTCTCTCGGCCTGAACTCATGGTCTTAGCTTTCACTGTGACCAGGATTTGTGGCTCAGCCACTTTACATATTGCTACTGGGTCTCAATTTCGGATGGCAATTGACTGTTTCCAAGGCACCATTTTCAACTGGTGTGATGCGTTGTCGGCTAACTTGAAAGCCCAACTGACCAGGGCAAAGACCGGGAGACTAAAGACCTTTGGATATGGGCCTATAGTCGTGAGCTTTGCCCTAGAGAGAATTCCAATGCTGATCCCTCAGCATCTCACTGTTGATATTTCGGGTCCTCAGGAGCCAAAGCTGGTACGATGGGTTGCGGTGATGGCCCGGCATCCGGACGAGGGTGCGGCAGTTGTTCGATTCACTGACAGTTATTTTCACTGGTTAGAGGACCAGGTGTTTGCGATTCAGGACTTTCCGTATGCCGGAATAGATTTTCGAGGTGATCCGGACATGGTTCTTCCACAGGGAGAACAATGGGATGACAGAGGTACTTTATTTTTCACGAGTTTTCAAATTATGTATTTTTTTTTGTTTTTTATATATATCGTCTCAAAACTGATAGTAAAATTTTCAAAATGCAGATGTTGGTCCACAGCGTCCAGCCAACCTCCAGCCTTTCGAGAGGAGACATCCAGTTGCACCGGTACCGGCCCCACAGGACGCGGCGGCTGCAGAGGTACTAGCTGAGTTGGAGCATGATCTACAGCGTCTGACGGCGGATATACCTGAGACTACTATGGATGATATTCCTATCAGACTTCAGCGCTATGTAGTCGGGGTCCCTGGACCGTTGAGGAGATTTTTGCGCAAGGTAGCCCGTGCAGTGGTGTCGTACAGGGAGCACCACCAGTGATTGGCTAGTCACTTTGTAGACACATGTGACATTTTTGACTTTTTGTACTCTATCATTTTGCCGATCATAAGGTGTTTTTCAACCTATGATCGAAGACGATGTATATTTTTTGACACACTCCTATCTATATATATATCACTATTACCGGCTCATCTTGTTTAACATGTATGATGAAATGTTTTTAAATTTACTTGCATGATTATCGTAAATGTCTGTCCAACACTCGAGAAGCAATTGCATCTGCTAATGTATTTAAGGACCTTGGAATATGCTGATATTCAATGTAATCAAATTCACGTTCCAAGAGACGCACTCTCAAAAACAACCTTAATAACACAGGATTTCTAATGGCATAAACTCTATTAAGCTGTAATACAACAAGTTCAGAATCTAACCTCACTATCAAACGTCGAATTCCAAATGAAATAGATTCGGATAATAATTCAACCACTGCACTGTATTCTGCAATGTTATTCGTTGTTTGACCGAGGCTTACCCCATGCATAGAAACTAACTCGTCAGAGGGTGAATAGATAACCCAAGCTGCGGAAGAGATATTCCGTGTACTACGACAAGCACCATCAGCAAATCCAATGTATGTTTGGAGGGGCGTCGACATCTACAATATCAAGAGCAAAACCAAGATAAGCCAGAATAACGACGAAAAACACACTCACTAAGCTAAGCACACTGACTAACTAACAATCATACTAGCTAGAAAGAAAACCTAACCTAACTAAAAATTCTCCATACCCACCATTTAAGCATAATACCTCTTTAGGTAAAGTCCATTTCTGGGTTTACCCAAAGAGTCCCCATCAAAATCTACCAACTCATAAGCCCCTTTTGCTAGCTTTCGCTTTACAATATAGGGTCCATGCCACATAGGAACGAATTTTCCAGCACCTAGCTTATCGTTAGCTTGATCATATAAAAGCACTAGGTCTCCCTCCGAAAAACTTCGAGGGGTCACATTTCTATCATACTGAGCTTTCATTCGCTTCGCGTGAGTCTCGATTGCCAATGCAGCGTCACGTCGAGTCTCATCTAATTTAGCTAAGTACAATAAACGTTTCTCCTCTTCGGAAGTAGCTGGAAGTAATTCGACAGCCATTTGAAGTGATGGGATTTCACATTCAATGGGTAACACTGCTTCTAAGCCATAAACTAGCTGGAAAGGAGTGAACCCTGTTGAGGTTTTCACTGAGGTTCGGTATGCCCATAGCGCCGAAAATAACATGTTGTGCCAATTCGACCGATGAATACCAATGGTTCGTCGGATCATGATAACCAGAACTTTGTTGATAGACTCAACCAAACCGTTGGCTTGCGGATAATAAGGAGTAGAGCTGTCATGGCGCAAACCAAGCTGGCTTGTAAGTTCAGTCATCATGGTGTTTCGAAAATGGCTCCCATGGTCAGTAATAATTGCTTGTGGGACACCAAACCTAGTTATTATATGATTGAATATGAAAACTGCAGCTGTTTTGCCGCTTGCGTCGAATGTAGGCATCGCCTCGGCCCATTTAGTGAAATAATCAACCGCGAGGATGATATACGCATGCCCCCCGGCCGAGTGAGGGTTACAAGTAATAAAGTCGATACCCCATTTGGCGAATGGACCAACGGAAATTATAGGGTGGAGAGGAGCAGGTGGTGCGCGCATCTTTCGATCAAACACTTGGCAGTTGTGGCACTTCCGGACTGCAATGATACAATCTTTAAACATAGATGGCCAGAAGTAACCAGCGCGCAACACCTTCTGAGCTGTGGCATACCCAGACATATGACCGCCACATGCTCCAGAGTGACAATCATTCAAAACTCTCTCAGCCTCTTCGTGAGTTAGACAACGTCGAAAAACTAAGTCTGCCCCCCGGCGATAAAGTGTATCTCCAATAATTTTGTATTGCTGGGATTGAAACCTAATTTTTCGACGTTCCGCTTTTGAAGCTTCAGGCCGAAAGGTTTGGGTTTGGAGATAGATGATTATATCCCCGAACCACGGATCTAAAGTACTGATAAGAAACAAAGATTCGTCCGCAATGGACTCTTCTGCCACAGTCTCTGTGTCAGTACGCGGGAAATCACACATCAATTCCGCAAAAACTAAGGATTTCTTAGACTTGGACTTCTCGAACTCCAAGTCGAACTCTTGCAGGATAACGATCCATTTAGAGTACTTGCCCCCTAGCAGTTGTTTTGTCAAAATATAAATCATAGGGTTGCAATCCGAAATAACTGTAGTTTTACGGAGAAGAATGTAGTGACGAAAACGCTGGACAGCTTGAACGGCTGCCAGGGCCAATTTCTCCACATGCGAATATTTTAGCTCAGTGGGATTTAAGGTTCGACTGAGATAATATATCACATGTTCTGCTCCGAATTCATCTTCTTGAACTAACACCATTCCAATGGTGGAATGCGAAGCTGCGAGGTATAAGAAGTAGTCCTGGTTGTAGTTGGGAGGATGCAACAACGGTGCATGGGTCAACGCGTGTTTAAGTGCATCAAAAGATTGTTGGGCAATCTCGTCCCAAAAGAATTGAACGTTCTGTTTCAACAACCGTGTAAAACCTTTAGTGACCTCGGCGTAGTTTGGGATGAATCGGCGTAAAAAGTTCGCTTTCCCTTGCAAACTTTGGAGTTGGCGCAAACTCGAAGGAGGAGGCAATTTGATGATAGCCTCGACTTTCGAGGGATCGACGCGAATGCCGGCTTTTGAAACAACAAATCCCAGCAATCGACCTGTTTCTATACAGAAAACACACTTGTGGGGATTCAACCGAATTCGATAATGCCTACACCTCATAAAGATTGCTCGTAGGTGGTCAAGGTGATCAGCTCGACGTAAAGAATGAGCAGGCAAATCATCGAGATACGGTTGCACAATGTGCTTGATGTCGTGAAATGCGTAAGACATCGCCCGTTGAAAAGTGGCCCCGGCATTCTTAAGCCCAAAAGGTAATTTGCAATAAGCAAACGTCCCCCATGGACAAATGAATGCCGTTTTTGGTTGGTCGGCAGGTAGAATATTGATTTGATTATAGCCCGAAAAACCATCCATGAAGGAAAACATTTCACTTCCCTATAATCGATACAGATTCTTATTGTCCCTTGTTTCTTATTGACCGGAACAATATTCGATACCCAATCCGTTAACGGGATCGGATAAATGAAACCTGCTTTCAACAGCTTTTCGACTTCTGCTTTAATCGCAGCCGCTTTTCGAGGGTGAATCTGACGCAACCGTTGCCGGATGGGTTTAGCATCCGGGTAGGTTTTATTTCATGAACAACAATGGCAGGATCGATTCCCGGCATTTCCTCGTAAGACCAGGCAAACACATCGCGGAATTCTTGGAATAGGGCCTTGTAAGTTTGGATTTCTTCTTCTGTACATGCGGCACCTATATGAATGTTCTCCTCAATTCCGGGCTTCACTGAAATATCAATGGGAATAGTACGAGAAATATTCCCTAAATTCAACTCTGAATCAGAATGTTTCGTTGGATCCTGAGCGTCTTTGACATATTCAGCGGTAAAGATAGATGAAAAATCATTTTCAAATGCATCATCCTTAGGTAAAAACGAAGATCTGTGATGGAGATCTTCCCATGGTAGATCGTCTACACTTAGGATTTCGCGAAGTTGTTCGTCAGATGACACGACTTCGGGAAACGCTATCCGTTCTAAGGTTGAGGTGAAAAGTGATTCTTCACTGACCACATTCATTTGGTCGACCTCGGTTGAATGAAAGTCGGTAAAAGACATGAGAGCTTCATAAGCAATTTCATATGGACTCAAGGGCATAGCATTACCGAATGAGTCTATCTCAGAGTCAGATGGGACATACCAAGGATCATCATAAATAATGTTTTCTGATGTAATCATATGAATTGTTGCAAACGAAGGTTCTACGCTGAGTGGAGGGAGAGGAAAAGTTCCCAGTAAACCGGAATCCTTAACTAAACCTACACCAACGTCCCTATAAGGGATTGTCGTCTTACCGACATGCTGGATACTCTCTGAAGAGGCTGGGTCGGATGAAAAGTATGTCAGCTGATCAATAGTCACGATCTTACCGTTATGTGGAAACTTAATTACTCTGAAGACCGATGAAACGACCGCTGTCATAGCATATGACCAACTTCGACCCAAAAGAAGGTTGTAGTCTAGAGGGGCATCAACCACTTCCACATCCAGACTAACGGTTTTACCTTCTACCCCTATAGGCAATTCCTGTAGAATACCAAACGGACGGAACCCACGGCCATCAAAGGCCTTAAGGATGGTGGGGGATTGGTTCAACGAAGGAGAACCAAGGGATCTCCAACATTGAATTGACATAATACACGTAGAAGCTCCCTCATCAATCACAGTTCTATGAATAGGCCTGTTTTTGACTATCACTGGAATTTGGAAAGCCATTTGATGGGGGAGTCGTGGTGTACTATTTTCTAGATCGAAGATCATTAGATTCGGATCCTGAACATCAACAGCTCCTATAGCCGACAAAAGCAATTTTCGTTGTGCTGGGCATGATTGCAGCACTTCTAACGCCGACATTGCTGAGGGTGAAACAGCTAAGTCCTCAACAATGTTGTAATTCTGGGCCGCTCTCGCATGTGGATTGAAAGCAGACCTTCGAAGTACACCCTTGGCGGGCGGTTTAATTACTAAGTCTGGGTTAGGTTTCTCGATCTGTAGTGGATCGGAACCAGGAGCTGAGGTTGATGGGTTAGAGTGAGAAGATTCTGCTTCCTTACCATCAACAGGATTCTTACTACCATAATCTTGCGATCGAGTCGCAATCCTCACATGAGACATCATCAAAATGGGTTCTTCACTGGCATTCGAGGAAGAACCTATCATCTTATTCTCCTGCTCCGGAAATGGATTTTTTAACACAGCAGGAGTGGGAGAACCTTTGACTATTTTCACTACCTCGGCCCGATGAGGGCAATCTCTCGTAAAATGATCCTCTTCACAAATAAGACAAGGATATCGAGGTTTGCGCTTTTCGTCATTGGTTTCCGACTTTTCAGTTTTCTCCTTCGGAGCCTTGTCTGCTTTAGCCTTCTTCTTTCCTTTCTTCTTTCCACCGTTTTTTGATTTGGCCGTAGATGACTCTACAGCGTGAATATCGGCGGTAAGTTCAGGAGAAGACTCTCCTGTCGGGGAATCGGGCAAAGTGATAATAGGAGTAGTTGAAGCCTTGGAAGACTTCTTCTTGCTCTTTGTATTCACGATACCAATCATACCATCAGCGGCATGAGATCCCGAAGGAGCAGCAGCGATTTGATTCGACTTTGGAAGATCCGGAATCTTCTCGTGTAATGTACCCGACTGAGTGTAAACTAAGTCAAGGTATTGTGCCTGAGCAATGACTTGCTCCTCAGTAACTACTCCGGCCTTAGCTACATCTTCAGTAATCCTTGGTAATAATGATTTAACAAACCATTCAGCTAAGATTTGGTCCGGGATAAAAACTTTCACTAGCCTTCTTCGACGTCTCCACTCATGAATGTGATCAGAAATATACGTGGAGGTTGATTGTTTTAGTGAAGTTAATAACTCCGTACCGTTATCGTATCTGACCGGTAACTGAAAGTGAGTTAAGAACGAGGTAGCTAACTGGCTAAAATTGTAAAAAGAGGCCCGTGGTAACTCAATGTACCACTTGGCCGCGAGACCAATGAGTGTACGCTGGAAAAGACGTAAGCGGATCGAATCATCCGAGATGGAATTTGAAGCACACCAGAGGTGGTAAGTCATCACGTGATTGGACGGATCCTCTCCAGACTTACCTTCGAACTTGGGTATATCGCTGGGCAACTTATTTGGCATTGGCGGCCAGAACGGAAGATATTGAATTGGATCGTTCGTTAGGCGCGTCAAGTCTGGTAAATCCAAAGTTGCGATAAACGGTAACTGCCGGTTAGGATCTCTAAAACTCTGGGTCACAATACCAGCCCCAGGAGGAGGATATCCAGGATAACTAGGAACAGGAGTCGCATTTGGGATATTATATCCTCCTGGAAAACCAGGATTAACCGGACCGTACTGGGGTTGCTGAGGTTGTTGATAAGTGTACCCAGGATACGGTTGATACTGGTAAACCGGTTGTTGGACAGCTTGCCCAGGTTGATACTGTCCCTGGTACGGAGGTTGAACAAATTGAGGTTGAGTAGTAACAACCGTACTTATACCAGGTTGGCCTACAGGCATCTGGACTGTGGTTTGAATCGTAGATCCAGACAACGGTACAGATGTCTGAGGAGTGGTTACAGAGACAGTAGAAACCGGAGCCGTCGATACTCCAGAAGTAAGTATGGTAGATGTGGCGGTAGTTGCAGCAGCCGTTTGAGATGGAGTACTAGGTGCAATTGGCGGCTGAGTAACTACCGAAGTTACAGAGGTCTGAACACTTGACTGGACAGGTTGCGGTTGCTGGGGTGGACCAGAAACTACAGGTTGTCCGCTTGAGGTACCGACTGTATACTTGGCTGCAACATCTGTTGACCCTGTGACGGATCCCACACTAACATTCCAGGGTATTGACCCATAACAGGTTGAGGGTACTGAGATCCATAGCCGGATTGAGGATAGGATTGATAATTGTAAGGTGCAGTTCCCATACCTTGACCATATGATTGACCTTGAGGTGGTTGATAACCTTGACCTGAGTATTGACCTTGAGGTTGATAACCTTGAGGTAAATACGGGTACTGGGGTTGACCTTGACCTTGAGGTTGGTATCCTTGAGGTTGATACCCTTGGGGTTGATACCCTTGGGGTTGCCATCCTTGAGGTTGCCATCCTTGAGGTTGATATTGATACTGAGGTTGACCTTGGGGTACATATTGAGGCTGGGGTTGACCTTGAGGTATGTATTGCCCCATAGGAGCGTACTGACCTTGAGGTTGCCCCCCAGACACGAATGAAGTACCTTGAGGTTGCCCCCCAGGCATTAACGGAGGCTGCCCCCCAGGCGGTAATTGGCCACCTTGAGGTTGGGTAACGGGAACTGAACCTGACATCATGTAAATGTCTCCTACACCCAATGGTACATTACCACTGTTTCCAACTAATAACCCATGATCAACGGGTTGAGGAGATGCTCCCGCAAAGGTACCAGAAAGAGATTGATACCCAGTAGGAACAGAAGGACCGCCATGTAAAAAAGATTCAGGACTTTGTGTAAACACAGATGACTGACCAGACATATTTACAGGAGTATGAATACCTCCAGGTGGAAAAGGAGTACGAGGTGTAGAAAAACCTAGCCCAAAGTTGTCTAAATAATTGGTTAACGAAAGGTACCAAGTAGTACTTCTAGGAGGACTGTAAAAGATAGA
The DNA here is from genome assembly GCA_031772625.1 of Pinus tabuliformis. Lineage (NCBI taxonomy): Eukaryota > Viridiplantae > Streptophyta > Pinopsida > Pinales > Pinaceae > Pinus > Pinus tabuliformis. Next base: position 793,753,375 of record CM062811.1, read on the forward strand.
TTCACGCTCCCTTAGATCAAGGGTAATTTGATCTTCAGGATCAGAGACGCCTATTTCTTCCTCTGGAACAAGTTCTTCAATAGCAATCAAACCAACAGGAAGATTTTCGGTGATAATTCTTTCTATTCTCGGTGAATCAGGAACACTAGGAGTCGGAGTAACAGGTTCGGATATTTCTGGTTCTTCGCCTGTATCACTAGCAGACGAAAAACTACCAACAAGCTCAGAAACTGTAACAGCTTCGGGATTATAACCTGTCTCTAAACTTTGGTAATCTGGATGGACTACCAAGGAAGATTCTCCTTCTTCAGGTGAACCTACTCTACTGCCACTAGGAGGAGTTACAAGGACCTTTAAACCTTCTAGATGACTGGACTCGTCTTGAGGAGGTTCACCCCTAAGTCTACGGGATCTTCTCAACAATTCGGCCACAGAAACAACTTCAGGAGACTGGCCCCGAAGTCTACGGGACTGTCTCGGTAATTCCGCCACAGCTAAAAACTTTTAACTACTACACACGAAAACAAAATAAAATTTCAAATCAAACCACCTAAAGTCTCTAAAGAACCAAACAAATTTGAATCACACGCCTAAAGAATCTAGGGCGTCAAACCAAACACAAACAGTATTCTTCCGGACCAAAAGCGCTAGTTGGTGATGAAGCCCAACCTCGCTGGATTCAGTACAGAAATGGCGGGTGGAACAGTTACGCCGACAACCTGCTTAATGAATAGACTGGACCAAGTTCCTCCACTTTAACCGTCTCGAGTGAAGTGAACCCCCCAGAAAATCCAAGTGAGTATAGCCGACGTCTGCTCCAGGTACAGTGGGACCTTCCCTCCACCGTCACCTTGGGTAGAATCCTAAAGATTATGGTCACTAAGGTTACCAACGGCAACAAGTACACCTGGGGGAACAGTCTAAACTCCGACAGCACGCAAGGGCAGAGTAGCAAGCTCAATCCCCTTACCGGCTCCTTGACAGTAATCCAAGGTTTACCGATAAGTGACCCCTGGCTCCTCGACAATGGTTAATCCGAGGTTTACCGTTTGTAATACGTACTGTCTGGCGTCGTTCCCAACGAGGGAGGATGGATCCCCTCACTGGTTCGGACACGAGCTCGTGCTTCTCCTTTAAGAGGAGCTTTCCCAGAGTGTAAATGTAACAATTGGATTTATTCTATCACAAGATAAGCTACTTGTTTGGTTTTGTTGTCTTGGAGAGTTAATTACTCACCTACTCCAAGACACTAGCCTGATCTAAATTGGTGCTTCAGAGCCCTAGTAAATAAAAGTTACTATTTCAATTTTACTTTAAGCGTTACTTTTATGGTTGTTCTTTAAAGTCACAAGGTAATGGAAGTGAAACCAATGGTGTGTAGACTCGACTCCAACCACTACAAAGATGCACCTAAGATGATTTACGCTACTTTGCTTTTTCAATGAAATTCTTAACTAAGAGAGTTGAGAGAATGCAAATTTTTAGAGAAAACAACTTCCTTAGAAAAGACAATCAAAGAAACAATTCTCTTTTTCTTTTCAAGCACACAAACATAACCACTCTTTACTTGCACGAAAAACTCTTTTTCTTTCAAAACTTTCAAAGCTACTTGAAACAAAACTTTTCAAAGGAGATGTTTTTGTATTTTCTCTTTTTAATAAAGCATATAAACCTATCTTAACAAAAAACAATCTCAAAAGCTACAAAACTATGAAAACTTGACTCACAAGCAAATCAAAAGAGAGATTACTCTAAGCAAACCTAACAAGGCAAAAGCTCACAAAGATGATTCTAGGTTGTTTTACTTGATCAAAATCAAATCAAGGACCAGCTAATGCAGAATCAAAAGACTAGTCAAAACAAAACTCAAATCTTTTTGTTCTTTTTGTAAAATGGAATTCAAGACTTAAACAACAAGCACTTCGAAATTGGCCCAAAAGACAACTCAATGGTAAGTTGCTCTCACAGGTAGACTTTATGACAGGTCTGACTTCTTAGAATGTTGACAAAACCAGAGAGATCTAAGGCTTGACAACTCCTACCGCTAAAGTCACTACAAGACCTACTCAAAAATCAAACCCTAGGGCTTACACTTCGATGAAATCCACTAAAACACTCAATGCTATCGAAACAAGTTCAGGTGAAGATTCTGGGCAAGGGACTAATGAATCTGGGCAGAAAAAACTAAGAAAAAACAAAATCTAAGAGCAAAAAGGGAAAAAATGGAATTTTCTCAAATTTTGGCAGGGGACGCAGGCAACCCGTTAGCACAGGTGCGGGCCCGCTCTGTGCACACAGCAAAAGTGCGTCCAGGGACGCACTGTGCAGCACTCAGAGGGTGCGTCCTACTGAAAAACTCAAGAAAACCCAAAATAAAACTAATCCTAAGCTAACCCACCCAGAGACAAAGTCACAGAGCCAAAACCAGAAAAATAAACCAATTTTCTCAAAGCAAAGTTCACACAAAAGAAAAGACTCTTCTCATCAATGGAATCTATCCCCAGCGGAGTCGCCAATTTGTCACACGGAATCAGTCAAGAGTGCGGACACAACCGACCTTCCTAGAAGTCTAAGACATTCTAATGACAAACAAAACAAACTGGAGCTATCCTTCTCTAAACATGCATTATGATATGAGAAATCAAGTGTTTCGTTCTTACCTTTGTCCAAACGCTGTTGTAGAAGTCCAAGCTTTGTTGATCTGGATGAGCTCCTCCTTTTCTCCAAAACCTGCAATCACCAACAGTCAAACAATTAAATAGCACCTGATTATAACATAAAACAAAGCATATTCAACATATAGACCAAGGAGTACATGAAATAACCCATAAACAACAAGTTATTGAGAAGAATGGACCAATTTGCATTAAAGGTAATCAAAAGGAACCATTACAACCTGAGCCTTGGTGTTGTGCAAGCTCCTTCCAGGGTCCACAAGAGTCTTCCTCTACTTTGACAAAGCTCACCCACTTCCAAATAGAACAAGTAAAGATGGCAATCTCTCCTCACAAGCTTCTAAATGGGAGTCCTAATTCCTGCAGCATTTACCCTTAGAAATGTATAGCTTTCAACCTTCCTCCTTCTGGCCCAATGCCTGTATTTATAGTGCTCAAGAGGAAGTTAATCAGGTCCACCATCAATGGGATAGTCCCCTCTTTGGATGGGATCACTCCCTTATTGATGGGATAAGTTCCTCTTTGGTAGGAGTGCATGAACCATCTGGAGGCGCTCAATACACGTCAAACAACCTTCTAGAATGCTCTAGAAATGACCACAAGTAAGTTTTTGAAGATAAAACTTGCGCATTTTAACCTTTTCAGAGGGACGCACCTGCCCCTTTAGATACAGAGCGTCCTTGGACGCAGACCTTATGAACAATAGGTGCGTACCCGCAGGCAAGGTTTGAGAGAACCTGCGTACCCAGAGATAAACATATTTATAAAGACTTTCTCTCTTTCTTGGAGTTTGACATGAATAGCAGAGGCATAAGACTTGCTTAAGAGGGTAGTATGACTGTTGATAGAGCCATACCAACTGTAAATAGCCATGGTGACATTTTTTAGTGTAACAGATTGCCCCCTAAAGTGCGAAGCCTGGAATAGATTAGGGTTTTGTATTATCTAGGAAGGGTGAAGCGCTTTATCATTTCGAGGATTATCTCGTGGAGAACCTGGTCAGAACCTGCAATTTTCAACACAAAATACATGTATAAGATTATATCATCACTGAGGTAGGCATTCCCATACTCAGATTAAAATTTTAACTAACAGACTAACTACTCTGATACAGAAATGATTTTGCAGTACATCATAATCATAGACTTTTGTAGACACAGTATGGGCGCAGCCATCTGTTTATGGTTAGTCTACTTAGATAATGAATACAAAACTCCTCGCAGCCTGGATGGTAAAGATTTGATCCAGGGTCTTCATTCCTACTTCTCGAATTGGTACGATTCTAGCCATGCGAATAAATGAGTCGATGTCGAACATGGTAGAAACCACTTGATTACCAGTCGATGATGTGAACTGTTAACAAGCGTGAGAGAGACCACCAGTAATGTCAATGGTTCTCAAAGTACCCAGTACAATCCATGAGATGTGAATGAATGAGTTGATGTCGAACATTTCACGGAATCCTTCGATCGAAAGTCAATGATGTAAACTGACGTCAAAGGCGAGAAACCTGCCATTGATGCATGCAGACTTCAAGGCACTGACGATTTCTAAGTCATCTCTCTAGATAATGTGCTGATGTCGATAGAAAGTGACCCGTTGCAGGCAAGCCCACAACACGAAATCATTGTTCAAGTTGAAGAAATGTTGCTGTAAGGACTGACTCAGGGATGGTCAAATGGATGACAAGTATTTTGCAGATGAAAGTTTTGTTTGCAGACCTCTTGGACACATAACGACACGACAGATGGTTTGGTGCTAAATAACTCAAAGTTAATCCCCGGAACCCGGTTGAAGACTTTCAAAAGTGGTTTGATCAACTGTGAGGTAAAGGATTTCCCAACCCAGGTGAATGAAAAGTGTCGTGTCCAAGAGTGGTAATAAAGTTTCTTCTGAGACAAAAGGTAACAAATAGGCTCATTCTTCTCTCTTTTCCCCCACCATTTCTGGCAAGTACCTCTTTATTTTTAACAAGCTTGAGGAGGATAACATATGCTTGATTATAAGCTCATCCTTCGGATGAGTCCAACCCAGTTTTGATTCGAACCCTAGGAAGGAGTGGTTCGTTCCTGTTTGTAATTGAACAGGTCCTTTACTGTGAAATGTTTAACGAGCCCAGTATAGGAGAAACTCGGCGTTTTTCAATTTTAGAGAGTCTGAAAAACTTAAGAAAACTCCAAGTTGAACTTTTTCGTAAATTTGTGTCCCTCAAGCCCGAAAAAGTATAAAATAATACCTGGGGGAACCGCTTGATCTTGCGACCAAGGAGTACTTTCATAATTAGTGTCACTGACCTGAAAAGTAAAAAGCGATCAAGGACACGTCGTTTTATTTCCGTATCGAGTTTGAAACGACAAAAACACGGCAATCTTTTCCTGATTTTACGGTCAGAAAAGAGCTATAAGGGGACCGTCTTTTAATTCCGTTTTAACGAGTGTAAAAGAAACGCTCGGCAATCTTTTCATGTTTTAGGAGTCAGAAAAGGGCTTAAAAGATGACTCTGATATTTTGTTTGTGAAAAAATGACAATTTTCCCTCTAAGTCCCTTTGTCCTGCACAAAAGCGACACATTACTCATACCTGTTTAAGATAGGCAAAAATTCATCGAAAAACATCTTTCCATGGTGAAAAATGAACAAATTCATCCAAAAAACCTATAAAAAGACTTTTTACCATGTCATTTTTACCGTTTCACTGTTGAGGTTGAAAAAGGAGCTTTTGACAAGAAACTTCCCGTGGTCGCTGCGGAAAATCCGACCGTTAGAATCGAACGCCGTCTCTTCCAGGTATTTCACAACATCCTCCTTGTCAATTTCATCCGTTTAGAATTTTATTTTAGGTTTCATTTTTTATTTTTGGGGGGGTTTGGGTTTTGAAAACCGCTCTGCGGGGGACGCAGGTTTCCTAAAGGCTGGCCTGCGTCCCCCGACTTTTTCCTACACAGGGAAAAGGTCGGGGGACGCAGGTTACCTTCAGGCCACCTGCGTCCCGGCGCACTGTGCGCCAAACGCGGGGTGCGTCCTCCGCAAAACGCGGATTTTGAAACCCCAAGCTCCCAAATTAACCATTGAAATTTCCCAAAATTTATTTTAATGCCTGTTTGTTCATGTGTAGGGCACTTATCATGCTGGATTGGAGAGAAAGAGAGCATGAGGAGGTTGATGAAGCTGCAATCAATCATCAACCTTCCCTCGATGCCCTAAGAGGATGTGGATTATACAAATACTGGGCCATACCTGGCATGAGAGCTCAGGTAAGATTCTTGGAGTGGCTGGTCGAGAGATGGAATGTTCAAGAGCAATGCTTTTATATCGGCGGGCAACAACTCGAGATAGAGCCTGCTGATATTTACTTTCTCACTGGCTTGCCGAATAGAGGTGAGCAACTCAATCTGGCTGGGACTAGGCCGGGTGGCCAATCCCTTGATAGTCTCCGAGCAGATTGGTGCCTACCTGATCGACACCATAAGAAAGGCATAGAGATCAAATATGTCTCTCGGCGTGAACTCATGGTCTTAGCTTTCACTGTGACCAGGATTTGTGGCTCAGCCACTTTACATATTGCTACTGGGTCTCAATTTCGGATGGCAATTGACTGTCTCCAAGGCACCATTTTCAACTGGTGTGATGCGTTGTCGGCTAACTTGAAAGCCCAACTGACCAGGGCAAAGACGGAGACTAAAGACCTTTGGATATGGGCCTATAGTCGTGAGCTTTGCCCTAGAGAGAATTCCAATGCTGATCCCTCAGCATCTCACTGTTGATATTTCGGGTCCTCAGGAGCCAAAGCTGGTACGATGGGTTGCGGTGATGGCCCGGCATCCGGACGAGGGTGCGGCAGTTGTTCGATTCACTGACAGTTATTTTCACTGGTTAGAGGACCAGGTGTTTGCGATTCAGGACTTTCCGTATGCCGGAATAGATTTTCGAGGTGATCCGGACATGGTTCTTCCACAGGGAGAACAATGGGATGACAGAGGTACTTTATTTTTCACGAGTTTTCAAATTATGTATTTTTTTTTGTTTTTTATATATATCGTCTCAAAACTGACAGTAAAATTTTCAAAATGCAGATGTTGGTCCACAGCGTCCAGCCAACCTCCGGCCTTTTGAGAGGAGACATCCAGTTGCACCGGTACCGGCCCCACAGGACGCGGCGGCTGCAGAGGTACTAGCTGAGTTGGAGCATGATCTACAGCGTCTGACGGCGGATATACCTGAGACTACTATGGATGATATTCCTATCAGACTTCAGCGCTATGTAGTCGCGGTCCCTGGACCGTTGAGGAGATTTTTGCGCAAGGTAGCCCGTGCAGTGGTGTCGTACAGGGAGCACCACCAGTGATTGGCTAGTCACTTTGTAGACACATGTGACATTTTTGACTTTTTGTACTCTATCATTTTTGCCGATCATAAGGTGTTTTTCAACCTATGATCGAAGACGATGTATATTTTTTGACACACTCCTATCTATATATATATCACTATTACCGGCTTATCTTGTTTAACATGTATGATGAAATGTTTTTAAATTTACTTGCATGATTATCGTAAATGTCTGTCCAACACTCGAGAAGCAATTGCATCTGCTAATGTATTTAAGGACCTTGGAATATGCTGATATTCAATGTAATCAAATTCACGTTCCAAGAGACGCACTCTCAAAAACAACCTTAATAACACAGGATTTCTAATGGCATAAACTCTATTAAGCTGTAATACAACAAGTTCAGAATCTAACCTCACTATCAAACGTCGAATTCCAAATGAAATAGATTCGGATAATAATTCAACCACTGCACTGTATTCTGCAATGTTATTCGTTGTTTGACCGAGGCTTACCCCATGCATAGAAACTAACTCGTCAGAGGGTGAATAGATAACCCAAGCTGCGGAAGAGATATTCCGTGTACTACGACAAGCACCATCAGCAAATCCAATGTATGTTTGGAGGGGCGTCGACATCTACAATATCAAGAGCAAAACCAAGATAAGCCAGAATAACGACGAAAAACACACTCACTAAGCTAAGCACACTGACTAACTAACAATCATACTAGCTAGAAAGAAAACCTAACCTAACTAAAAATTCTCCATACCCACCATTTAAGCATAATACCTCTTTAGGTAAAGTCCATTTCTGGGTTTACCCAAAGAGTCCCCATCAAAATCTACCAGCTCATAAGCCCCTTTTGCTAGCTTTCGCTTTACAATATAGGGTCCATGCCACATAGGAACGAATTTTCCAGCACCTAGCTTATCGTTAGCTTGATCATATAAAAGCACTAGGTCTCCCTCCGAAAAACTTCGAGGGGTCACATTTCTATCATACTGAGCTTTCATTCGCTTCGCGTGAGTCTCGATTGCCAATGCAGCGTCACGTCGAGTCTCATCTAATTTAGCTAAGTACAATAAACGTTTCTCCTCTTCGGAAGTAGCTGGAAGTAATTCGACAGCCATTTGAAGTGATGGGATTTCACATTCAATGGGTAACACTGCTTCTAAGCCATAAACTAGCTGGAAAGGAGTGAACCCTGTTGAGGTTTTCACTGAGGTTCGGTATGCCCATAGCGCTGAAAATAACATGTTGTGCCAATTCGACCGATGAATACCAATGGTTCGTCGGATCATGATAACCAGAACTTTGTTGATAGACTCAACCAAACCGTTGGCTTGCGGATAATAAGGAGTAGAGCTGTCATGGCGCAAACCAAGCTGGCTTGTAAGTTCAGTCATCATGGTGTTTCGAAAATGGCTCCCATGGTCAGTAATGATTGCTTGTGGGACACCAAACCTAGTTATTATATGATTGAATATGAAAACTGCAGCTGTTTTGCCGCTTGCGTCGAATGTAGGCATCGCCTCGGCCCATTTAGTGAAATAATCAACCGCGAGGATGATATACGCATGCCCCCCGGCCGAGTGAGGGTTACAAGTAATAAAGTCGATACCCCATTTGGCGAATGGACCAACGGCAATTATAGGGTGGAGAGGAGCAGGTGGTGCGCGCATCTTTCGATCAAACACTTGGCAGTTGTGGCACTTCCGGACTGCAATGATACAATCTTTAAACATAGATGGCCAGAAGTAACCAGCGCGCAACACCTTCTGAGCTGTGGCATACCCAGACATATGACCGCCACATGCTCCAGAGTGACAATCATTCAAAACTCTCTCAGCCTCTTCGTGAGTTAGACAACGTCGAAAAACTAAGTCTGCCCCCGGCGATAAAGTGTATCTCCAATAATTTTGTATTGCTGGGATTGAAACCTAATTTTTCGACGTTCCGCTTTTGAAGCTTCAGGCCGAAAGGTTTGGGTTTGGAGATAGATGATTATATCCCCAAACCACGGATCTAAAGTACTGATAAGAAACAAAGATTCGTCCGCAATGGACTCTTCTGCCACAGTCTCTGTGTCAGTACGCGGGAAATCACACATCAATTCCGCAAAAACTAAGGATTTCTTAGACTTGGACTTCTCGAACTCCAAGTCGAACTCTTGCAGGATAACGATCCATTTAGAGTACTTGCCCCCTAGCAGTTGTTTTGTCAAAATATAAATCATAGGGTTGCAATCCGAAATAACTGTAGTTTTACGGAGAAGAATGTAGTGACGAAAACGCTGGACAGCTTGAACGGCTGCCAGGGCCAATTTCTCCACATGCGAATATTTTAGCTCAGTGGGATTTAAAGTTCGACTGAGATAATATATCACATGTTCCGCTCCGAATTCATCTTCTTGAACTAACACCATTCCAATGGTGGAATGCGAAGCTGCGAGGTATAAGAAGTAGTCCTGGTTGTAGTTGGGAGGATGCAACAACGGTGCATGGGTCAACGCGTGTTTAAGTGCATCAAAAGATTGTTGGGCAATCTCGTCCCAAAAGAATTGAACGTTCTGTTTCAACAACCGTGTAAAACCTTTAGTGACCTCGGCGTAGTTTGGGATGAATCGGCGTAAAAAGTTCGCTTTCCCTTGCAAACTTTGGAGTTGGCGCAAACTCGAAGGAGGAGGCAATTTGATGATAGCCTCGACTTTCGAGGGATCGACGCGAATGCCGGCTTTTGAAACAACAAATCCCAGCAATCGACCTGTTTCTATACAGAAAACACACTTGTGGGGATTCAACCGAATTCGATAATGCCTACACCTCATAAAGATTGCTCGTAGGTGGACAAGGTGATCAGCTCGACGTAAAGAATGAGCAGGCAAATCATCGAGATACGGTTGCACAATGTGCTTGATGTCGTGAAATGCGTAAGACATCGCCCGTTGAAAAGTGGCCCCGGCATTCTTAAGCCCAAAAGGTAATTTGCAATAAGCAAATGTCCCCCATGGACAAATGAATGCCGTTTTTGGTTGGTCGGCAGGTAGAATATTGATTTGATTATAGCCCGAAAAACCATCCATGAAGGAAAACATTTCACTTCCGGCACAATCATCAATAATTTGATCGATATAAGGCGTAGGATAGTTGTCTTTTGGACAAGCTCGATTGATATCCCTATAGTCGATACAGATTCTTATTGTTCCTTGTTTCTTATTGACCGGAACAATATTCGATACCCAATCCGTTAACGGGATCGGATAAATGAAACCTGCTTTCAACAGCTTTTCGACTTCTGCTTTAATCGCAGCCGCTTTTCGAGGGTGAATCTGACGCAACCGTTGCCGGATGGGTTTAGCATCCGGGTAGGTTTTGATTTCATGAACAACAATGGCAGGATCGATTCCCGGCATTTCCTCGTAAGACCAGGCAAACACATCGCGGAATTCTTGGAATAGGGCCTTGTAAGTTTGGATTTCTTCTTCTGTACATGCGGCACCTATATGAATGTTCTCCTCAATTCCGGGCTTCACTGAAATATCAATGGGAATAGTACGAGAAATATTCCCTAAATTCAACTCTGAATCAGAATGTTTCGTTGGATCCTGAGCGTCTTTGACATATTCAGCGGTAAAGATAGATGAAAAATCATTTTCAAATGCATCATCCTTAGGTAAAAACGAAGATCTGTGATGGAGATCTTCCCATGGTAGATCGTCTACACTTAGGATTTCGCGAAGTTGTTCGTCAGATGACACGACTTCGGGAAACGCTATCCGTTCTAAGGTTGAGGTGAAAAGTGATTCTTCACTGACCACATTCATTTGGTCGACCTCGGTTGAATGAAAGTCGGTAAAAGACATGAGAGCTTCATAAGCAATTTCATATGGACTCAAGGCATAGCATTACCGAATGAGTCTATCTCAGAGTCAGATGGGACATACCAAGGATCATCATAAATAATGTTTTCTGATGTAATCATATGAATTGTTGCAAACGAAGGTTCTACGCTGAGTGGAGGGAGAGGAAAAGTTCCCAGTAAACCGGAATCCTTAACTAAACCTACACCAACGTCCCTATAAGGGATTGTCGTCTTACCGACATGCTGGATACTCTCTGAAGAGGCTGGGTCGGATGAAAAGTATGTCAGCTGATCAATAGTCACGATCTTACCGTTATGTGGAAACTTAATTACTCTGAAGACCGATGAAACGACCGCTGTCATAGCATATGACCAACTTCGACCCAAAAGAAGGTTGTAGTCTAGAGGGGCATCAACCACTTCCACATCCAGACTAACGGTTTTACCTTCTACCCCTATAGGCAATTCCTGTAGAATACCAAACGGACGGAACCCACGGCCATCAAAGGCCTTAAGGATGGTGGGGGATTGGTTCAACGAAGGAGAACCAAGGGATCTCCAACATTGAATTGACATAATACACGTAGAAGCTCCCTCATCAATCACAGTTCGATGAATAGGCCTGTTTTTGACTATCACTGGAATTTGGAAAGCCATTTGATGGGGGAGTCGTGGTGTACTATTTTCTAGATCGAAGATCATTAGATTCGGATCCTGAACATCAACAGCTCCTATAGCCGACAAAAGCAATTTTCGTTGTGCTGGGCATGATTGCAGCACTTCTAACGCCGACATTGCTGAGGGTGAAACAGCTAAGTCCTCAACAATGTTGTAATTCTGGGCCGCTCTCGCATGTGGATTGAAAGCAGACCTTCGAAGTACACCCTTGGCGGGCGGTTTAATTACTAAGTCTGGGTTAGGTTTCTCGATCTGTAGTGGATCGGAACCAGGAGCTGAGGTTGATGGGTTAGAGTGAGAAGATTCTGCTTCTTACCATCAACAGGATTCTTACTACCATAATCTTGCGATCGAGTCGCAATCCTCACATGAGACATCATCAAAATGGGTTCTTCACTGGCATTCGAGGAAGAACCTATCATCTTATTCTCCTGCTCCGGAAATGGATTTTTTAACACAGCAGGAGTGGGAGAACCTTTGACTATTTTCACTACCTCGGCCCGATGAGGGCAATCTCTCGTAAAATGATCCTCTTCACAAATAAGACAAGGATATCGAGGTTTGCGCTTTTCGTCATTGGTTTCCGACTTTTCAGTTTTCTCCTTCGGAGCCTTGTCTGCTTTAGCCTTCTTCTTTCCTTTCTTCTTTCCACCGTTTTTTGATTTGGCCGTAGATGACTCTACAACGTGAATATCGGCGGTAAGTTCAGGAGAAGACTCTCCTGTCGGGGAATCGAGCAAAGTGATAATAGGAGTAGTTGAAGCCTTGGAAGACTTCTTCTTGCTCTTTGTATTCACGATACCAATCATACCATCAGCGGCATGAGATCCCGAAGGAGCAGCAGCGATTTGATTCGACTTTGGAAGATCCGGAATCTTCTCGTGTAATGTACCCGACTGCGTGTAAACTAAGTCAAGGTATTGTGCCTGAGCAATGACTTGCTCCTCAGTAACTACTCCGGCCTTAGCTACATCTTCAGTAATCCTTGGTAATAATGATTTAACAAACCATTCAGCTAAGATTTGGTCCGGGATAAAAACTTTCACTAGCCTTCTTCGACGTCTCCACTCATGAATGTGATCGGAAATATACGTGGAGGTTGATTGTTTTAGTGAAGTTAATAACTCCGTACCGTTATCGTATCTGACCGGTAACTGAAAGTGAGTTAAGAACGAGGTAGCTAACTGGCTAAAATTGTAAAAAGAGGCCCGTGGTAACTCAATGTACCACTTGGCCGCGAGACCAATGAGTGTACGCTGGAAAAGACGTAAGCGGATCGAATCATCCGAGATGGAATTTGAAGCACACCAGAGGTGGTAAGTCATCACGTGATTGGACGGATCCTCTCCAGACTTACCTTCGAACTTGGGTATATCGCTGGGCAACTTATTTGGCATTGGCGGCCAGAACGGAAGATATTGAATTGGATCGTTCGTTAGGCGCGTCAAGTCTGGTAAATCCAAAGTTGCGATAAACGGTAACTGCCGGTTAGGATCTCTAAAACTCTGGGTCACAATACCGGCCCCAGGAGGAGGATATCCAGGATAACTAGGAACAGGAGTTGCATTTGGGATATTATATCCTCCTGGAAAACCAGGATTAACCGGACCGTACTGGGGTTGCTGAGGTTGTTGATAAGTGTACCCAGGATACGGTTGATACTGGTAAACCGGTTGTTGGACAGCTTGCCCAGGTTGATACTGTCCCTGGTACGGAGGTTGAACAAATTGAGGTTGAGTAGTAACAACCGTACTTATACCAGGTTGGCCTACAGGCATCTGGACTGTGGTTTGAATCGTAGATCCAGACAACGGTACAGATGTCTGAGGAGTGGTTACAGAGACAGTAGAAACCGGAGCCGTCGATACTCCAGAAGTAAGTATGGTAGATGTGGCGGTAGTTGCAGCAGCCGTTTGAGATGGAGTACTAGGTGCAATTGGCGGCTGAGTAACTACCGAAGTTACAGAGGTCTGAACACTTGACTGGACAGGTTGCGGTTGCTGGGGTGGACCAGAAACTACAGGTTGTCCCGCTTGAGGTACCGACTGTATACTTGGCTGCAACATCTGTTGACCCTGTGACGGATCCCACACTAACATTCCAGGGTATTGACCCATAACAGGTTGAGGGTACTGAGATCCATAGCCGGATTGAGGATAGGATTGATAACTGTAAGGTGCAGTTCCCATACCTTGACCATATGATTGACCTTGAGGTGGTTGATAACCTTGACCTGAGTATTGACCTTGAGGTTGATAACCTTGAGGTAAATACGGGTACTGGGGTTGACCTTGACCTTGAGGTTGGTATCCTTGAGGTTGATACCCTTGGGGTTGATACCCTTGGGGTTGCCATCCTTGAGGTTGCCATCCTTGAGGTTGATATTGATACTGAGGTTGACCTTGGGGTACATATTGAGGCTGGGGTTGACCTTGAGGTATGTATTGCCCCATAGGAGCGTACTGACCTTGAGGTTGCCCCCCAGACACGAATGAAGTACCTTGAGGTTGCCCCCCAGGCATTAACGGAGGCTACCCCCCAGGCGGTAATTGGCCACCTTGAGGTTGGGTAACGGGAACTGAACCTGACATCATGTAAATGTCTCCTACACCCAATGGTACATTACCACTGTTTCCAACTAATAACCCATGATCAACGGGTTGAGGAGACGCTCTCGCAAAGGTACCAGAAAGAGATTGATACCCAGTAGGAACAGAAGGACCGCCATGTAAAAAAGATTCAGGACTTTGTGTAAACACAGATGACTGACCAGACATATTTACAGGAGTATGAATACCTCCAGGTGGAAAAGGAGTACGAGGTGTAGAAAAACCTAGCCCAAAGTTGTCTAAATAATTGGTTAACGAAAGGTATCAAGTAGTACTTCTAGGAGGACTGTAAAAGATAGATTCACGCTCCCTTAGATCAAGGGTAATTTGATCTTTAGGATCAGAGACGCCTATTTCTTCCTCTGGAACAAGTTCTTCAATAGGAATCAAACCAACAGGAAGATTTTCGGTGATAATTCTTTCTATTCTCGGTGAATCAGGAACACTAGGAGTCGGAGTAACAGGCTCGGATATTTCTGGTTCTTCGCCTGTATCACTAGTAGACGAAAAACTACCAACAAGCTCAGAAACTGTAACAGCTTCGGGATTATAACCTGTTTCTAAACTTTGGTAATCTGGATGGACTACCAAGGAAGATTCTCCTTCTTCAGGTGAACCTACTCTACTGCCACTAGGAGGAGTTACAAGGACCTTTAAACCTTCTAGATGACTGGACTCGTCTTGAGGAGGTTCACCCCTAAGTCTACGGGATCTTCTCAACAATTCGGCCACAGAAACAACTTCAGGAGACTGGCCCCGAAGTCTACGGGACTGTCTCGGTAATTCCACCACAGCTAAAAACTTTTAACTACTACACACGAAAACAAAATAAAATTTCAAATCAAACCACCTAAAGTCTCTAAAGAACCAAACAAATTTGAATCACACGCCTAAAGAATCTAGGGCGTCAAACCAAACACAAACAGTATTCTTCCAGACCAAAAGCGCTAGTTGGTGATGAAGCGCAACCTCGCTGGATTCAGTACAGAAATGGCGGGTGGAACAGTTACGCCGACAACCTGCTTAATGAATAGACTGGACCAAGTTCCTCCACTTTAACCGTCTCGAGTGAAGTGAACCCCCTTGAAAATCCAAGTGAGTATAGCCGACGTCTGCTCCAGGTACAGTGGGACCTTCCCTCCACCGTCACCTTGGGTAGAATCCTAAAGATTATGGTCACTAAGGTTACCAACGGCCACAAGTACACCTGGGGGAACAGTCTAAACTCCGACAGCACGCAAGGGCAGAGTAGCAAGCTCAATCCCCTTACCGGCTCCTTGACAGTAATCCAAGGTTTACCGATAAGTGACCCCTGGCTCCTCGACAATGGTTAATCCGAGGTTTACCGTTTGTAATACGTACTGTCTGGCGTCGTTCCCAACGAGGGAGGATGGATCCCCTCACTGGTTCGGACACGAGCTCGTGCTTCTCCTTTAAGAGGAGCTTTCCCAGAGTGTAAATGTAACAATTGGATTTGATTCTATCACAAGATCAGCTACTTGTTTGGTTTTACTGTCTTGGAGAGTTAATTACTCACCTACTCCAAGACACTAGCCTGATCTAAATTGGTGCTTCAGAGCCCTAGTAAATAAAAGTTACTATTTCAATTTTACTTTAAGCGTTACTTTTATGGTTGTTCTTTAAAGTCACAAGGTAATGGAAGTGAAACCAATGGTGTGTAGACTCGACTCCAACCACTACAAAGATGCACCTAAGATGATTTACGCTACTTTGCTTTTTCAATGAAATTCTTAACTAAGAGAGTTGAGAGAATGCAAATTTTTAGGGAAAACAACTTCCTTAGAAAAGACAATCAAAGAAACAATTCTCTTTTTCTTTTCAAGCACACAAACATAACCACTCTTTACTTGCACGAAAAACTCTTTTTCTTTCAAAACTTTCAAAGCTACTTGAAACAAAACTTTTCAAAGGAGATATTTTTGTATTTTCTCTTTTTAATAAAGCATATAAACCTATCTTAACAAAAAAAACAATCTCAAAAGCTACAAAACTATGAAAACTTGACTCACAAGCAAATCAAAAGAGAGATTACTCTAAGCAAACCTAACAAGGCAAAAGCTCACAAAGATGATTCTAGGTTGTTTTACTTGATCAAAATCAAACCAAGGACCAGCTAATGCAGAATCAAAAGACTAGTCAAAACAAAACTCAAATCTTTTTGTTCTTTTTGTAAAATGGAATTCAAGACTTAAACAATAAGCACTTCGAAATTGGCCCAAAAGACAACTCAATGGTAAGTTTCTCTCACAGGTAGACTGTATGGCAGGTCTGACTTCTTAGAATGTTGACAAAACCAGAGAGATCTAAGGCTTGACAACTCCTACCGCTAAAGTCACTACAAGACCTACTCAAAAATCAAACCCTAGGGCTTACACTTCGATGAAATCCACTAAAACACTCAATGCTATCGAAACAAGTTCAGGTGAAGATTCTGGGCAAGGGACTAATGAATCTGGGCAGAAGAAACTAAGAAAAAACAAAATCTAAGAGCAAAAACGGCAAAAATGGAATTTTCTCAAATTTTGGCAGGGGACGCAGGCAACCCGTTAGCACAGGTGCGGGCCCGCTCTGTGCACACAACAAAAGTGCGTCCAGGGACGCACTGTGCAGCACTCAGAGGGTGCGTCCTACTGAAAAACTCAAGAAAACCCAAAATAAAACTAATCCTAAGCTAACCCACCCAGAGACAAGGTCACAGAGCCAAAACCAGAAAAATAAACCAATTTTCTCAAAGCAAAGTTCACACAAAAGAAAAGACTCTTCTCATCAATGGAATCTATCCCCAGTGGAGTCGCCAATTTGTCACACGGAATCAGTCAAGAGTGCGGACACAACCGACCTTCCTAGAAGTCTAAGACATTCTAATGACAAACAAAACAAACTGGAGCTATCCTTCTCTAAACATGCATTATGATATGAGAAATCAAGTGTTTCGTTCTTACCTTTGTCCAAACGCTGTTGTAGAAGTCCAAGCTTTGTTGATCTGGATGAGCTCCTCCTTTTCTCCAAAACCTGCAATCACCAACAGTCAAACAATTAAATAGCACCTGATTATAACATAAAACAAAGCATATTCAACACATAGACCAAGGACTACATGAAATAACCCATAAACAACAAGTTATTGAGAAGAATGGACCAATTTGCATTAAAGGTAATCAAAAGGAACCATTACAACCTGAGCCTTGGTGTTGTGCAAGCTCCTTCCAGGGTCCACAAGAGTTTTCCTCTACTTTGACAAAGCTCACCCACTTCCAAATAGAACAAGTAAAGATGGAAATATCTCCTCACAAGCTTCTAAATGGGAGTCCTAATTCCTGCAGTATTTACCCTTAGAAATGTATAGCTTTCAACCTTCCTCCTTCTGGCCCAATGCCTGTATTTATAGTGCTCAAGAGGAAGTTAATCAGGTCCACCATCAATGGGATAGTCCCCTCTTTGGATGGGATCACTCCCTTATTGATGGGATAAGTTCCTCTTTGGTAGGAGTGCATGAACCATCTGGAGGCGCTCAATACACGTCAAACAACCTTCTAGAATGCTCTAGAAATGACCACAAGTAAGTTTTTGAAGATAAAACTTGCGCATTTTAACCTTTTCAGAGGGACGCACCTGCCCCTTTAGATACAAAGTGTCCTTGGACGCAGACCTTATGAACAATAGGTGCGTACCTGCAGGCAAGGTTTGAGAGAATCTGCGTACCCAGAGATAAACATATTTATAAAGACTTTCTCTCTTTCTTGGAGTTTGACATGAATAGCAGAGGCATAAGACTTGCTTAAGAGGATAGTATGACTGTTGATAGAGCCATACCAACTGTAAATAGCCATGGTGACATTTTTTAGTGTAACACTCATCCCTTTCATTTTCTCTCTTTGTTGCCTTTGTTTCCTTTCACACACCCAAAAAACAAAACCAAGACAAACTACAAAAAATGAGAAAAAATGCAAAACAAAAGAAAACAAGAACAACATAAAGCATGGCTATGCTCAAACTCAACAAAAAAAAAACTTTCCTTCACTGAAAGGAAAAAAAGTGGGGTGCATCAGGTTAAAATACATACATAGATAGTAATGGTAAGCATATTTCAAAACTAATAATTATTCATAATAGGAAACGTACCTACTCTAGAGTTCGTTTTATAATGATAGCCACTCCATTTTATATTCCACTTACTCGTGATCACGAGAACCAGCCATCTATAATAGATACATAAAACGATATTAGAATCATTATATAAATTAAACTGGAAAGTTGAACACAACAATCAATCATAATATGTGATGCAAGAGCATTAAGCCCAACAATATCATTGTATTTTAGTAGACATAGGGGGTCTTGTGTTTTAAGAAAGTTGGTTTCCTAAGTATTGAATTAATGTAAATATTTAGGCTTATGAGTGATTTTAATGAGAACAGGAATTAATTAGATATTGTGAGACATATTTGTAAATGTTCTCAAATGTAGGAGAACATGAGAGGATTAGGATTAGTTAGGAATTAGTTTGAAGAAACTGTTGAACAACTGAAAGGTAACTGAGAAACAGTTCCTCAACTGTAAAGAAACTGCTAATAATGTATTGAAAAGAAAAAAAGGGAGAGGTTGGAGAGGTTAGACATTAGAGACAGAGGAGAGCCATAGAGGCCTATAGAGATAGTCTCCAAGAGGAGCATGAGGGCCGACTAAATGTAAATCAGGCCAAAGTCAATTGTATCTGTGCATTATTAATAAATTGAGTTGTTGAATTACTGTGATTGTGTATTTCCTTTTATGTGCTGAGTGATCCACAAAAGGACATTGATGATATTCTGTGTGAGTCTAACAAGTGTATGTGTAGGTTAAATATGAGCACAGACAAAACCGAGGAATATAGATTGTTCTAGAGGAACAACGAGGCGAGTTAGGCCGAGACAGAATTCAAGCAGAACATAGAGGACAGGACGAGACAGAGGATCATGGAGAGTCCTTGAAACCTTTTAAAGAACCAAAGTAATGTTGGAGTAATCGTGATCAAAGAACTCACGAAGTGAAGCTCAGGAGAGAGTCGCACAGCGGAACCCCGAAACCACAAGAAACATTGGAGAATGGCGTAAAAACCACGAAGAAAGGAAGAATAGAGAAGCGAAGCCTTATTGCTCAGAAGTCGTTGGATCTGACGGATCAATGGAGGAGATTAGATCACAATGTGTTGGTGAGGAGCGATTAACCTTGGCCATAAGCGATTGCGATCAAGCGACATCAAGTGTGGACCGTTGGATCAGGAAGAAGATCAACGGCGGGGATTAGTTCACATCGGATTAAATCAAAGAGTAAGCATCAACCGTGAGTCCATGTCGATATGCCGATAGCGATAGCTGATAGCGATATTGTGATATTGCCAATGAGCAATGAGGCAGATCGACGATCGGGAATTGGAGGAGGAGGAGCGTAGCGGAAGCATGGCGGATCCGACGATAAATATAATTGCGGACATATAAATTTTGAGATCTGCTTATATGGTTCGAAGCAGAACTTTAGTGTTTTCCTTTATATTCTATAAAGTGCATGGGCCGAGTCTTTTAAGGCTTAAATGGTGTTAAAATGATTCCGATAGTCACATATCGAAATCGGAGGGGAAATAGGGCATATATGTGTTATGACCCACGGAGGAGCCGATACCCGATTGCGATAAAGGCGGAACCTCGGTAAGTGTGCAGAGGTCGTATAAAGGCAAAAAGGTATGTTTTGTAGTTAATTCCTTTGTAAATGGTTTATAAAGATTATGAGCGGATATATGGGTTTTACATATATATATATATATATATATATATATATATATATATATATATATATATATATATATATATATATATATATATATATATATATATATATATATATATATATATATATATATATATATATATATATATATATATAGATATATAAGTCCAACGATAGAAGGTTTTTTGGGTTAAAATATATGTAACCAAAGTTTAAAGAGGAAGGTTATGTATATATGTGCGGCCACAAGGATTTATAAAGGTTTATAAGGGATAACCAGTCCCGATAGGAAGGGGATGAGGGAAAGGCTTTAATAAAGTCATACATGAAGATTAAGGGTTGATTAGATTCCCGATAATGAGGGTTTAGACTATTGAGTTAGTTTATTAATATGTTTCCACATGAGAGATAATGGAAAGGGCCTTAACCATCACTATTGATGAAGTTTTGACCTGGTAGGTCATATCTATTCCTGGGAAAATGATTTATGCATAGGTCTATTTGCATACTATGGGTGTAAGTAGGGGAATCCCTGCATCAATATGAAACCTACTTATCTTTGACTTTTGTTATATGAAGGGGGGTAATCCATTTTGAATTTCGCATATTAATTCTCACTGGAATCAACACTCCATTTTGTATTCGACTTACCTGTGCTCACCAGAACAAGCCATCTATAATAGATACATAAAAATATATTACAATCGTTATATAAGTTAAACTGGAATGTTGAACGCAACAATCAATCATAATATGAAACATACCTATCTTTGACTTTTGTTATATGAAAGGGGGTTAATCCATTTTGAATTTCACATATTATTGCTCACTGGAATCAACCATCTACAGTGGATACACAATAAAATATTAAAATTCTAACAAAATTTAAACTAGAGTTGAAGGCATGAACTTGTCATCCAATTTAATTCCATTCGACTTATATTTCATGCTATATCTCAAAACATATAAATTTTCTAAACTAGATGTAATTCTACTACAAATAATGCAATCAATGTTATCATAATAGAAATCATTCTTATTGCAAGAGGTATTCTAAGCATATTTAAACATATTGAACACCAACAATCCTAGGGGCCACAAGGTGGTAGTGTTGATTTGTTGACCACAATGGTTGATTGGTTGAAGGATTAGTATGCTTCCTTACTCAACCTTATCATCCTCCTCTCTAAGGCAAGTTTTGTTGGAGTGTGTGTGTGATGTGGAGCAAGAAAGCATATAAATCTAAAAATACCATTTGATGTATATGCCAAACCACTAATTGAGTGGTACTACTCGAGAATTATGTCAAAAGGAGAAAAATTCAAACAAACGAATAATAATAACACTATTTTGTTGGAAAACAACATGACTCACCCATCCTCTTTTGAGATTGTTATATAAAAGGGGAGAGTCCATTTTGTATTTCACATATTCATGCTCTCTAGAACAAGCTATCTCCACCTACAACGGATACAAAATAAGATTTTAGAATCATTATATAAGTTATACTAGAGAGTTGAATGCAATAATTAATCATAATAAAAAACACACATTTCTTTGAGATTGTTATATTAAAGGGTTGAGTGCATTTTGTATTTCACATATTCATGCTCTCTGGAACAAGACATCTCCAACAGATACCCAATAAAATATTAGATTTCTAATAAAAGTTAAAACTAGAATGTTTGAAGGCATGAGCTTGTTATGCAACTTAGTTGGAGTCCATTTATATTCCATGCTATATCTCAAAAAAATATAAATCCATCACCAATAGATACACAATAAAATATTAGATTTCTAATAAATGTTAAATTAGAGAGTTTGAAGGCACACATTTCTTTGAGATTGTTATATTAAAGGGTTGAGGGCATTTTTTATTTCACATATTCATGCTCTCTGGAACAAGCCATCTCCAATAAATACACAATAAAATATTAGATTTCTAATATAAGTTAAACTCTTAAACTAGAGAGTTTGAAGGCATGAACTTGGTATGCAACTTAGTTTGAGTCCATTTATATTCCATGCTATATCTCAGAAAAATATAAATTTTCTAAACGCATTGTACTTCTACTAGGAATAATACAAGCATTGTTTTCGTTATACAACTCATTTTGAGTCCATTTAGTTTCCATTCTATATCTCAAAAATATATATATATATTTTCTAAATTCGTTGTACTTCTACTAGGAATAATAGAAGCATTATTTTCATAAGAGGCATTTTTTTTCAGAATTATAAACATTGAAAATCCTAGGGTCTAAAAGGTGATAGTGTTGTATGTTAGCATGATTGTTGATTTGTTGAAGGGTCAGCATGCTTTCTTGCTCAACTTTACCCACCTCCTCTATAGCATACGTTATGTGGGAGTGAGAGAGAGAGAGAGAGAGAGAGAGAGAGATGTGGAGCAAGAAAACACACAAATTTAAAGATTTCTCAACTTTACCCACCTCCTCTAAAGGGCACGTTGTGTGGGAGTGTGTGTGTGTGTGTGTGATGTGGATCAAGAAAACATACAAATTTAAAGATATCATTTGACGTATATGTCAAACCACTAATTGAGTAGTACTACCCAAAAACCATACTAAAAGGAGAAATAGTTGTGCAAACAAATAATAATAATCATACTTTGTTGAGAAACCACATGACTCACCCATTCTCTATGTTGCATCTATATTGCCTAAGGTATCTTCTCCACTCGACCATCCCAGACTACAACTATTGTCACTCGCTGCACAAAGTAAAATTATATATAAGATCATGTATAAACCACGAAAGAAATTGAATAACAAATATACAAAGCAATAAATTTATCATACACATACCTGCTTGCCCTTGACCCATTAACAAGATCATACTACCCTAAAGCCATAAATATGAGACCACATATAAAACATATAATAAATTGAATAGCAAGCAAATTGAGTCACATACCTTACACATCCTCTTCTCTAGGGCGTGTTTCCTTCATTTCCTTTTCCACACCCAACAAAGGAAACCAAGACCAAACTACAAAAAAAATGTAAAAAACCAAAACAAAGAAAATCGAATACAACACACCCAACAAACAAAACCAAGACCAAACTACAAAAAACGAGAGAAAAAAACAACAAAACAAAGGAAAAAGAATACAACAGAAAGCATGGCCATGCTCAAACTCAACAAAACAAAACATGTAGACAAGAATAAAGAAAAAATTGCAAACATCCCCTCTGTTCATCATCTCTCCTGCAATGTGCACTCCTCCGTTGAAAGAAGAAAAAAATTGTTTTTAATAAGGTTAAAATACACAGTTAGTAATGGTAAGGATATTCAAAACCAATAATTATTCATAATTGGAAACACACCTCCCGTACCATTTGTTTTATAACAATGGGCATTCTCTTGTTTTCCACTTGCTCATGCTCATCAAAACAAGCCATTTATAACAGATAAAAAATAAGATATTAGAATCGTTATATAAGTTAAACGCAATAATTAATGATATAGAATAGTTATAGAGTTGAATGCAAAAATTAATCATAATAAGAAACACACCTTTCTTTGAGATTATTATATAAAAGGGAACAATCCATTTTGTATTTCACGTATTCATGCTCTCTGGTACAAGCCATCTACAATATATATACAATAAAATATTAGATTTCTAAAAAAAATTAAACCAAAGAGTTTGAAAGCATGAACTTGTTATGCAACTTAGTTTCAGTCGATTTATATTCCATGCTATATAACAAAAAAACACTAATTTCTAAATTAGATGTACTTCTACTAGGAATAATAGAAAAATTATTTTCATAAGATGTGATTTTTTTTTGAAAAGGAAATCTAAGCATATATAAACATATTGAACACACAAAATCCTATGGTCCACAAGGCAATAGTGTTATTAGTGTTATATCTTGATTCTTAACAAGGCAATAGTGGTATATCTTAACAGGATGGTTGATTAGTTGAAGGGTCAATAGTTGAAGGTTCAATAGGGAACGTTGTGTGGGGGTGTGCATGTGATGTGACGCAAAAGAACATACAAATTTAAAGATACGTATATGTCAAACCACTCATTGAGTAGTACTACCCTAGAACCATGTTCGAAGGACAAAAAGTCACAAACAAAGTATAATAATGTTATTAAGCTGGAAATGTTGCATTTGCATTTCCTAAGGTATCTTGTCCAATTGATCATCCAAAACATAATTATAATCGCTCACTGCACAAAGTAATATTGTATATAATATCATGAAGAAACCACGAGAGAAATTAAATACCAAATATACAGAGCGATAAATTAATCATACACATACTTACTTGCCCTTGACCCATTAACAAGATCATACTACCATGAAAGCATTACAAACCGATAAATCGTTGCACAAACAACAAATATTTCAGTGGATTAAAGCACAATATTATTATGTAGGGAAAAAATATGGCTCATCGATCGTATGTATTGCATTTGTAGAATGTCTAGGGTATATTCACCACTTGACCTTCATAGGCTATACAACTATAGTCACTTAGTACACGAAGCATATCAATATAGATGAGTATGAGGCCACATATATGAGTATGAGGCCACTTAGTACACGAATCTATAGTATTAGTATGAGGTCAAAAGAGGAGTCGTTGGTCAAACCCCTTCAACCAATGGAAGTAAATAATTCTTCCTCGGATCAGGAAGAATCAAAGGAGGAGGAGGAGCTAACAGAAGCACCTGCTCGTAGAGGAAGAATGAGCAAGGAACTTCGTCAGATTTTGTGAGATGCAGAGGATTTCATCGGTGCACCAAGGAACAATAAGAGGGAGCGAAAACAACCAGATAGATAGCAGGCATTAGTAGCTCAGGATGGGGAGCCTGCTAGTTTTCAGGAGGCTGCTCAACATAGGGTTTGGTTGGATTCGATGGTAGAGGAGTACAACTCCATAATGGTGAATGATGTCTCGGAGGTAGTGCCAATGCCTCAAGACAGATCGGTGGTAGGTTCGAGATAGATCTACAAAATTAAATATGCTGCAGACAACAGTGTGGAAAAATACAAAGCCAGGTTTGTGGCTAAGGGGTATGCTCAGAAGGAAGGAATTGACTACGAAGAGACCTTTGCCCCAGTAGCCAGGTATAAATCTATTAGAACCGTGATATCTCTTGTAGCACAGATGGGATGGGAGATTCATCATATGGATGTCAAAACGACATTTTTGAATGGGGTGATAGAAGAAGAGGTATTCATTGAACAGCCAAAAGGCTTTGAAACACATGAGAAGAAGTCTCAAGTATGTAGATTGAAGAAAGCCTTGTATGGGCTGAAACAAGCACCTAGAGCATCGTATGGTTGAATCAATGGCTACTTGCAGAAGATGGGATTTGTCAAGAGTGACACAGATCCAAATCTCTACTATCTGGTTGTAGAGAATGAGCCTCTAATCCTCATATTATATGTGGATGATCTCTTCTTGACAGGATCATCCAGGCTCATCGGGGACTGCAAGAAGAATCTAGCCACAGAATTTGACATGAAGGATTTGGGACAGATGTATTTTTTCTTGGGGTTGGAAGTTTGGTAGAAAAAGGGGGAAATCTTCCTTGGACAAGGGAGATATGCTACATAAATTTTGAAGAGGTTCAGGATGGAGGATTGTAGACCCATGGCTACTCCAATGATCACCAACTAGAATAAAATTGATGCATCAGAAGACAAGGATGTTGATCCCACCTTATAGAGGTAGCTCATAGGGTCCCTGATGTATCTGGTCAATACCAGGCCAGACATTTGTCACAATGTCAACACCCTCAGTTAGTTCATGGTGAAGCCAAAGAGGCCACACTGGTGCAGCAACGAAACAGGTTCTTAGGTATATACAAGGAACAGTCGATTATGGACTCTTGTACACCGGGAGTAAGGATATTAGACTGAGTGGATTTACTAATGAAGATTGGGCTGGAAGTTCAGTGGATCAGAAAAGTACCTTTGGGTATTGTTTCAACATTAGATCAGGAATGACCTCCCAGTGCAGTAGGAAACAAAAAACCGTAACTTTGAGCTCAGTTGAGGCAGAATATATGGTTGCGAGCATAGCTTCATGCACGGCCATATGGCTTAGAAAACTGCCTGTGAACCTATTCAGAAGAAAGATGGAGGCGACCAGGATCATGTGTGATAATCAGAGTTGCATCAAGCTCTCTGAGAATCCAGTGTTTCACGATCATTCAAATCATATTGATATCTGGTGTCACTTTGTCAGAGATGGTGTGCAACAAGGAGCTGTACAATTAAGCTACACTCCTACAGGAGAACTGGTGGCATACATCCTCACCAAGGCCCTTGTAAGAACAAAGTTTGATTATTTCACGGAAAAGATAGGAATGATAAAGAATCCATTTCAATAGCAGAAACAGAGGTGATGTTGCAGTAGAGTAGCAGTCAACAGTAGCACAATGCAGCATGATGAGAAGAGGTTGCAGTGCAGATGCAGTGCCGGAAAGAAGGACCTACAATAGCACAGATGTAGAGGGAGTTGCAGTGCAAATGCAGTGTTGGGAGAAAGGACCAGCAGCAGCACGGATGCAAAGCGAGTTGTCATACGGATGCCGCAGTGGCAGAGGGAGAGCCATGGCAGTAGTACAAGATGCAGCAGTGCAGAGGATGTTGGGCGGGGAGACCTAGCATCTGTTATCACTCAGGTTGTCCCTTTTGACTCCTAAAGGGATACGGCCGAGGTAACCACAAACCAACTTTGGACTGCAGGTCCTAGCCTACCTACAGTCAGAGAGGGCTCTCTCTTTATGATTTAGCTTTGTTGAAAAGGGTGATTTTAGGCTAGATATGATGCACAGGGGGTTTGATTGAGTTTTGGTGGGAAAATTGACACTTTCAGGTAGAGAGGCAGAGTATAATCTGAATGTTTCAAACCATTGGGCGTGGAGTCGAGGAGGGGAACTGCTGGTGTCTTTCCTTAATAACAGTGAGGGAAAAATGGAGCAAGATAACTGAAGTAGAAGCAACTTTCAGGTTCAAAGGATGGAATGAATGCTAAAGAAAGAGAGGCAGTTAAGAATGTCTCCAACAAATTAGGAGAGAAAATAACAGGGCGCTACCTAGGGGCAGTTAAGAATCCCTAGATAATTGGCCAGCACAGGTGAATTGGGGTAAACATGAGCCGGGAGGAATTCAATGTTCATAACCAATTCTTTTAGAGGAAAACATGAAGAAACAACAGAAATTGAGCATAGAGAGTGTTTAAATTAATTCTAGGCTATTCCTTTTTTCTGCTATTTAGATAATGGCAAACACATAAACAGAGATAAGAGGCACTTATTGCTTCAGACCGTAGCGCAGGAATTCCATCTTCAACTCTTCAAAAAATTCATCAGCAACAAACAGTTTTCTCTCCAAGCTTTAAGCAATATTTGATTACAGAAAAGTTCAGGTATACACAGCGAGTCTCTAGTGAAAATCTCAATTAACCAACCCTTAAAACTATACAGAGGGTGGTATATATAGGGCAAAAACTCTCTGTAGAGTTCCTTTATTACATCTTGACCTCATTAGGTCATAAAAAATGACTACTAGACCTAATCCTATCTAGAAATAAATGCAAAAAATATCTCGGGCCGTGCTCAGGGCCGATGTGTCAAAACTGAATAAATGATGTTGTCCTTGGTGGCTTGTTGCAGTGTTTTCTGCAATAAATGAGTATGGGTTTCTGCTTCCTTGCTGTCCTGGTGCTTTGAATGCCTTAATGGTGATTTTAAGGCAAGGATGGGCTGATGCTTATTGATTTGACTTTTTGGGGGCTTCATCAATGTTCAGGTGCCTCGAGCCCCTAAAAAATCATGACTGATTCTCTCTGGCGTCCTTTCTTCCACTGATACTCTCTGACAAAATCTGGATTGCTGATCTGCTGTGCTGCTGGTCTAATCACAAATAATTGGCCGTTGTTCGGCCTCTGTATCATCTGGAATTGTCTTTTGATCATTTTGGTATGCTCTGTGAAGAAAACGGATCATTTTTGCGCCTTTTCGGGCTTCCTGGGGCCGCATGGTGAGAAGATTCCCTAAAGATTCCCTGAAGATTCTCCATTTTGGCCCAAAAAATCCTGCGATTTGCACTAGGCGCAAATCGCTCATCAAAAACTGCCTCAGAATTCAATTCCGGGGCTCCGAAGTGCGACTTTTGCGCCTCTGCACCCAAAAAAGTGTTGATGACGTCATCATTGTACGGTGGGTGACGTCAGAAGGGCGACGTGGCAAGATGACATCAGCATGGCATCATCATGTATGGACGATGATGTGGTAGGTACGGTGGAGGGGACACGTGGCAGTGATGTGGCAGGGGGCCACGCAGGCAGGTGACTCATCGGGTGACTGGGCAGTGTAGTGATGTGGGCATGTGACTGCGCAGGGGGTGACGTGGGTGGTGACGTCACCCGGCAGGAGGCGGTAAGCGGTATATGGCGCACCGCTTATGGGCAAAGGCGGTTTCGGGGGAGGGGGCTCCGCCACAGCCCAGCGCCTGACGCGTGGCGGGAGTACGGCGGCAAAACCGCTGAACTCCCGGACGTTAAAGGCCGGGCGTGTCGGGAATGGGGATGCCCGCCAGCCGTTGACCTATGGGGCGGGCGATCCAACGGTTAGTGGCGGACGCGAAGGGAAGGCAGGTTAAGGGGTGGGAATATTCACAGGAATATTCCTTTTTTAATACGTGCGACGGATGGGTAAAACTTAGGGAAACGGGTTTAAGCGGGTTTTTACAGGCGCGGGTTAATATTTATGCACAAAACTTTGGTTTAGGGGCGGAATATGGGTTTTTTGGGGGTTTTTAGGGTTAAGGGGGAGGTTACTAGCTGACCAGATGTCAAATTAGTTCCTTAATGACGCGGATGGGCTAAAAACAATCCCAGATGGACTGTGATTTCCCGAACTTAGTAGAATTATGGCTATAATGCCAGGGAGGGGTATTTACATAGGGGAATTTATATACATGATTTTAATAGGGGAAGGGAAAACTAATAGGGAGTTTATATAATAAGGGTGATGAGAAGAAGAGAGAGGTTAGTGAACTCTAACCTGAGTACCTCCAACTGAAAAACTGCCTTAAACCGAAAAATGGATTGCTTATCAAAATTGGAACACAACAGTGGCACTTAGACTAGCATACTCTTATGGACACTTCTTTGGCCATCTGTAGCAAATATGGAGCATTGCAGCATGTATAGTACGACATATTTGGCATGTAAAACTGTCGATCATGAAAGATGATTAACCTGCTGTAGCAGGAGGCTAACAGTGGCTCCACTTGGGGATGGCTTTTCCTTGTGAAAAGCCAAGAACAACAGGTCAGACTGCCTTGTATTCAATTGTTGCTGTGTTCTGCAAATTTCTCTTGGCTGGCTGCCTTATTGATCCTACCTACCTACCTACCCTAACCAGTACTTACTTTGCTGTTAGGTGTAGTGAAATAGCCAATGCAGCCACTTAAGCAATAATAACATGAGTGGGCTTTGCTGCTTGTGCTTGTCGGTGAGAGAAATTGAGATTTTGCAATTTGTTATGGCTTTGTCAATCTTTGAGAAGATCAGGAAGCTACTGACCTCCTTTGCACTATTTAAGTACTGTACAAAACTGTCCTGCAACGTATATATACAATTTCTAGGCTGAAATAAAGAACTGTACAAAGGTTGAGGATCTCTACCATGCCTTGGAGTCGGGAGATCATCGACAAGTCGATACTGAGCCTTGCAACCTGTTAATGGAGAAGAGCACTGATCTCTTTCATCATTCTGCCTGCCAGCGGATGGGTCATTCAGAACTTGCAGAGGCGCTTGTAATTTATTACAACCTGGCTCGAATAGGACTTGACTGATCTGTGCAGGCTGCTGGTCTTCTTCTTCTTTGAACAACTCAGATGGCTGAAAATAATGAGGCGGGGGATCCATTTGGATCTTTTGGTCATATGCTGCTGCTTCTGGATCCTCCTCAATCTGATATTCAATGGCTCTTTGGGGCTGCAAAATTAGAGGCAATACCTTTGGAACAATATCTTGATTAACCTCCAGACGGTCAATAGCAGCACGCGGTGACACTTGATCATATATAGCATGATAGTTATCCTTGATAAATTGAAAAGATTCAAAACAAAAGGGTAAAGTTCCTTCACTGAAATCAACGCACTCTGCGTTTTCTTCCTTTTCTTCATAGCTGAGATGGGCATGCTGATCATGGGTTTCAGGTTGCTGAACCTGAACACTGCTTCCTGCCAAAATAGGATCTGATTCCTCTGGAAGGCTGATTTGGTCATTAGGCTCATAATCATCATCATACAGATCATATTTGGGCAGACAATTGAAAGAAGAGAACCTATTATATTCACACAGTATATCAGGAGACTGCTCCATCATGTATGGCTGGATGAATATGTTATCTGTTTTGTGGTAGGTTTGTTCGTGAATGTCACTACTTTCCTATTGTGAAACAGATCTGTTCTGGTGCTCTGAACATTCCACTTTCATTGTGATCAGCTGCATCATTTTCTCTGTCCTTTGTAACACACTATGAAATCTTTCTTCTTGCTCTGCATTGCACTGTTCTTCCCTCCTTCTTAAATTTGCCTCTACGTCCACAGCTATGTCCTGCATCTGTTTCAAAGTGGACGGGCCTCTTTCTCTCAAACAAAACTCCATTTCTGTGTCAAATTCTCTAGGATATTGCAATAGAGCTAAATCAAGGGGAGGTCTTATATTTAAAGGCATGGACTGATAAACTTGATTGAATCTGTCTGAAAACTGCTGAACAGATTCATTTGGATGCCTTTCTAAATGATTGTATTCTTCAATGAGCGCGAAGAGATTATCTCTGATCATCCATTTATCAAGGAAAAGCTTGGCACACTGCTGAAACTTAGAGATGCTCGCCTTAGGCAACGCTTTAAACCAAGTCCTAGCTTCGCTTTGCAAAGAAAGGGCAAATAGTCTAAGACTGACATCTTCATCTTCCACTTCAAATGTATTAAGATAATCTTCAAAAACCTGGATATGTTTATGGGCAGTAATGCCATTCTCTCCATCAAATCTAGGGAGATATTCAGGATGATTTGCCGGTAGGGGACCAAGCACAGGAGGCAAAATGAGCGGCTTATATCTTTCAGGAACTTTACGAGGCACAGGAGTATGTACAGGAACTAGAAGACTGGGTTCTATTTTTGGTTCCTCCTTGGCTGTATGATGATCTTCAACAGCATTTGAAAGCTGCTGCTCTGATGTGCAAGGAGGCTTTTCAACAATATTTTCCAAAGGAAAAACATAAAAATCTGACATAAAATCGCTTTTAAAGTACAATATGCACAACAAAATCTGGTGCAAGAGAAAGAACATGATATCTTGGATGATAGTCCAAGTCAAGAGCCTGATCTGCTTGTATAATTCCTTCGGGTTCATTTCTCCAGCGGAGTCTTTATTATGAGGATGATGTGGAGTCGCCAGGTGGATTAATTAACCTTGAAGTGCCTGATCTCTGTCCACCGTCACAGATCAGAGCTGAACATGAAAAACCCTGAAGAAAAGGAACACTTTCTCCAGAAAATGAGGCGAACTGGTCAAAATTGAGGATTTATACTAATAAACACATGATTCAGGTCCCCAGTGGAGTCGCCATTATGTTATCACTCAGGTTGTCCCTTTTGACTCCTAAAGGGATACGACAGAGGTAACCACATACCAACTTTGGACTGTAGGTCCTAGCCTACCTGCAGTCAGAGAGGGCTCTCTCTTTATGATTTAGCTTTGTTGAAAAGGGTGATTTTAGGCTAGATATGATGCACAGGGGGTTTGATTGAGTTTTGGTGGGAAAACTGACACTTTCATGTAGAGAGGCAGAGTATAATCTGAATGTTTCAAACCATTGGGCGTGGAGTCGAGGAGGGGAACTACTGGTGTCTTTCCTTAATAACAGTGAGGGAAAAATGGAGCAAGATAACTGAAGCAGAAGCAACTTTCAGGTTCAAAGGATGGAATGAATGCTAAAGAAAGAGCGGCAGTTAAGAATCTCTCCAACAAATTAGCAGAGAAAATAACAGGGCGCTACCTAGGGGCAGTTAAGAATCCCTAGATAATTGGCCAGCACAGGTGAATTGGGGTAAACATGAGACGGGAGGAATTCAATGTTCATAACCAATTCTTTTAGAGGAAAACATGAAGAAACAACAGAAATTCAGCATCGAGTGTGTTTAAACTAATTCTAGGCTATTCCTTTTTTCTGCTATTTAGATAATGGCAAACACATAAACAGAGATAAGAGGCACTTATTACTTCAGACCGCAGCGTAGGAGTTCCATCTTCAACTCTTCAAAACATTCATCAGCAACAAACAGTTTTCTCTCCAAGCTTTAATCAATCTTTGATTACAGAAAAGTTCAGGTATACACAGCGAGTCTCTAGTGAAAATCTCAATTAACCAACCCTTAAAACTATACAGAGGGTGGTATATATAGGGAAAAAACTCTCTGCAGAGTTCCTTTATTACATCTTGACCTAATTAGGTCATAAAAAATGACTACTAGACCTAATCCTATCTAGAAATAAATGCAAAAAATATCTCGGGCCGTGCTCAGGGCCGATGTGTCAAAACTGAATAAATGATGCTGTCCTTGGTGGCTTGCTGCAGTGTTTTCTGCAATAAATGAGTATGGGTTTCTGCTTCCTTGCTGTCCTGGTGCTTTGAATGCCTTAATGGTGATTTGAAGGCAAGGATGGGCTGATGCTTATTGATTTGACTTTCTGGGGGCTTCATCAATGTTCAGGTGCCTCGAGCCCCTAAAAAATCGTGACTGATTCTCTCTGGCGTCCTTTCTTCCACTGATACTCTCTGACAAAATCTGGACTGCTGATCTGCTGTGCTGCTGGTCTAATCACCAGTAAATGGCCGTTGTTCGGCCTCTGTATCATCTGGAATTGTCTTCTGATCATTTTGGTATGCTCTGTGAAGAAAACGGATCATTTTTGCGCCTTTTCGGGCTTCCTGGGGCCGCATGGTGAGAAGATTCCCTAAAGATTCCCTGAAGATTCTCCATTTTGGCCCAAAAAATCCTGCGAGGCGCAAATCGCTCATCAAAAACTGCCTCAGAATTCGATTCCGGGGCTCCGAAGTGCGACTTTTGCACCTTTGCGCCCAAAAAAGTGCTGATGACGTCAGCATGATGTCATCATTGTACGGCGGGTGACGTCAGCAGGGCGACGTGGCGGGATGACGTCAGCATGATGTCATCACGTACGGACGATGACGTGGCAGGTACGGTGGAGGGGACACGTGGCAGTGACGTGGCAGGAGGCCACGTAGGCAGGTGACTCATCGGGTGACTGGGCAGTGTAGTGACGTGGGCATGTGACTGTGCAGGGGGTGACGTGGGTGGTGACGTCACCCGGCAGGAGGCGGTAAGTGGTATATGGCGCACCGCTTATGGGCAAAGGCGGTTTCAGGGGAGGGGGCTCCGCCACAGCCCAGCGCCTGACGCGTGGTGGGAGTACGGCGGAAAAACCGCCGAACTCCCAGACGTTAAAGGCCGGGCGTGTCGGGAATGGGGATGCCCGCCAGCCGTTGACCTGTGGGGCGGGCGATCCAACGGCTGGCGGCGGACGCGAAGGGAAGGCGGGTTAAGGGGTGGGAATATTCGCAGGAATATTCCTTTTTTAATACGCGCGACGGATGGGTAAAACTTAGGGAAACGGGTTTAAGCGGGTTTTTACAGGCGCGGGTTAATATTTATGCACAAAACTTTGGTTTAGGGGTGGAATATGGGTTTTTTGGGGGTTTTCAGGGTTAACGGGGAGGTTACTAGCTGACCAGATGTCAAACTAGTTCCTTAATGACGCGGATGGGCTAAAAACAATCCCAGATGGACTGTGATTTCCCGGACTTAGTAGAATTATGGCTATAATGCCAGGGAGGGGTATTTACATAGGGGAATTTATATACCTGATTTTAGTAGGGGAAAGGAAAACTAATAGGGAGTTTATATAATAAGGGTGATGAGAAGAAGAGAGAGGTTAGTGAACTCCAGCCTGAGTACCTCCAACTGAAAAACTGCCTTAAACCGAAAAATGGATTGCTTATCAAAATTGGAACACAGCAGTGGCACTTAGACTAGCATACTCTTATGGACACTTCTTTGGCCATCTGTGGCAAATATGGAGCATTGCAGCATGGATTGTACGACATATTTGGCATGTAAAACTGTCGATCATGAAAGATGATTAACCTGCTGCAACATGAGGCTAACAGCATCAACACAGGTATCGATGCCGTATAGTCAGAGTGATGCTCAATGTGGAGTATTACTAGAGCACAGTCCTCGCTAAGATGAAGGGTTGATTTGGGGTAGCATCAGATGTGCTCCAGCTATGAAAATTGGTAGAGACGCTAAAGCACATGAGATCTCCAAGACCCAAAAATGGTTTGGGCAGATTCTAACCAGTTTGGGAGATATTAAAATAATTAAAATTTTTAATGGAGTTCCTAAGTCTAAACTTAGGAAAACTAAATATTAATTGGTATTAATATAAAATTGGGTTAGAAGGTTCCAAAAATCATGGATCAATTCAAATCTAATCTTAGCTGTTGATTAGAGATTTAATCTCAGCCGTTGAAGGACCAACAGGAAAAGTATAAGAAGAGGCTTGAGGGTCAATTGGGGAACACACTAAGGGAGACCAGTCAGTTCGATTTTTGGAGCGGGGTTAGCTGAGAAATTCGAACTAGTGGTCTGGAGAGCAACAAGAGGTAGTGAGTATGGAACAGAGAATCAGGAATAGCACCAGATGACCAATGCAGAGGTGAGAGAGACAGACGCAGATCCTTTCAGGCCGACGTAGAGGCATCAAAACTATGCAGTCACTGGAGGTCCTGCGTGTGTGACACAGAGAGGCCCAGTGCTGATGTAGAGAGATAGGAGCTGACACAAAGGGTCTGGGAGCTACGTAGAGGCCAGCAAGCCTGACGCTAAGACTAGGAGAAGTGGTGGGGAATTTTTCTTTGTGGGTAAGCCAATTTGGCACCCAATTGTACTGAAGAATTGTTGAATAATAAAATCCTCCTCTGCTGCACCGGTTTTCCCACATTGGGTTTTTCTGGGGACATTTGTCTAAAATATCTGTGTTGATGTGTCTAATTTTTGTGCATGTATTTATTTCTGTATTATGGTGTGATATCTGCAGTAGAATTTATTTTAATGTTTACTGAAGGTTCTTTCGTAAATAACTTATTGGGAAATAAGTAGGTAAAATAAATCAGTTGCTACTGTGATAGAATTTTCACATACACTTCTATCAAAACTATTATTTCTATTGTTTCTATTGTGGGTTGGAAATTACATCAAGTACATGTGGAGATCCCTATCCTTGATGGAGTAATTGAGGAAGAAGAAGTGTACAAGGCTTTGAGGTACATGAAAGGAAATCTCATGTCTGCAAACTAAAGAAAGCTTTGTTTGCACCTCAGGCATGGTATTCTTGGATTGATGGATATCTTATGATTCTAGGTTAATCTTGTTATCATATGACTTGTTTCTGACAAGAATAGAAGGAATCACGTGACAGAGGGAGTAGCATTGGAAGGAAGATTTGCTTCCATGATAGAGGGGCCAAATTCCACCTTGGTACAACTCATATGATGGAGATGATTATTGCATTGGATTCCTCTTTTCAAGAGGTCTAAGATTGATATAAATATCATCTCATTCGGACAAGCAGAAGTGTGATTTTGAATTTATTGTTTCACATGTAGAAATTCTTCAAGTCAACCTCAGCTTAATGTAGGCTCAAGAAGCCCAATAGATGTGTCTCTTCACCCACAACAAAGTGTATAAATAGAAGAGACATCACACCTCATTTGGACATCATTCACTCACACATTCTTCTCTCTCTTCATCAGATTGGTTCGTACAACTTGGGCATATTCTCTCTCTTTCTCACACATGCGGCTAGGAGGACAAAATTTATGGGCTAAAATAGAACCGAATTTTAGATTGCTAGACCAAAACTGAATTTCAAACTATTTGACTAGCGTTGATCGAGGTTGTTTTTACCGAATTTGACTGTGGTTTTGGAGGCAAAATTTTGGTCTCGCTAGGCCACATTCTCTGGCACAAAAATCAAGGAGTTTGGGGTTGTTTGACCTGTGTTGACCATAGGTCTGTTTGACCTCCAGGCTAACTGTTGTTTGACTAAGTTTGACCAGAGTTGTTGGGATTGTTTTGGGTTAACTTTGACCTTTGCTGGAGTCTGAATTAGATTGCCTTTAACTGAGCTTCAAAGGGGGTGTTTTGCTGCTGCTTTTGTTGAAGAAAGTGTAACTAGGTTTGGTCTTCATAATGACATTAACTTTGTATTTGATGTAATAAAAGAGAATAAATTATTTTTGTAATCTTGCTGCATGGGTTTCATGAGCAAGAAGTGTCACAAGGTAAAATACTTCTTCTTGATGTCTTTAGGATTTATTTTGTATGTCAAAGAGTCATGTCATGTATATAGAAACTCTTCATGAGTTTGTGTAAGTGTAACAACCCTCCAAGTCCAAGATCAATGCCTCAAAACAAGACATCCGAAGTTTGCAAGCAAAGCGATAAGGAAATACTTCATGTCGGCTCCAAATATGAATTAAATACATAAATAAATGTTATGTCGGCTTGATAAAAAGACCCATCGGTTCATGGATGTATGTCAGCTCAAATATAGGGCAAAACCACTATAAATACCATGTTGGCGTGTCCACAAAAGAAGAGAAAAGAACTCGCATAGAGGAGCTGCAGTCAAGGGATGTAGCTGCAGGAGCCGCAGTCAAGGTATGTAGCCGCAAAGAGCCGCAGTCATGAAGAGGAGCTACAGTCATCTAAAATTTCGCATGAAGCTTAGCCACAACAAAGGTTTTGACTGCACCTTGTTTGGTCTTTAGGTGCAGTCATAAACTCGGGTGCCTAAGGAGCAGACAGATCTTGCATTACATTAGCACAATGGATTTATCACTGTGTATTTGCATAAGTAAACAGAGGTACTATCTGTTGATTTGGGGTAGCATCGGATGTGCTCTAGCCACGAAAATTGGTGGAGAGGTTATAACACATGAGATCTCCAAGACCTAGAAATGGTTTGGGTAGAATCTAACTAGTTTGAGAAATATTAAAATAATTAATATTTTTAATGGAGTTCCTAAGTCTAAACTTAGGAAAAATAAAATATTAATGTGAATTAATATAAAACTGGGTTAGAATGGTCCAAAAGTCATGGATCAAGCCAAATCTAATATTAGTTGTTGATTAGAGATTTAATCTCGGTTGTTGATGGACCAATGAGAAAAGTATAAGAGGAGGCTTGAGGGTCAGCTGGAGGACACACAGAGAGAGATCAAGGACTCGATTTTTTGGGGCAGGGTTTGCTGAGGAAATTGAGTGAGTGATCTGAGTTGCAGCTGAGGGGCAGTGAATACATAGCAGAGGTAGAGTAGTACCGAGAGGATCAGCGCAGAAGTCAGTAAAGGTTGACGCAGAGCCAGCTAGAGGCCACGCAGAGGCAGCCAGAGGCCACACAGAGGCAACTAGGAGTTGTGCAGAGCCAGTGAGGGCCAGCGTGTGAGACGCAAAGGCTCCAGAGGCTGACGCAGAACCCCAAGAGGCTGAGGCTAGGCCAGATAGGCTGAGACTAGGCCAGAGAGGCTGACACAGGCCTTAGAGGCAGCGTTGGGAGATTTTCGTGGGACATATTGGAGTTGGAGAGCTGGATAGGGTGACGCAGTCCCTATCAGGGTGATGCAGAGCAGCAGGAGCTGCAGTGTTGCTTTAGAATCGTTCATCCAGTGATTTAGCCGAAATGTCTGTCTCCGAATGAGAGGTACTACTGCCGAGGTCATTCGTTGGGTAAGCCATTTCTGGCACCCAAGTTGTACTCTGAAAACTGCATAATAATAAAACCCTCTGAATAGCTGCACTGTTTTTCCCGCATTGGGTTTCTCTAGGGCCATTAGTCCAAAAACAACGGTGTCACTTGTGTGCCTATTTCTTTCAGTTGATGATCTATATGTGTTGATACTATACTTGTATTTTTTTCAATATTTACATGGTAAATAACTTGTTAAAGATTTGAACAAGTAGGAAGAAACAAATCAGATAGTATAGGAAGAATGTCTAACGGATAGACTTAGAAATTCCAACACTGTCTTAGCATCATAATAAACAGTATTTGGTCTCATAGCAGTCTCAGTGTATATATGTATATGCTTGTATTTCGGTGCTCTTACAATAGCACTCATTATAGACACAGTCAAATCATTATTAAGGAAAGGCTACCATGATATAGTCTCGACATTACTACATTAGGTCTCAGAACAAGGAGATCTTAGTCTAGGATAAAGGATAGATACAGTCCTTATGACTATCACAGTCTCGGTGCAAATGATGAGGAGCAGTATCTTCATAATGAGAGGAAGCAATACCATACCCTCAGCATAGTTAGAAGAAGCAGTCTCATCAATGAAATAAGGACTATCTCAGTACATGATAATGAAGGAAAAGACTTTATCATGGCACGGGTATGGTCAGGATTCTATCCCAAGTTATGACTTCGGACTTGAAGGTCATAAGCTCAATCTAGTCAAGAGATCTCAATGACATGATGAAGAAGAAATCAGTATAGATCTCAGTGATGCAACAATAACAGCTTGAATGGTGCAGCAATGAGGATGATCTCAGCAGTGACAGAAAGGAGGATTGATATCTTGGTCTTGGAGAGGCAGAGCGTGTCAAAGGTCATGGTCTTGGTATTTGTCAATGGAATCTCTATAAGAAGAATTTACGCATGGGTTTTCCTCTCCAAGAGGGAGAGGTTTTGGCCCTGGCAGAGAGCCAAACATTTGTGTTCTTGTCTCTTTTGTTTGATAGCAGTTTGATGAAGTTAACCTACACATGCTAATAATGAAGTAAACAATCAAGCTAAGATAAAAGTTTGGATCCATCTTTATAAAGATCAAATTCCAAGAAGCAGTCCACAACTACAGTCATCTACAACATGAGGTGCATGGACAGTTCTCGATAAAGAATGAAGGTGTTCGTTGCCACAAACATAATAACACCTATTGATGAATCTCTAGT
Organism: Pinus tabuliformis; assembly: GCA_031772625.1. Taxonomy (NCBI): domain Eukaryota; kingdom Viridiplantae; phylum Streptophyta; class Pinopsida; order Pinales; family Pinaceae; genus Pinus; species Pinus tabuliformis. The sequence continues at coordinate 793,792,432 of CM062811.1, forward strand.
CGATGCTTCAAGGAACAAATGTTCAAGACAATTATTCTTGAAGGACCTGAAGAGAAGCTTCAAGCAAGGATCATATCCGGAGGAAGCATCAGTGCATCTACCTCAACATCAACCAACATGATCAAGGTGAAGATCTTGTCTTCACATATCATGTAAGTGTCTTTTATTCTATAATCAAGTTTTGGTTTATTGACTTCATCAGTGCAAGAAGATCTATGGATTAGATAAGTCATCAAGAGATTCTTGCAGTAGGATTGACATAATCCTTATGAAGAAATGAGGTCAGTATATTTAGTTCTCCTTTGAAGTCATGAAGGTCCTATGAATTAAGAAAGGATACATAAGAAGGTTGCATAAGGATATACTATCTGAAATGCAGTAAAGAAGAATGAAGAAAATTCTTCATGAGATCTCAATTACGAGAATTGGGAAAAATGGTGAGAAAATAATCATCATTGATTTTGATATTGATAAGCAAGGTAACAAATGTCCATGAACAAGAAGGTTACCTCGATTAGCAGTCTATGGTCTCTATGTCAGATAGAGAAAGGCAAAGTGATGAGTCACATATAAGTGTAGATAAGTAAAGGGAAGGTTGATAAGACAAAACAATATTCTGGAAGAGGAACTCATATCGCCGAAAGGATGGAGGAAGCTGAAGAAAGGATCAGTGAAAGAGGGAGTAATAAATCTCCATTATGAATGAGATGGTGTCCCTCTCAAAAAGGATCCTATTAGAATTCCTTGCAGATATGATCATAGTAAAATGCATTATGGCATCATGAAAGCAAGAGCTCGTATGAAATCATGAAGAACATAGCTCTTGGGAATCTCGTTGTACATTGAAGGAGAGGAAGAGTTCATCCAGGTCAAAGGAAACATTTGCCAAATGGGGATATACTAGATCCTGAAGGATCTCTGATAGAGATTTCAGCGGAGGATCTCCAAGTTCGGGAAGTCAGCAAATGTTTCAGCAAAAAATCCAACTCTTGGATCTCATGAAATGGTGGTTCAATGACATGAAGAATGAAGCAGATCAAGGGATTGAAGAACCGTTCAATCAAGGAAGCTGCTGAAAGATACCTAAAGGAAAATAAGGTATGTATGATTATAATTGTATTTGTATTTGATATTGTGATGTCATGTTCTGTGGTTGCAGATAAAATGGATCAAGCATGATCAAGAAGAAAAAGATCTCCCCCTCTGAAAGGATGCAAAAAGACATAATTCAAACTAGATGAAATCAACATAATATGTCCTCATAATGTAGTATGAGGTAGTTGATGACCATTGAAGAACTATGAGAGTTCCTGGGAATGAAAGACATGAGGATGAAAGAGATCGTGAGACATGCAACCATGACGAAGGCAGTCAACATCTAGAGGATCAGGAAGACTTGACCAAGAAACCTCCCGGAATGATGAGTAGACTTTGATGGAAGTCTGAAAAGATGAGGACCCTTGACAACAGATATCATTGGGAGATGTGTCAACATAGATGCAGGATGATTGATGCCTACAAGAAGATGTCACTGAAAGAAGGTCATCACCAAAAGGTAATATGTGATTTGTTTTTGGTGTCTGACCTCTTGGAAAAGTCTAGGTATGTGTTCAAGATCATGGAAAGGAGAGTTGTGAAGGATGCCACAACTATGTACCTTGTGATCCAAAGCAATCACTGTTAAAAAGTGACGACAAATGAACTTATGAAGGAAGCCCCAGATGTAAATCCAAGGAGGACACTTTCCAGGAAAGAAGGAATAACATGACAAAGGAAAGTAATGGATGGTTGAACCCTACACGTGAAGTAATTGATGAAATCAAGATAGTGGATCGTCAGTAAACTAGAAGACCCTATAAAGCACTGATGATAGAGTTCCTGTGTAAGAGGGAGCTCTGGGAGGTTCCTATGAGTAAAGAAACTCGAGCAAGTTTCTGAATAAAGAGAAACTTGGAACTCGTCCCTGGTTAAGAGGGAGAGTTAGACACGACATTCTTGTCTTCAGTTTGGAAGAAAGAATGGAGGATTGTGTAATCATCTGGCATCTGACACACTTTGAGGATGTGGTAGGGCATCCAAGACAAGAGTGTGCAAGAGGACCGATATTCTTGAGGGTTGGGAACCCAAAATGAGAATAGTCCTAGTAGGGCATACTCGGAGAACACCCGGGTGGGTATGACCCTAAGAGAGACAATGATGATGCATGTCTATCAGTCATTGGTCTCAGCAACATTGTGTACTCTGATCTAAGTAAGAGATAGAAATGTGAGTCAAGGCCTTGCTAAATGGATACAATGTTGGTTGAAATGATGCTATAACAGATGGTTTGCAAATCTGATTCTTCTTATGAGAAATTCTTCAGATTGAGAATGACCAAGTACCATTATTAATACCTCCCTAGTTAAGAGGGAGTGTTGAAGAAAGTGTAACTAGGTTCGTTCTTCATAATGACGCGATCTTTGTATTTGATGTAATAAAAGAGAATAAAGTATTTTTGTAATCTTCCTGCATGGGTTTCATGAGCAAGAAGTGTCACTAGGTAAAAGACTTCTTCTTTATGTCTTTAGGATTTATTTTGTATGTCAAAGAGTCATGTCATGTGTATAGAAAATCTTCATGAGTTTGTGTAAGTGTAACAGTGCTCCAAGACCAAGATAAATCCCTCAAAACACGCCTTCCAAAGTCTGCAAGCAAAGCGATAAGGAAATACTTCATGTCGGCTCCAAATATGAATTAAATACATAAATAAATGTTATGTCAGTTTGATAAAAAGACTCGTCAGTTCATGGATGTATGTCAGCTCAAATATAGAGCACAACCACTATAAATACCCTATTGGGGTATCTGCAAAAGAAGAGAAAAGAACTTGCATAGAGGAGCCGCAATCAAGGGATGTAGCCGCAGGAGCTATAGTCAAGGGATGTAGCCGCAAGAGCCACAGTCAAGGCATGTAGCCACAGAGCACCGCAGTCATGAAGAGGAGTCGCAGTCATCTGAAATTCCATATGAAGTTGAGCCACAACAAAGGGTTTGACTGCACCTTGTTTGGGCTTTAGGTATAGTCATAAACTCGGGTACCTAAGGAGCAAACAAATCTCGCATTACATTAGGATAGTGGATGTATCATAGTGTATTTGCATAAGTTAACAGAGGTACTGTCTTGGCGTCATAATAAACAATATTCGGTCTCCTAGCAGCCTCAACGTATGTATGCATATGATTATATTTCAGTGCTCTTACAATAGCACTCATTATAGACACAGTCAAATCATTATTAAGGAAAGGCTACAATCATACAGTCTCGGCATTACTACATTAGGTCTCAAAACAAGGAGATCTTAGTCTAGGATAAAGGATAGACATATTCCTTATGACTATCACAATCTCAATGCAAATTATGAGGAGAAGTATCTTCATAATAAGAGGAAGCAATACCATACCCTTAGCGTAGTTAGAAGAAGCAGTCTCATCAATGAAATAAGGACTATCTCAGTACATGATAATGAAGGAAAAGACTTTATCATGGCACACGTACAGTCAGGATCCTATCCCAAGTTATGACTTCGGACTTGAAGGTCATAAGCTCAATCTAGCCAAGAGATCTCAATGACATGATGAAGAAGCAATCAGTATAGATCTCAGTGATGCAACAATAACAGCTTGAATGGTGCAGCAATGAGGATGATCTCAGCAGCGACAGAAAGGAGGATTGATATCTTGGTCTTGGAGAGGCAGAGTGTGTCAAGGGTCATGGTCTTGGTATTCGTCAATGGAATCTCTATAAGAAGAATTTACGCATGGGTTTTCCTCTCCAAGAGGGAGAGGTTTTGGCCCTGGCAGAGAGCCAAACATTTGTGTTCTTGTCTCTTTTGTTTGATAGCAGTTTGATGAAGTTAACCTACACATGCTAATAATGAAGTAAACAATCAAGCTAAGATAAAATTGTATTAACACTTCACAAATTGTTATCATGTATCCAAGAATCACCCTAAATATGCATGCCCTAGATTCTTCAACAACTTTGACTAGAGTTGAATTTTTGGTTAGGGCTGAAGTTTGACAACAGTCACCTTCATAGTTTAACAAGGTTGATTTGACTTTGTATTGGGCTAGTCTATTTGACTTTTGTACTCTCTTTGTTGATCTTTTGAATAATAATAAGAAGATTTGATCAAGGGGTTTTCCCTGCATTGGGGTTTTTCCCTGGCATCTACCAAATCTAGTGTCCTCTTGTCTTGTCTTTTGCATTTGTTTTTATGTTTTATCTACATTTATTGTCAATGTGAATAATGGTTGATGTGATTGTTACTGGAAATAATTGGATATTGTTTGGACTGCTAAAGGAACATTGAAGTAAATTGTGCTAAGCATAAAACATACCATTGTTAACTAAAATTAACATGGTTTCAAAGCTCAGGTGAAGACAAAGCCCAAGCAAGAGTGAGAAAAGCAATCACTAAGGGAAGTTTTGGACAAGAATTTAAAGCTAGCCTTAATGACGACTACATCTTACTTCAAATCTGAGGACAAGCTTAAGGACAAATTTGACTATCATGCATGGAAGATGTCTCTGGAATTGACTTTGGAAGAAAATGATGTTATGGACTATGTCAAAAGAAGAGTGGTGGAGCCTCCTTCAAATGCACCCGCTACTGCAAAAACAAGGTACAAGAAAGGTGAGGTCAAAACTAAGAAAATTATGCCTATATTTATGATTTGGAAACATCTAAGGAGATGTATGACAAGCTGGTTGGTATGTTCAAAGTAAATAATGCAAATCAATTTCCAAGGAGATGCATGACATGTTGTTTGGGATGTTCAAAGTAAATAATGAAAATCAATTTCCAAGGAGATGTATGACAAGCTGGTTGGGATGTTCAAAGTAAATAATGCAAATCAAGTTCTCCTTCTCAAGAACAAGTTAAAAGAAATCAATATGGATAGAGGAGAGTCCATTCAATCCTACTTCATGAGGATTAAAGAAATCAAGAATGATCTCCTATATATTGGAGAAGTTGTTGGTGACAGAGAGCTGACTCTTATTGCACTTGGAGGCCTTACACGAGAATGGGATGTGTTTAACACTACCATCCTCAACAATGACAGGATTCCGGGATTTGATGAATTCTTGGCTAGATACACTCAAGAAGAAATAATGATGATGGAAAGAGATAAGCCCTCAAATGGAAATAATCCTATCACTTTCTCCGCTCATGATAAAAGAAAAAAAAGTGTTATTCCAAGAAGGCAAGGTCAAGGGTTTAAGTGGGGATTCAAAGAAGGAAGAAAAGGAAGATGTTTCAATAGCAACAGGTTTGGCCACTTTTCTAGAGAGTGTCCTCACAAGAAGGATACTCCAAGGGATGATGACAACAACAACTACAAAGGCAATGGCAATCAAAGGAACAACAAGTTCATCAACAAAAGAAACAGGAATGTTCCTGCTGCTCGATATGGAAATGGTCGTCCTCCCAAAAAGTCAAGAAAATCTAGGTATGAAGAAACTAATGTTGTGGATAAGAAAAAATAATTTTATCTTATTTCTATCCTCACCACCACCTCTCCTCTGAAACATTGGATCATTGGTTGATTGATAGTGGTGCCTCAAGGCACTTCACTGGGTACAAGGAAGCCCTCACAAACTTGGTTAAAAATAAGACAAATTTGGAGATTATACTTGGGGACAATGCCACCTACCCCATGAAAGAGATTGGGACTATCACTCTTCACTTAAATCAAGGTCAAACCCTTCATCTATAAGCAGTATTGTATGTACCTAATTTGAAAAAGAACCTGGTATCTATTTCTGCGATGGAAGACAAGGATTTCAAGGTGAACGTTTTTAGGCTACAATGAAACTTCGAAGGCATATAGAATCTATGTGCCTGGTCAAAGAGAAGTGGAAATAAGTCATGATGTCACCTTCGATGAAGATTCTGCCCTTGGGAAAGTCCAAGATCTTCTTATCCCTAGGAAGGACAATGATGATGATGCAGGAAAGAAGGATGAACCTCCGACAGATGATCTGATGCCCGATGTTGAAGATCTAATGGATCCCATTGATCCACCTCCTCGTGAGCTCTCTAATTCAAGGAAAAAACCCTTGTAGCTCAAAGATACTCTTGAAGACACTGAGAGACATCTTGCACCAAGGGGGGCATTTTGTTAAAGAAAGAAGCTGAATAGGTACCAAGGGTACTTAGCTTCTATGAGTACCATAGTTCAATCTGAGCCATCTACATTCGAAGAAGTCATGAAGCACCGAGTTTGGAAGGATGCGATGAATGAGGAATATGAGTCGATCATGAAGAATGATGTCTGGGATGTGGTTCCTAGACCCAAGAACAAGTCAGTGGTCATTTCAAAATGGCTTTACAAAATCAAACATGTAGCTAATGGAGTGTTGAAAAGCTCAAAGCCAAGTCCTTTGCTCGAGGATTCTCCCAAAAGGAAGGAGTAACTATGATGAAATATTTGCATTGTTTGCTCGATATACCACTATCCGTTCAATTATAGCTCTTGTTGCCTCTCAAGGATGGAGCCTACACCAAATGGATGTCAAAATTGCTTTCTTGCATGGCTCGCTTAAGGAAGAATTTTATGTAGAACAACCCAAGGGGTTCGAAGTTCAAGACCGAAAGACACATGTATGCAGGTTGAAGAAAGCCCTCTATGGGTTGAAGCAAGCCCCTAGGGCTTGGTATGAGAGGATTGATAGTTATCATATGAAGTTGGGTTTTACAAGGAGTGAAGCTGACCTGAACCTATACTTCAAGGTTGAAAAGGACAGGTCCCTCATTCTGGTCCTTTATGTGGATGATCTCTTTCTAACAGGTGATGACCTTCTCATTTATCAATGTAATAGGGAGTTGGCTTCCGAATTCAAGATGAAAGACCTAGCACTAATGCACTACTTCCTAGGCCTGGTGGTCCGGCAAAAACCAGGTGAGATTTTCCTTTCTCATGGAAAATACATTGTGAAGTTGCTTGAGAGATGTGGGATGGTGGATTGCAAGTCTATGTCTACTCTGATGGAACTCAACTTCAAGAAGCTATGTAGAAGTGCTGTTGGGGTCGAATTAGCAAACCCTTCTTGGTATCGACAACTTGAGGGGGCCATAATGTTCTTGGTAAAATCTCATCTTGACATATGCTTTGTTGTGAACACGTTGAGTCAATTTATGGTGGAGCCTCATCACATACATTAGATTGTTGCCAAGAATCTCTTGAGATATCTCCATGGCACAATCAACTATGGTTTGAGATACACTATTAGGAATTTGAGGTTGCATGGATATTCAAATGCTGACTGGGCTGACAGTGTGGTGGATCGTAAGAGCACGTCTAGATGTTGCTTCTCATTGGGATCTGCTTCAATAACTTGGATGAGCAGGGAGCAGAAATCAGTTGCTTTAAGCACTGTCGAGGCCAAATACATTGTTGCTAGTATGGCTTGTCGTGAAGCTATTTGGTTGAGGAAGCTCTTCGACAAGCTATTTGAGCATGTGTTGGATACCACTGTCATATTTTGTGACAACCAAAGTGGGATTTGCCTTTCAGAGAATCCCGTGTTCCACGACTGCTCCAAGCACATTGATATCAGCTACCACTTTATCCGAGATATGGTACAACAGGGAGAAATAAGGCTCCAACACATCAGGATGAATGAGCAGGTCGCAGATATCCTCATGAAGCCTTTGGGGAAGGTCATATTCTTAACCTTCCAAAAGAGACTTGGAGTCGTGGAAAGACCTTCCTATGAGAGTCCCAAATGAGTTGGACACTGAGCTCTAGGAGCTCCTGGGGGCTTGGAGTACTTGGAGCTACGAGCGACCATAGGGTGAGTGCTTCACCTTCCCCTAATGGTGCACTATGTACAGGGTGAGGGGTTCGCCGTCCCCTGTGATACCCTGTGGTGGTTGACATGTGTGTAGGGTGAGTGGTTCACCTTCCCCTGCGATTGACATATGCATAGGTCCTAGGATGGGTGGTTCACCTTCTCCTATGGCATATGAGCAGGATGAGTGGTTCACCTTCTCCTGTCAATGTCCCAGCATACATCCTACCCATGGAGTTTGGGACTCATAGGAAGTACCTCATCTAGCCAATGAGTTGGTAAAAGTAGTTAGGGACCATAGAACTACCGATGGATGCATCGTGTATTGCCATACTCCCTATGACTAGGATGCATGCTGTTCAACAGCTTGATCTGGGATCATTTGAGGTTCTACCTCTGGACTGACAAAAGTCAGTGCAGAGTGGTGACGTCTTATGACTCACTCTTGATCACTTCTTCTTCATTATTACTTCATGGTTTAGCAAAGCAGAGATGATAGAGATGGTACATGATGACAGGATGGCATGATGATGAGAGATGGATTGACATGTGGAATTCTCCCTAGTTGAGAGGGAGTGTTAAAATTGGAAACTAAGGCAAAATTCCACCTTGGGACAACTCATATGATGGAGATGATTATTACATGGATTCCTCTTTTCTAGAGGTCCAAGATTGATATAAAGATCATCTCATTCGGACAAGCAGAAGTGTGATTTTGAATTTATTCTCTCACATGTACAAACTGTTCAGGTCAGCCTTAGCGTAATGTAGGCTCAAGAATCCCGATAGATGTGTCTCTTCACCCACAACAAAATGTGTATAAATAGAAGAGACCTCACACCTCATTTGGACATCATTCACTCACATATTATTCTCTCTTCAAGAAAAAGCTTGGAGTGGTTGAGAATGCTTCCCTTCGTGAAAGGGAGTGTTGATGTTGTATTATGTTGTATCATCAAGTGGTGTAGATTCCCCTTAGGTCAAGGGTATTGACCAGGTCATGGGTAGTGATCTGGAGCTATGTAATGTGGTTAGGGAGATTGGCCAGTTGCTTGAGTGAGTGCCTTATAGCATCGAGCGAGTGTTTTACCATTCAATAGCATGCGACGACATGTGGGAATGGTAAATGAGCCCAGGGTTTCACCATTTTTCAGGACGCACTTGACATGGTTCCAAGTGACAATTTGATGGGTTGGTGAAACAAGGATTAGTCTTGTCTCAAGGTACCTAACCAACCAATGGGTAGTTGGCTTGTGGGTGACTATATCCTTTGCAGAGGAGATGTGACTAACAGGTGATAAGATCCCTTTGCACGATGTTGATGTTGGATGCATTCCACATGTAGTTGATGGATACATCAACATAGTTGGCTCATTCAATCTTTTTTCTTGGGTGGGGAAATTGTTTCATCAAAATGTACATCTGAGGAAGTCGAGAGAATACCTCCCTAGCTAAGAGGGAGTGTTGAATTTTGGTAGTTGCAATCAATATTCCTTACATGTGGGCACTAAAGAAAAATGAAAAGAAGAAATTTAAAATTTAAATTTTACCTCCAAAAGTAAGGTCAGCTCCAAATTGTTTAAGTCAGCCCAACCATAAAGACACCTATTCGGGCACCCTAAACTACTATATATTGGCACTCGACCTCCCTCACTTGGAGCAATTCAGATCTCACCAAAAAGCATTTTTTCTTTGTTCACACATGCAAAAGAGAGAGAGAGGAGAAGGATGTAGAAGTTTGAAACTTTGACCTGCGTTGACTAAGACTATTTATGTTCTATTTGAATTGAGAGTTTGGGAAGTTGACCAAATTTGTTTTTGGGTAATTTGACTACAGTGGACTAGGGTTTTTGAGGAAATTGCTAGAGGCCAAAATTTTGCCTTGTTGACCAAAGTTAGACCAAATTTTTGAGGAGTTGCAAGAGGTCGAAAATGGGAAAAACCAAATTATACTTTTGATGAATTGAATAATTTCTCCTATGAAAAGATTGTTGGGTTTTTCCATAGTTATGGTTTTCCTAGGGTAACAATTTTGTCTCTCTTGTGTTTGGTTCTCTCTCCATGAGCCTGTTGTCATATTGCATTGTAGTTGAGATTTTCTATTTATAATTGCTTAATGATGAATGTGACATAAGATGAATAAATTAAGATATCATTGGAAAGTAATTATCAAATTAAAAAGTCATGAAAAATCAACATAGTGCCTGTGTGATTAGGCCAAAGAGCTTGTGTGGTAAAAGATCAATGGGCCTAGCAGACTTATTATTGTTGTGGATCGAGGGACAAAAGGAGTATGGGCGGTTGAGATTCCACAACAGGAAAAGCATCCTAATATGAAAGTATATTATAATATTATAATATATTATTATAATAAAAAGTAAGGATACACCATACTTATAGAAAGATTGTAAGGATACACCATACTTATAAAAAGATGGTTCCCCTATTCAGTTGATCATGAATAAATGAAGGGACAGGTGTCCACCTAAGTGAGAATGTGGAGGCTGCCTAGAGACTCGTGAGGCCAACAGAAACTCCTAGGGCCATAGAGCTTTGGACATCCCTAGTCATTAAAGATAAGGGCTAATGGGAGACGTAAACCTATTGGTTGGAGGTTATCGAGTTTGCACGAGGGCTTCACTGGAGGAGCAATACCATACCACGTACATTCATATTGGGGGATATACATTAAGGAAAAAATGACAATATATTGAGCATATAATAAGGGGGTAAAGGGTTTTTATATTGGCAAGTATAAAAAATGAAGCTCAAGGATAATGAAAAGATATAAAGGGCTATAAATTTTTTTTAATGAAAACATGGATACCTACAATATCTAGTGAAAGTAGGGGATTTTTTAATTGAGAAGGTGAATTGCGTTTGTATTGGTAGGGAGTTAAATAATGTGATTTTTAGAGATATTTTTCAATATGTAGTCAAATTAAAGGTATCGTTTAGTATGCCACAAATGCACGTGATATGTCAGAGGTTCATTGAGTGAAGCCCCTGTGCGAGTTTGGTGTCTTTGCTATGTGAGGGCCTGGAGGGTACCTGGAGACCCGTGAGTGTTGGTTTGGGCTAGCTTTGGATGTGCTCTAGCCACGAAAATTGGTGGAGAGGCTAAGGCACATGAGATATCCAATACCCAGAAAGGGTTTGGGTATATTCTAAACAGTTTGGGAGATATTAGAATAATTAATGTTGTTAATGGAGTCCCTAAGTCTAAACTTAGGGAAATTAAAATATTAATGTGAATTAATATAAAATTGTGTTAGAATGGTCCAAAAGTCATGGATCAAGCTAGATCTAATCTTAGCCATTGATTAGGGACTTAATCTCGGTCGTCGATTTGTCAACGCGAGAAGTATAAGAGGAGGCTTGAGGGTCACTTGGAGAATACACCAAGAGATCAAGATTTCGACTTTCTGGGGCTCGGTTTGCTGAGAAAGTTGAGAGAGTGATCAGAGTTGCAGTTGAGGGGCAGTGAATACAGAAGCAAAGAGGTAGAGATAGCACCGGGAGGATCAGCGCAGGAGCTGGAGAGAGGGACGCAGAAGTAGCCAAGGGTTCACACAAAGCCAACCAAGGCTCATGTAGAGGCAGCCAGGAGTTGCGCAGTGCCTCAGAGGGCCAGCGTGGATGATGCAGAGGGCCAGCGTGGGTGATGCAGAGGGCCAAAGGACTGACGCAGTGCCTCTAGAGGCTGACGCAGGCGAACCCAGGGTGATGTTGGGCTAACGCTGGGCCAGAGAGAGGCTGACGTAGTCCCCAGAGGTTGACGTTGGGGTTTCATTAGAGCTAAGAAGCTGCCAAAGAGTTTTATCCAAGGTTTCAGCCGGAATATCTGCTTTTGAGTAGAGAGGTACTACTGCCGATATTTTTCTCTATCTGGTGAGCCGGATTTGGCACCCAGATTGTATTCTGAAACTGCTTAATAAATCGAACCCTCAGATAGTTGCACCGGTTTTCCTGCTTTGGATTTTTCCAGGGACATTAGTCCAAAAATAGCGGTGTCACTTGTGTGCTTGTTTCTGTTTCCTTCAATTGATGATATGTAATGTGTTGAGAATGCACTTGTATTTACTTCCAGTATTTACATGGTAGATAACTTGTTAATTAACAGAACAAGTAGGTAGGAATAAATCAGAAAGTACATAGAGGATTCTCACTGTTAAACTTAGAAACTTCAACAGTGAGGGCAATAGGAACTCTTGGCTCTAGACATCCATGTCCATCCGAGATAGACATCCTGGAGGTGGTGGCACAACTAAGGGACTACAAGTGCAGTGAAGGGGTGCACAACTTGGGTGTGGGGCTAATGGGGGATGTGAGTCTGCTAGTTGGAGGTTGTCGAGTTTGGTACCTTGGCCTTGTTATGTTTGGTATGAGGCATGTACCTAGCTCGAGAAGTCAACGCCAAGTGGAACCATGGCCCCAACTCGGGGGTGACCGGCTACTGAGAGAACTAGAGCAACATGGTCTACAGCTAGGAGGATCATCCGAGGTCCATAGCTAGCCCACAAAGTTAACAGATAAGTGCTTGAAACATGTTATGTGCTTGTTTATGAATTATTGTGGCATGTCTTTTGCTATGTTCTTATACAATTTTTGTTATTATGGCTTCACTATGCACATGGTGAAATGTTCTGGTTAAATTATGCAACTTTTTTCAGTTATGTCTTGGTTGATATATGTGTGAGTAGTTTTACCTAGCAGGAGGGTTGGGGATGTCACAAGAATTGACTCAAGGATGCTCGAGTTACGACAATGTTCAAGCAAGGGGAGTGTACCCAAAGGAGTACATGGCTTAAGAGGAGCAATGGAATTTGTGTAGGCTTGTGATGGAAATGTGTGGACACTCCATCTATAGCTACATCCTCTCGGAGTTGTTAATGTGTACATCACCTTAGAGCATCACATATGTACCCTTGGAGTAGAGCACTTCACTTGTGTGGGCCTACAAGTGTTTATTATAAGTTGCTTGTAAAGGCTTGGGCCACATTGTATTGTTGGCATCCCTTACCTCTCATATATATAGAGGAATAAGAGATTCCTTTCATCATTATCATCATTATACTCTACTCTTTGTACTTGTCTTCTTGGAGTGGTTCAATAGAGTTCACGAAGAAACCCTAGGACAAGTGATACATGGGAGAAGGAAATCTTTATTGGAGATTGCACTTGTGAAGAAGATGTTGGAGACGATTATTATGTTCACTCTTATTTCACTATTGTGTAGATATGTGATCTAAAGTAGGAGCACACTAGTCATCTCCTCTCTCATACCTATTCATTTATACTTGGTCTCTCTCTTGCTTCGAGATGCTAGGGTTTTATGATCTTCTTGAAGCATCTTGAAATCTAGTGTTAAGGTTTCATCCCTTCAAGGATAGAGATTAGGGTTTTGTGATGAAACCCTAGGCATATTTCATCAAGAAGAAGATAAGACATCTCACTTTGAAGGACCTATTTGAACTCCTTGGGTAAGCCAAGGTTTTCATTGTGATCCTCATCTAGGGTTTTGGAGTGTTGGTGGATTGTACTAGCCTTTTGATAAGGCTATGGTATGTACTACATAACCAGTGTTGACAATATCGACGATATTCAGAAATATCGTGATATTTTTGGGCAGCCGAAATATCGCGATATTTTCGCTCCCCAAAAATATCACACAACGATAGTAAATATCGCCAATCCGTCTAACCCATGCCTAGAAAAGGGAAAAAACGATTTTTTTTCTCATTTTGGTTTTCTGATGTTGGAGAAGGAAGGGGAGAGCATTGTGGTGGTTGTCAAGGAGGACTTGAGGATCGAACAGCCATTATCACCACCAACTATGAAATTTTTGTTGATCAAAGATTGAAGAAAAGTGAGACAATATTCATTTCATTCATTAACATGTACGCTTTTAAAAACCCCAATGTTAATTATTTTTTCATAGATTTAGGGTTATTCTTGCTTGCCTCTTTTCCTACCAACATTTTGCTTCTTTTTTTTTCCATTTTCTATGATTTTCATGCCTATGAGCCAATGCAAGGGTTTTCTCCATATTCAGAGAGCAAACTCCATTTCTTTTTTTAACTTTCAAATGCACCCTCTTATTGTCATTTTTCATTGAATTCAGATTGCAAATAATGTAGGAAAAAAATTATTTTGTAAAATGAGGTGGTTATTACTTATTATTTTTTGTGCATGGGTGGAGTAAACTTAATCATTAATTACATTTTTTTGTTTTTTTGGTGCCCTAGGTTTGAATTAGCTTACTACAAATATGCCAAGAGCCTTGGACCCATTTTGGGAGTATGGGGAGCTTGATGGTGGGACAAATCGAACAAATCTATCATGCAAATTATGTGGGACCAAGATGATAGGAGAGGTTACGCGATTGAAATACAATCTAGCTAGACTCCATGGACATGATGTTGGGCTTTGTACAGTTTCTAGTCCGGAGCTTATACAAAAAGCTCTTTAAGCAATTGATGAAAAAGACACAAAGGAGGAAGAGGCAGAAAGAAACAAGGTTGAACGTACAACTAGATCTTTCGAGATATCTTCTTCTGATTTTGAGACGGAGGGTAGTGGGAGGGGCTCCACAGCATCACCTACTACTGCTAGTGCGACGCCATCATTTTTTGTTCCACCATAAAATCAATTGTTAAAAAAGCGGAGAAGCAAGAAGAAGATAGAGTTATGGTGAGGTGTCTTTTCTGCAGTGACTTACGTCTTAACATGAACAAAACCAATCCATTTTGGTAGCCAATGTGTGATGCTATTGTTGTTATGGGCCCAGGGTACAAAAGTGCTACATATGAGGAGTTGCAGGGGCCAATTCTTCAAGCAGAAAAGTAAGACATCAACTCTAGATTGGCGGAGTTGAAACAAACATGGGAAGTTTCTGGATGCACAACGATCTCTAATGGTTGGATAGATAGGAAGGGTAGGGCCCTTCTAAATTTCTTGGTACATTGTCCTAAAGGTACCATGTTTATTAAATCAGTCGATGCATCAGCACATATCAAAGATGCAACAATGATATGTGAGTTGTTAGATGGGTTCATTCGGGAGAATGGTGTGCAGAATGTGGTGCAAGCAGTGTTGCGAAAATCACGATTTTTCGCTGAAACAATTAAATTGGCTGATTAAATCGGTGGTTTTTTTCATTTTGAAAATATCGTGATTTAATCTCGATTTTTCAAAAAATTTCCATTTTTTAAAAAATTGCAACTTTTTTCGAAAAAAATCGCGATGATTTTTTTTTAACCGATTTTTTTCCCATTTGAAACCCTCGCCAATTTAATCCCAATCTTGATTTTCGCAACATTAGGTGCAAGTCATGACAGACAATGCAGCTAATTATGTGTCTGTTAGCAGGATGCTTATGGAGAGGCACCGCATATTGTTCTAGACTCTGTGTGCAACACATTGTATCGATTTGCTGCTTGGGGATATGAGGAAACTCTCCTTCATCAAGGAGATGATTGTTATGGCTAGAAGCATCCCCAAGTTTATTCATAACCATGCTTTTTTTCTTAGCCTCGTAAGGAGG
This sequence comes from Pinus tabuliformis, assembly GCA_031772625.1. NCBI lineage: Eukaryota > Viridiplantae > Streptophyta > Pinopsida > Pinales > Pinaceae > Pinus > Pinus tabuliformis. The sequence continues at coordinate 793,807,815 of CM062811.1, forward strand.
TACACTAGAAACAAGGAGTTGTGGCGTCCTGCAATCACACATTTTGCCACTATCTTTATTACTCTTCAGTGTTTTCTTCAATGCCAGTTCGAGTTGAAGCAAATGTTTGTTTCTGATGAGTGGAGTGATTGTAGATACAGCAGGAGACAAGACGGGAGATGCATTACAAAAATGGTGTACTCTGACAAGTTTTGGTAGGGAGTAGAAGAAGCATGCTTAGTTAGTGAACCTATAGTAAATGTTCTAAGATTGGTAGATGGGGACAAGCCTGCAATGGCTTATTTGTATGAGGTCATGGTTTGGGCCAAGGAGGCCATTCATTCTTATTATGCAGACAAGGGTTCTGTTGGGCTTGATAGGCATATGATGTTATGGGATGTGATTGATAGTCAGTGGACAAGAATACTTCATCGACCCATTCATGCAGCAACACTCTTCCTCAACCCCGCATTTTCATACAAATACGCCTTTGATTTTGATGGCAAGGTAATGGAAGCGCTCCATTCCTGTATTCAGAGGATGGTGCTTGATCCTGAGCTTCGTAGCAAAATCAATCATGAGATACAGTTTTATTGGGATTGTGTTGGCCTATTTGGCTTTGATGATGCTATTAGGGAAAGGACCCTCATCATGCCATGTAAGTGACAAGTCATCACTCATTAGAATTTTCAATTTAGAATTTCCTTATTTATAATTCTAGATTTTTAAAATTCAATTATGCAACTTTTATTTGAAAGTTTAATTATGTTTTATGTTTTTAACTTTTTATTTCTTTATTTTGCTATAGATATTTGGTGGCGAAGCTATGGTGCAAGGGCACAAAATTTGCAAAAATTGGCCATAAGAATCCTGAGTCAAACATGTATCTCTTAAGGGTGTGAGCACAATTGGAGTGTATTTGAGAAAATACAATAAAAAAAGCTCAACAAGTATAACTTTGAGCTTCAGCGTTCAGTTGAGCAATTACATTGATTGTAATTTTTAATTTTTTATTTATGACCCTCAAGTGTCAAGACTCAAGACTCAAGACTCATTAGTTTTTTTGGCACTCTTACAGGTTGGAGTTCGCACGCCTCAATGATTTAGTGTATGTGCATTATAATATCCGACTTCGAGTGAAGCAAATAGAAGCACCAATGGATCCAGATGCCATTTCCTTAGACAATATTGATGTATTGTCTCAATGGAGGGTGGAGTTTGAGGTGCCCATCTTAGAGTCACCTTCATGGTCAGAGCTAGATGATCCATTAGAACAAGGGCAACAAGAGGAGGAGGAGTAGGAGTAAGATATTGTGGGAGCATCAACATCAAAACCATTTTCTATAGATATAGGAGAGCATAGCTCCATACCTAGCACTCAATATTTGACATTAGGTGCAGAGGCAAGGCCAAGGCCTTCTACTGCTAGTGGCAGGTCTGGCAAACAACCCATCATGTTTTCCCATAAAAGGGGGAGAGGGCATTGATTTCATATAGATAGCTACTAGTTTTACTTGTTTTGCTACATATAACTCATGATGATGAGATACTTTTATATATGTGATGTTATTTTGTATTGGTTCTCCACATTTGAGTCCTTGATTGGAAAATTATCAAGGATCAGCAGGATATGCTATCGCCTTTGATGTATCATTTCTATTTGACATAATATATATCAGTGCTTTCTTCATATTTATGTGCCAATGTGTTTATTTCATGTTGTTATTGCTTTATATGTTTAAAAATATGAAACAATTAATATATTATGCATTTTTTATGCTTGCCAATATTTGCTAATATTTTCGACGATATTGCCGATAAGATGTTTTCTTGACCCTCGCCAATATTTTACGAGGGCCGATATTATCAACATTGCTACATACAACATCTTATGTATATCAATGAAGTTTTCACTATCCAATTGTTGTGTAAATTGCAGATTTGAATTTTAGCCATCTACGTTTTTCATGAATTGTTATTTACAACTATACTTTGTTTTGCTAGATTGACTTAAGTGATTTAACATCGTAATCAAAAATAAGAGTTGTTTTACTCCTATTATAACTATTGTAAAAATGGGTTTTCAAATATGGTTTGTGCATTATAAAATTGCCTTAAAGGGTTGAAACTTATCAAGTTACTTTGATATATTTTCTCCCTTGAGTTGATTCAGTCTACCTTTAAGTTTGGTTGTGAGGAGTATCATCCTCCCCACCTAGGTTCAATTCCTGCAAGCGACATGTTAAGCTATGAACAAGTATATTGTTGTAACAATCATTACCCTTGTGTTGACAAAGCCTTGAGTTTCTACAAAATCAAGCTTACACGCAATACCATCCTTGGAAACCATCCTTGGAATAAGGAGATGTTCCTAGTGTTTTAAAAACCGAAACTAGTCTTCGAACCAACCACCCATCAATCTAGGTTTTGAATTAGAATAGAATAAAACCAGACTCAATGGACCGGATTTAAATAGTTTTTAAGATTCCAAACCATTAGAGATGAAATATACAAAGTTTTCTCATCTACATACCATGAAGGGTGAATATATCAAAATGGCATCAAGTACAATACATATCAATGACAAAATGCATAATCAATGAGCATCTAAATGGCCTCTAGTCCAAAAGCCATGCTACAAGCTATTAGAACACTAGCTGTTATGAACTTAAAATCATAACAATTAAATAAAATATTAAAATATTAAAGTATTACTTAAATAAATAAATTATTAATTATAATCAATTAATTAGAAAATAATTAGTTAAATGAAGAGACATAGTCCCCAAGGGACATATCTCTCTGATTAGGCATGGCCAGTCAACTCCTATTTAAGGAGCACCACCTCAGCCTTGTAAACAACATTCAATTTTTATCACTATATATATATATATATATATATATATATATATATATATCTATATATATATTACATTTAGAATTACCTAGTGTTTTACTCTCAATATACAACAAATTATACATTTGTATTGCTAACAGTGGTATGAGAGCCAGAACTAGTCTGGTGATAGTTACGGGGTTTTGCTAGCCGTCAGGCCCAACAGGCTTTCCATCCACAGGCTGCATCTCGTTGTGCAAGACTGTATTGGCAGAATAGATGTGTGTTTCCCAGCGGCAGTGGAAAAAAATAAAATTTATTGCAGAAGTCGTATTTCGTAGCAGTCTTCACACAATTTTCTAGATGTAGGCAAGCTGTACGTGGGGCAGCCGGCCACCAAGGAAGGCCGTTGTGGGCGTGGCTTAGTTTTGGCATAGCCAGCCCAAGATTTGTTGGCGGGTTCTATCTACGTGGATAGGTTTTATCTGTGTAGGGGTAAGTCAGCAGTTTGCGTGGGTGTGGGTAAGTCAGCGGACAGAATAGCCGCACATCCAAGTAACAACCGCCACATTGCAATCGCTTGTTCTATTAATTGGCGACTTGCTGCTGTTGTGTCTCCACTCAAATTTGTTGGTATAATATGTCCCATGACCACAGTGTTTCTGCGCAGAGATATGGGTCATGCTAGGGTCAACGGATGTGATCGGACCAAAGGGTGACGACTAGTCATTCCTTTAAAAAAAAATAAAAAAAATCAATTGTATGTCATTTGAAACTTTATAAATAAACTAAATTTAATTACTTAATATATTAATTAATTAAAAAAAATTATTATTATTACTAATATTTAAACCAAAAAAAGAAAAAATTAATTTAGGTCCTCAAGAAAAAACTAAATAAAATGGTGGCTAAGAACAATGACGATATGGAGAAGGTTTAAGAGGACATCAACAAGCTAAATAAACGCCTGGATAACGTCGAGAAGTCAGTCAGTAAGCAAGACCAGATGGTCGACGATATCTCATTCTTAGAAAACTTGATGAACCGACGTTTCGAAGAGACCGATCCACCTTCAACTACACAAAGTCCCAAGACTCCAGAAGGGGAGACTTATCTAGAGCATGACTTCCTGAGTCGTGAGAAGCAAAAAATACCCCAAATTCACTTTGAAGGAAGCCAATATTATACTCATTCTTCCAGAAGGAACCATCTTAAAATCAAAAATGAATTACCGAAGTATGATGGTAAGAACTTTAAAGGCGCTGTCGTATGGGTAAATAAGATGGATGCAATTTTTTTAGCGAACCCTCCGCTCGGAGAACAAGAAAAAGTCGTGACTGCATCCAATTAATTAGAAGCAGAAGCGTACGATTGGTTTTTTGTGATGGTCATCTAAATGCATGGGTTGCTCATTCAATTGGCAAAACTTTAAAAACGCTCTATTAAAAAGGTTTCATGACGAGGAGGAGGATGATGTCTACAAGAGATTTGTTCACATGAAGCAAAATGGATCAGTGAGTGAATACACTTACGAATGGGAAGTATTAGCAGTAAGGCAGAGAGGGTTTTTAGATGAGGAGCTGCTAAAAATGTACCGTTGTGGCCTTAAAGATTGCATTCGCAAATAATTAAGATTGCATAAACCCAAAACTATTGAGGAGGCCAGACATGCAACCATAATTATCGAGCGAAAATATAAACTTCACAAAACACTGTATGTCAGTGACGACAGGACTAACAACTATTTCAAGGGAAAGGCAGGTAAAACCTCGTCAGAAATTACTAGTAAGTACGTTCCACCACCATTACGAAGTGAAGGAAAACAACAATCTAATGTCAAAAGTAAAAGGATGGAAAATTCTTGAAGTGCGGAGACAAGTATTATGCAGGACACAAATGCGCAACACAAAAATTGTACAACTCTGAAGCTAAACAAGAAGAGGAATCCTCAGAAGACAACTCTGATGAGGAGGACAATGAAGAAAATGCAAACCCTAGTCCAAAATTAGAAGATGATATGCCACGGATTTCCATAGCAGCCATCACAGAGATAGCTCAACCACAAACACTAAAGCTTAAAGGTTACATCAAGAAGCAAAGCGTTATTGTTATGGTGGACTCAGGAAGTACGCATAACTTTGTAGATGTTAATGTTGCAAAAAGACTGAACATCTTTTCTTACTTGGTAGAAGACTTAAAAGTTATGGTAGCAGATGGAAAGCATATAGATGGAGTTGGAAAGTGCCATAAAGTTAAGTTGCAATTAAGCGACTATGCAATGGAGTCCAGTTTTTATACGGTTCCCCTAGGAGTAGATGTTGTTTTAGGTGTATAATGGTTAAGAACACTAAGCACATATTCAGCAAATCGCATAAAACAATTCATTAGATTCAAATGGGATGGACGGAAATATCAGTTGTTTGGGTTTCAAGCACCACCAAAAAAAGTCATCTCCGCTCAATAGATGAAGAAGCTTATTCGCAAGGGGGCACCAACATTTGTTGCACAATGTCAACACTTGGAATTATTATCGACAGAAAGGACTCTTCAAACATCAGAGATTTCATCCTTGATCCAAAGATACAAGAAGGTTTTCCAAGATCTACCAATGAAGTTACCTCTGGAAAGGCAAATTTAACACATTATCGAAGTCGAACCCAAATCAACTCCAATTAATGTTAAGCCATACCGTTATCCCCATCACCACAAGACAAAAATAGAACACTTAATTCAAGACCTGCTAAAGCATGGAATCATTACGAAGAGTAGAAGTCCATATGATGCATGCATAGTATTGGTCAGAAAGAAGGACGGATCTTTTTGATTATGTATAGATTACAGAGGCTTAAACAAAATCACTATTAAGCATAAATTTCTCATTTCGTTCATTGATGAAATGTTAGATGAATTACACGGTGCAAAATGTTTTTCCAAGTTAGATCTAAGATCAGGTTACTACCAAATACAAGTAAGGTTAGAAGACATCGAAAAGACAACATTCAGGACTCATGAAGGGCATTACGAGTTCAAGGTCATGCCATTTGGATTAACAAATGCACCAACCACCTTCCAAGCAACCATGAATGAGCTCTTTCACCCTTACCTGAGGAAGTTCGTATTAGTTTTTTTCGATGATATTTTAGTCTACAGTAAAACGTGGAAAGAACATCTCAAACATCTAGAAGAAGTGTTGTCTGTTTTGGAAAAGAACCAGCTTTACGCCAAGCTATCAAAATTTACGTTTGGGCAGAACGAAGTTGAATACCTAGGTCATACTATATCAAGGGAACGAGTCCAAGTGGATCCCAACAAAATCAAGGCAATCAAAGAATGACCCAAACCCAAGAACATATCTAAGTTGAGGGGATTTTTGGGTTTAACAGGGTATTACAGAAGATTTATAAAAAACTACGCACATCTGACAGTACCCCTGACGAATTTGTTAAAGAAAAATGCTTTTAAGTGGGATGACCAAGCAGACAAGTGTTTTGAGAAATTAAAGGAAGTGATATCAACCACACCAGTGCTAGCAACTCCTAACTTCTCCAAACTGTTCGTAGTCGAATGTGATGCTTCTGGGTTTGGAATTGGAGTTGTATTGATGTAGGACAACCACCCTATAGCATTTGAGAGCACGACACTTAATAAACAAGAAGGCTTAAAATCAACATACCAAAAGGAGATGCTCGCCATCATACACGCTCTAACAAAATGGCGTCAGTATTTGCTTGGAAGTAAATTCTCAATCCGAACCGACCACAATAGTCTTCAATTCTTACTTCAGCAAAAGACATTATCAACAGAACAACAGAAGTGGATGGAAAAGTTGTCAGCTTTCGATTTAGAAATATTACACAAGAAGGGAAAGGAGAATGTTGTAGTTGATGCACTCTCACGTAAAGATGATGATCACACAACATGTGCCACATTGATAGTCGTTTTAGAATGATTGGATGAAAAACAAGCCGAATATGACAAGGATAAGGATTATGACTCCATGATTAACAATATCAGTCAGTATACCAACTTCGAGTGGAAAAATGACATCTTATGGTACAAGGGAAGAATTTACCTAACACCCGCATCCAAATTTAAGGTGAAAATACTAAAGGAGTCTCACAATTCACCAACAGTCGGACATGTCAGATTCTACAAGACTTACTACAACGTCCGACAGTCATTCTACTGGAAGGGTATGAGCAAGGAAATTCATAAATATGTTGCAGAATGTGATATTTGTCAAAGAAACAAGAGCAAAAATGTTCCAACTCCAAGATTGCTACATCCACTACACATTCGAAATCAGAAGTGGGAGGAGATTTTGATGGATTTTATTGAAGGACTCCTGCATCTGACGAAAAGGATAAAATATTTGTAGTAGTCGACAGGCTCACTAAATATGCCCAATTTATGGCTATTAAAAAGACTGAAACAACCAAACAAATTGTTGATGTGTTTTGTAAAAACATTTACAAACTACACGGGTTTCCAAAGGTCATAGACAACGATAGAGATGTAAGGTTTAAAGGGAAATTTTGGAAGGATTTCTGCCATCAAGCAGGAATATCCCTTAATATGAGTTCAACCTATCACCCCCAAACAGATGGGAAAACCGAAATTGTTAATAAATGCTTGGAAATACATCTTCGTTGTTTCGTTATAGATAAACAAAACAAATGGACACAGTGGCTACACCTGGTCAAATGGTGGTATAATACCGCATACCACACGTTAGCTAAGATGACACCCTTCCAAGCCTTATATGGTTACGAGCCACCCAGGTGGAAGGACTTTGCACTCCTTGATTCTAGGGTACCAACAGTTAAAGACCACTTAGGAGAAAGTCAAAGAATCATCAACTTACTAAAAGAAAATCTAACCATGACCCATAATAGAATGAAACAACAAGCCGACCAACACCGTTCTAAAAGAGAGTTCGAGGAGGGAGATTGGGTCTTTGTTAGACTCCAACCTTATAAGCAACTATCACTAAAACAACAAGGGAAGAATAAATTGTCACCTAAATATTATGGACTGTACTAGATAATAAAAAAGATAAGTAGTGTAGCTTATGGGTTAAAGTTACCGGACAACTGCTGAATCGATAATACCTTTCACATATCAAGTCTCAAAAAAGTATTAGGGAAAAATCAAACAGCACCAACAGAAATACCAGAGACCGATGAAGAAGGAAGAATATTCCTTGAACATGAAGGTATACTCACTACACGAGAAAAGGATTTACGATCTAAGACAATAAAGGAATACCTCATCAAATGGAAGAGGTTTCCAAAGGAAGATTCGTCTTGGGAATCAGAACGTTTCGTGCATCAACACCTAAGCCTACCTATGCTTTGAGGACAAATCATCTTAAGGGGAAGGCAATGTTATGAACTTAAAATCATAACAATTAAATAAAATATTAAAATATTAAAGTATTATTTAAATAAATAAATTATTAATTATAATCAATTAATTAGCAAATAATTAGTTAAATGAAGAGACATCAGTCCCCAAGGGACATGTCTCTCTGATTAGGCATGGCCAGTGAACTCCTATTTAAGGAGCACTGCCTTAGCCTTGTAAACAACAATCAATTTTTATCAATATATATATATATATATATATATATATATATATATATATATATATATATATATATATATATATATATATAAACATATTACATTCAGAATTACCTAGTGTTTTATTATCAGTATACAACATATTATACATATGTATTGCTAACACTAGCCTACTACAAATCATTGATCAACTTGATTACTCATCAAACTCATCGCCACTACTAGAAATGGGATCATCGACAAGAACAACATAGACATCATCTAGCTCAAAGTCTTCAAACTCCTTGAATTTTTCAACCTTATAATATAGTAGAAAAAGCTTATTATTGTTGGAGGATCTTTATGTTATTTGCAAACTTTTCCACCTTCAAATAATAGATGAAACAAGCCGCATATACTATTTCAGACCCGATAATTAGCCAACAAATTGGACATTATCAAAAGGATTGATCTAATGATGCACCACTAGCACGTTTGGAATCAAGGCTTGCCGTATAGAGGCAAATGTTGATCCAAACTAAAAAACAACACCCTCAACCACTTGTATCATAGCGTCAAAATTACAGAGAGTGCAATACGACTATAAGATTCAAAATAAACATGTTCGGAATCAAGGCTTGCCTTATAGAGGCAAATGTTGATCCAAACTAAAAAAACAACAACCTCAGCCACTTGTATCATAGCGTCAAAATTACAGAGAGTGCAATATGACTGCAGGATTCAAAATAAGCATCTCTCTCTCTCTCTATATATATATACACACAAATGTTGGAAAAACAATATTAGGCCAATCGACCTACTATATACTATAGGCCTTGGGTCAACCTATAAAATGCAATGGTATTGCAAGGTCGACTTAAGGTGTAATATTTGAAGTAAAATGAATCCAAGTTGACCTTTAGAGCTGGACTTTTCAAGAAATTTGATTAGAGTTGACCTCTATAGGTTTAGATATTAATATTGGTTTAAGGGGCACCCCTTTGAAAGGTTTTTCTTTATCATCATATCAAGGGGCTCGTCCATCCTTTAGAGGTTTTATTTGAATAAATGATGAAATATTGGCATGTTGCATCTCTTGGAGGCTTTGACACTTCATCTTGAAACCACACTTGATGAAGACTTGGGATTTTTCTTATACAACAGGTGAAAGGACCAATCCCTTTTGGAAACCCCTCTAGATGATGCATTGGATGTTTTGGGGGCTTGTGCACCCACATTTGAGGGAGACTAGAGGATTTTCGTGGCAGGTTGAAGGATTTTCCAACATTCAAGGGCGGGCCTTTGGAGGCTAGATGTTGTGCTAAAGGCCCCTATAATCCCCTCATTTATGGAAATGGGTCACTTTTTGACAACTTTTTCCAACATTGAAGGGTGGGCCTTTGGAGGCTAGATGTTGTGCTAAAGGCCCCTATAATCCCCTCATTTAAAGAGATGGGCCACTTTTTGACTGCTTGTGCCCCTTCACTTTGTACATGTGGCATGAATGCCCTTTAAATTATGTATTTTGGTTTAATTAATTGAATAATAGGGCCTTTTGCCCCTCCATAGGCTAGATTAGGAGCTTTTAGCCTAGGAAATTAATATTTTAATGTAAGGGAAGTTGAAAACCTCTATAAATAGTGGTGCACTTCCTCTCATTTTCTCATGGTTGGACGATGGCTGAAATCCCTACAAGTCTAAAATTTTTGAAATTTTCTCTTGTTTCTTAATTTTGGCTATGGATGGATGAGTTGAGTGACTTCTTGAGGAGTTTTTGCTGGTGTGGATAGTTTTCTTTCTTAATGGATATTGGTAGATCTTGATGAGGAAAGCCTTGTTGACGTGGATAGACTTCTTTTCATGGATGATTATAGGTGAATTTTGATGAATGCATGATAAATTGAGTAAGCTATTTTTCTTTATCTTGTTCAAGTTTATTGATAAGGGTTATTAAATATTCACCATATTTTTGCTGGTATATTATCTCATTCTTCCTTCAGCAAGATTTTTATCAACTTCCTTTGACGTAACCTAAATGAAGCTCCCTCTATTATTTATCCTTGAAAATTGTAAGGTCCTTATCCCAAGTCTCTAGGGTACACGAACTAGTCTACTCTAGTCCTTGAAACTAAATCTACTCCAAGCCTCTTTGGACTTCTCCTCAAGCTCTTGTGAGATGACCTCCCATCTTTGAAGATTGAAGGATGCCTAGGTCAAACCTCAAGGGCACACAAGTTAGTTTTCTCTAGTCTTTGAACCTAAATCGACTTCATTTCAATTTGATTGTGTTGTTCATTGACCCCATACGCTCCAAAAAATATATTGGCAAGCTTTGACCCCATACACTCTAGAAAATATATTGGCAAGTTAAGGAATTGATCTTCTATCCTCCATCACCCTTTTTATCCCTAAACCATTTAAACTATTTTGTTGGCATTTTACTCTCCTAGTGATTCCTTGGTCGTATGTGTTTGGGGACCTTTCCCTTTGAACTCAAACCTAGAAATTTCCCCAAAAAACCCTAGCAATCCTATCCACCTTAAACCTTAATGGTTCAATCCTTTGATTGGTGGTATCTGAAGTAGAAGCCTTAGGGGGCTCTTGACATGGTTTGATCACAACATTAGATCCCTAAGGAAAGTTAAGGGACTAATCTTCTATCCTCCATCACCCTTTTTATCCATAAACCATTTAAACTATTTTGTTGGTGTTTTACTCTCCTAGTGATTCCTTCGCCGTATGTGTTTGGGGACCTTTCCCTTTGAACTCAAACCTAGAAATTTCCCCCAAAAAACCCTAGCAATCTTATCCACCTTAAACCTTAATGGTAATGGTTCAATCCTTTGACTGGTGGTATCTGAAGTAGAAGCCTTAATGGGCTCTTGACATGGTTTGATCACAACATTAGATCCCTAAGTTCTATTAGGGAGAAGCTCTAAGTCCCCCTTAGAGCTGGAGAAGAGCTGGCCAAAAGTGACAAGAGGGTTGGTGAGGTGACACTTAATCCCATCTTGAGTACAAAAGATTCTAGACTTGATCTTTTGGACTATATGTCAAGAAGTGTGTGAGATTTTATTGTAACAGTTTATTGTCATTGTTGGGGATAAAGTCCATTTCTTGGAAGAAGACATTGGATGAAGCTCAATCTTGAAAATCTTTCCATCTAGGTGACTCCATTGGAAGAATGAAGTCCTTATTCTTTGAAGACTTAGGTGACTCCATTGGAAGAATAAAGTCCTTGTTCTTTGAAGACTTTGAAGACTTGCTTGTGAGGTGAGATAAGCATCATTGTGAAGGCATTTAACAACTCACCTTGCCAACTTCACTATGAAAAAGGTATAAAATTGCATTTATCATCAATTTTGAATTTGCATGGATGCAAGATGGCTCCTTAGGTTTTGTATGTTTTATTTTCAATTCTAAACATTGACAATATGACAAGATACGCAAATAGGCCTCCCTAAAAATCGATGAGAGGCTTCCAAATTTTGATGGTGCCTATTTAGTTGTTGTCCCACATGCATTGGCATTCATGGGAAATATTTCAACATTCAAGGAAAACATGAAAATATCATGATGAGATAATTTGTTCGTTCTTTGGGACAAGGAAATAATGATTGGTTTAGACACTCTTGCAGTCCAAAGATCATACCCTCGTTGGCAACCCTCGTTGAAAGTTTTCTCAAGTGTTGGGCACAAGATTGCCAAAGTTCTGAAGACAGTTACAAAGAGCTATTGGCATCCCTTAAGGAGGAAGATCTGTTGGTTTCTTTTGAAGGTCATAAAGGCATTGCTGAGTATGAAGATGAAGATGAAGCACCACAAGGGAGAGCTCTTTTTGTGCCCTTTGAAGAAATTGAATCACATGATAATGTGTCTGTGACTCTGTTGTCCCAAAAGAACAATTTTGTGGCAGCAATAATAGAGATGAAGACATTGTTGAAGAGTTTGAAGAAGACAACACTACCATTGTTATTGAAGAGTATGTTTTTCACAAAGAAAACTTGTTTACTGCTCCAGTTTATGACAGGCGGGTAGTTGATGAAAAAAAGCCAAATTTTGACCCATGTCATTTGCATGAGTTCATCTCATCTCACACAAGAGAAAAGCCTTTCTTTGTATTCTTTAATGAGGACCCTGATTGTGATAAAGATAGTGAAGGTCATGGTGAATATAGTCTGTGGACTAAGCATCCTTGTGAAGGCTATCCACTTATCAATTTCCCTAGGCAGAAAATAAGAAGCAACAAGCTAATAAGAGTCCTAAATGTGAAGGAAAATAGATTAATCATGACCTAAACGTCGACAAACTAGAGTGTTGTAGTGATAGTGCTGCATAAACTTTTGGTGATACCGAGGCTATTACTAATTTTGATTTGTAAGAGGGTGCAACAAGCTAATAAGAGTCCTAAATGTGAATGAAAATAGATTAATCATGACCTGAACGTCGACAAACCAGGGTGTTGTAGTGATAGTGCTGCATAAACTTTTGGTGATACCGAGGCTATTACTAATTTTGATGTGTAAGAGGGTGATGTTAATAATAGTTCTAATTTTGATGTGTAAGAGGGTGATGTTAATAATAGTTCTCCAGTGGGAGTACCACAAATCTGGAAGAAGATTTCTTTTATAGGGAAATTTTATTTGCTGCCCCTAAGGACAGTCCATGTGACAACCATAATAGTCTGAAATGTAACTAGCAACATAACCAGTATGACAGAAATTTTTGGCCAAATTATGGTAGCCCAGATCATAATGAAGAGGATGCCCATCCTTTTCAAGTGGTATCAAGCAATTTGTAGGTTGTTGATTCTGCACACTTTTGAAGCCAATACCTAGAGCTTACAGAAAAGGTAGGTTGAGAAAAGGAAACTTATAACATGGGAAAATCATGCTAATAATAACATTGGTGAAGTAAAACTAGAACAGATCTCTGAGGTTGAAAGGGAAAATTCCAACCATAATGGTGAGCCACCACAAATCAAGCAGATCCCTGTAAATTGTGATGAGGACAAAACTAGGGTAAGAGATGAGCTGGACACCACTGAGAAATGTGCTAAAACTAGAACAGATCTTTAAGGTTGAAAGGGAAAATTCCAGATCTTTGTGGGCTAATCATCCTTGTGAAGACTATCCATTTTCCAATTTCCCTAGGCAGAAAATAAGAAGCAACAAGCTAATAAGAGTCCTAAATGTGAAGGAAGATAGAATAATCATGGCCTAAATGTGGACAACCCTGGGTGCTGTAGTGATAGCACTGCACAAAATTTTGGTGATACTGAGGCTATCACTAATTTTGATGTGTAAGAGCATGATGTTAATAATAGTTCTCCAGTGGGAGTACGACAAATCTGGAAAAATATTTCTTTTATAGGGAAATTTTATTCGCTGCCCCTAAGGACAGTCCATGTGACAACCATAACAATCTGAAATGTAACTAGCAACATAACCAGTATGACAGAAATTTTTGGCCAAATTATGGTAGCCCATATCATAATGAAGAGGATGCCCATCCTTTTCAAGTGGTATCAAGCAATTTGTAGGTTGTTGATTCTACACACTTTTAAAGCCAATACCTCGAGGTTACAAAAAAGGTAGGTTGAGAAAACGTAACCTATAACATGGGAAAAACATGCTAATAACAACATTGGCGAAGTAAAACTAGAACAGATCTCTGAGCATGAAAGGGAAAATTCCAACTATAATGGTGAGCCACCACAAATTAAGCAGATCCCTTAAAATTGTGATGAGGACAGAACTAGCATAAGAGATGAGCTGGAAACCACTAAGAAATGTGCTAAAACTAGAACCGATCTCTGAGGTTGAAAGGGAAAATTCCAACCATAATGGTGGGCCACAAAGTAAGAAAATCCCTGAAAACTGTGATGAGGACAGAACTAGGGTAAGAGATGAGCTGGAAACCACTGAGAAATGTGCTATAAACCTGAAGCTTTGCAAAGGATCCACTGAGGCCAGCCCTGCTGGCATCATTGAAAAAGTTTTGTTGCAGGAATATGGTAGTAGTAATGAGGATTATAACTTCATTCTCGATGAAATTAAAAAGGCTACATCTGTTGAAAAGAGTTCCTTTTACCAATTAGATGGAGAAGAAGATAATAAGATTCACTCGATAGAGCAAGTGCATGGGGCAGAGTTTGGGCATCCATTATATTCCAGCACTTTGATTGTAACAATTGGCACTGCCTCTGTTATGACTAACTGTGGTTCTACTACGAGGGAGCCATTAGGGGTAGAGAGGATCAAATTAGTTCTCATTATGAAGAAGTTATGGGATTTCACGAGAATTTATTCAAAACATCATATTTGTAGCTCAATCACCAACATAGGAACCCTTTTGTCAAATCTTAACACATTCCAGGCTAATGATGGTTGTGATGAAGCTCATTCACAAGCTCAGTTCAAGGTCTGTGCCACTGCAGGAACTTTAAAAAAGAACTATGTGAATATATTATGCATATATTATGAAGTTCATCCTATTCTTTTTTTTAAGTTGCGTATTCATTTCTACTTGGAGATCTTTTGCAAAAGCAACAAGAAAACTACCCAAAAAATAAAAACAAATGGATCTCATAAATTGTTCGGAAGGTTCATTAGCTCTTTGTGTCATCTCCAATAACATTCTTGAAAAGGTGGATATCACTGTTTTCATCCATGTGATTTGCAATCAGCACATATTAGATCATCTTAGTCAGATGATACCATTTTCCCTGCTCCAGGCTGCAAAAGTCATCTAAAAAATTATTCTATGTTCTCTAATTTCCTTTAGCCATTGCACTTCAAGTCGACCTCATCAAGTTTAGAAGAGTTCAATGCACTAGATAGTAGTATCTTGAAGGCTAAAGAGTCCATTCAAACTACTTAAGGAGACTGATCCCTACCAATCCTTGACTGATCCCTACCAAATTTTGACCTTTAGCTGATTAAAGCAAGCCATTGGTATAAGGCAAACATGTTAAGGAAGCAATTTGTATTCTTTGATGATGTCATCGTTATTTTAGACAAATAATTAGTTGTCCCTCAAAAAGCAAATACAAATTCCTCTTTGAGAGAGAAGTCAGCATACAAGCAATCACATTTTGACATGGCTTTGTTTTCTTTAGCAATCAAACATGGGAAAAATGGTCATTACACCTTGGAGATGTTGAGGTAGCTTCACTGGATTACACAATTCATTTTAGCAACCACATGTTGAAGCAAGGATGAGATTTTGGGGTTCCCAAGTGTTCTCGAAAGGACCACTAGTCCATAAGTTGGAACCGGATGTTACCCATCATTTTGTTGGATAAGCATAAAGGGTCCTGGACCATACCCAACAAAAATGAAACATATATTGTGGTTATGTGTAACAGAGCCGTGTGTTGATTTTGGGTAGCATCGAATGTGCTCTAGCTCCAAAATTTTGTGGAGGGGCTAGAACACATGAGATCTCCAAGACCCATTTGGAGAAATTCCACCCGGATGAGGAGTTATTAAAATAATTAATATTTTTTATAGGTTCCTAAGTCTAAACATAGGAAAATAAAAATATTAATGGGTATTAACAAGAATATGGGTGAGAAACTTCTAAGTGATGAGGATCAAGTTTGTTTTAATCTTAACCGTTGATTAGGGACTTAATATCGATCGTTGATTCATCAACAGGAAAAGTATAAGAGGAAGCTTGAGGGTTAGTTGGAGATACACTTCAGAGATCAGTCGGTTCAATTTTTTTGGGGCGAGGTTTGCTGAGAAAATTGAACAAGTGATCTGTTGTAGTGAGAGGGGCAGTGGCAGAGAGTTGGATCAGAAGGGAGTTCCGAGCCAATGAGTACCAGGCAGAGAGGTACCAGTAGCATTAGAGAGGCAGTGTAGAGCCCTACGCGGCCCAAGAAGGGGCTCATGCAGAGTTGACGCAGGTCAAGAGGGTTCTTGCAATGGCAGTGCGAGTAATCAAGGGAAGTTCGAGATTTTGCTGGGAGGTCGATGTTCTGATCTTGGAGGGTTGAAATCGAGGCTTCTGAGGGAAAATCGATCTAGCAGATAAGTGACGTAGTCTCCCAAAGGTAAGACGTCGGCCCACACAGAGAAGATTTTGCTAGGATTTTCGCAATGCTTGCCGGAGTCGACCATTCAGTGGATTAGTTGAGACTTCGAGAATGAGGTAAACCCTCGTATGTATTCCTTGCTGTCGTAATATCTCTAAAAGGTTAGCAGGTGTGAGAGGCAACCTATTGTACTTAGATTCTGATTTCTTAATAATAAAAACCCTCTATATGCTGCACCGGTTTTCATGCATTGGGTTTTTCCGAGGACATTGGTCCAAAAATAACGATTTCCCTTGTGTATTTGTCTAGTTCTATTTCAATTCATGATCTGTATGTATGTGTAATCTGCAATAGTGTTTTCATCATTGTTTAAATAATTAAATAACTTGTTGAATGTAAAAACAAGTAGAAGATGATAAACCTGTGATTGCGATAGGATTTATGATGTGTAGATTCAGAAACTTTCACATGGTATCAGAGGATTGCTAATCATAGGACATTGAAGACATCAGCCTGGAGATCCAGTGAATTTGCTGCAGAGAAGCCGCTGTTCCGAGTGACAGCATTGTTTCAAAGGTAGAGGAGTAGCTAAAGGAGTGACGCAGAGCCAGAGAAGTGATGCAGAGGCTCACGTAGTGCCCGTGTTAGCATTTCGAGCCTGTAGAGGGTGACACAATACCCAAGAGGAGCTCATGCAGTGACTGCGTTAGCTCTCTAGGCCAGCGCAGAGCTTGAGAGGCTCAAATCAGTCAGTTGTCAAGGCTGGAGGAGCAGAGAAGATTCGATCTGAGGTGCTGGTGGGACATTGTTGTTGTTGGTGTAGAATAGTGTCTGAGGAGACAAAGTCGAGGTAGAGGGAGTCACTGCCTTGACAGATTTCTAGCCAAAGAAATCTACATCCAGGTTGTAGCAGCAAAGGAGGATTGGAGAGGAGTGATTCGACATTTTGTCGAAGGATTTCCATGAAGGAAATCAGGACTCGAAGAGAGTCTAGAGGAGCTTGTTACTTAGGGGATTTCTAGCACTGAAGAAATCCAAATCTGAGTCTTGTTGGATTAACAGTAGGAGAGGGAGAAGAGAACTAGTCCTATCTTGTTGAGCAAAGATGGTGGTCAATGGACTAAGGGATCAAGACAGATTGGATGGAGCATCCAATTTTGTCATCTCGAAGGCCAGGATCCTTGCAATCCTAGACAAACATCACATCAAGGACTATTCCTTGAAAGTAGTTTTTGTTCCGGCCAATGTTGATCTATTAAAGAAGTACGGGGAGGCCCAGGCGAAGGTCAAGTGCATGATCCTAGACGGGGTCAAAGATCATGTAGTCCCACACATTGCTAAGAAGGAAATAGCAAGGGAGATGTCAGAGACGCTAACCACCTTGTACAAGGGCACTTCCATCCAACGGAAGATGCTATTAGAAAATTAGCTAAGACAGTAACAGATGCAGAAGAGAGAAGAGATCGATCCCTTGCTCCTCATGTTGCAAGGGATTCGCAACTAGTTGACTTCCGTGGGGTCTACACCAGATCCTGAGTTCATGGTCAGGACTGCCGTCAATGTAGTCACCGAGCACTGGGAGACATTTGTCCAAAGTATCTTGGGTAGAGAAACTCTCCCCAATTGGGAGGAGATGTGGGTAGCTCTTCGACAAGAAGAGATCAGGAGGTTGACCAAGGCAGGGAGTAGCGGTAGAGGAGCCCGGATCAAGAAGGAGTAGGAGGATGCAGCTCTCGTATAATTGGGACAACAAGGTAAACAAAAGAGAAAGAAGAAGGATATTTCCAAGGTCAGATGATTCAAGTGTGGGGAACTTGGACATTTCACCACTCAATGCCCCCGGAAGAAGGGAAAGGAGGAGGCTTCTAACTCGAATGCTGCTCCAGCGAAAGTTTACAGGGAAGGCGAGGATGACGATTGTGCCATGAGTGCTCATGCGCCTCTGAAGAAGAGGTGGGGCGACATGGGGTTGTAGTCGAGAGGAATACATGAAAGTGATAGCAGGATCCTTAAGGTGCCCAAACTATTGGATCACATACAGCGACAAGAGCCCTTAACGATAGTAGCAAAATGACGAGTGTCAGTTGGAGCAAGTTGTGATGGAACGACAGTGGCAGAGCTGGAGTGCCAAAGTCTGAGGCAGCGCAGTGGATGTTGTAGCAATGCAAGAGGCACAGAGAAATTTGTAGCAGCGTAGTAGCGGCAGAGGGTTAGCACAAATTAGCATCACGAGGCATCCATATTGACCAGCATGTCAATTTTTGGGTGAAAGTTTCAGTTGCAGTGCAACAATTAGCAGTAGCAGTGCTATGGGTAGCATGGGGCAGCATTTTGAGAAGGAGTTGTAGTACAGATGCAGCAGTGGCAGTGGCAGAGTCATGGGCAGCACTACAAGAAGCAGCAATGCAGTGGATGAAGGGCATCAGGTCCAGCATCAACAACACACAGGACCAAGGCAGTGGATCAGTGTAGTACTTCTGTTGAGAAGTGTTATTAGAGCACATTCCTCGCTAACAGGGAGTGTTGATTTTGGGTAGCATCGGATGTGCTCGAGCTCTGAAATTTTGTGGAGGGGCTAGAACACATGAGATCTCCGAGACTCGGAAATCGTCTAGAGAAATTCCACCCAGATGAGGAGTTATTAAAAATATTAATATTTTTATGGGTTCCTAAGTCTAAACTTAGGAAAATAAAAATATTAATTGGTATTAACAAGAATATGGGTGAGAAACTTCTAAGTGACAGGGATCAAGTATGTTTTAATCTTAGTCGTTGATTAGGGACTTAATCTCAATCGTTGATTCATCAACAAGAAAAGTATAAGAGAAGGCTTGAGGGTCAATTGGAGATGCACTTGAGATCTCAGTCAATTCAATTTTTCTGAGGCGAAGTTTGTTGAGAAAATCGAACAAGTGATCTGTTGCAGTGAGAGGGGCAGTGGCAGAGAGTTGATCGGAAGGGAGTTTTGAGCCAACGAGTACCAGGCAGAGATGCATAAATAGCATCAGAGAGACAACTCAGAGGCCTACACAGCCCAGGAAGGGGCTCACGCAAAGCTGACGCAGGCCAAGAGAGTTCTTGCAGTGGCAGTACGAGTAATCGAGGGAAGTTTGAGATTTTGCTAGGAGTTTGATGTTCTGAGCCGGGAGGGCTGAAGTCAAAGCTTCTGAGGGTAAATCGATCCAGCAGAGAAGTGACGCAATCTCTCAGAGGCAAGACGTTGTCCCACACAGAGCAGATTGTGCTCGGATTTTCACAGTGCTTGCTGGAGTCAGCCATTCAGTGGATCAGTTGAGACTTGAAGAACGAGGTAAACCCTCGTATGTATTTCTTGCTGCCGTAATATCTCTGAAAGGTTAGTCGGTGTGAGAGGCAACCTGTTTTACTCAGATTCTGCTTGCTTAATAATACAAGCCCTCTATATGCTGCACCAGTTTTCCTGCATTGGGTTTTTTCGGGGACATTAGTCCAAAAATAATAGTGTCCCTTGTGTATTTGTCTCTTTCTTTCAGTTCATGGTCTGTATGTATGTGTAGTCTGCAATAGTGTTTTCATCGTTGTTTAAATAATTAAATAACTTGTTAAATGTAAAAACAAGTAGGAGATGATAAACCAGTGGTTGCAGTAGGATTTCTAATGTGTAGATTCAGAAATTTTCACACCGTGGGTAGGTAGACTTGAACATATATGTTATACATGGCCTCAAACTATAGATGCAACTATATATAGGGATGGAAGTGCCTATAGTAGATAAGGGACATACGTTCATGCATAAGGACTATGTCAGATTTCTTGTTAATCTTGCAAATGGAAAAATGGAGTCAAATAGAAAGAGGGATGAGCATTTTTTAGAGTTTTCCATCATAACAAAATGACACATTGATGTTGGACCTTAAGCAGCTGGTTTGGAGGCATGTTTCTATTTCATCAATCAATGATTTTCTTTGGTATGAACTATTGTTAATGTAGTTGGAGATGACTTGATTATTATTGGTGGAGGATCCTTGGGACAAAGTTCAATGATCCCCTTACACTAGGCTTAAGCTAATTGAGACTTTTAGAGCAGGAGCACGAGCATAATAGAAAGAAAGTAACTGCACATCATGTTGAAATTTTGCAAACAGGTGCCACAACAAAGAATGTAACAGCTCAAGAAAGAAGACAGAAGACCCATAGTAAAATGGCAGCTATCCTATATGTTATTTACAGATCTTTCTACCTTCAAATAGCAAATGAAAGGGGCTGCATACACAGTTATCAAACCGGATAAGCAGCCAGCATATTGTACACTGTCAAAAGGACTAATCCAATGATGCATCACCAACACATTTGAAGTCAAGGCTTGCTATATAGAGGTAATCGTTGATCCAAACCACAGAACAACACCCTTAGGCACTTGTTACATAACATAAAAAATATAGAGGGTGTGAACTGACTGTAACAGGGTGCCTAGAACAATAATAATTGAATGAATTTGAAGACTACCTAGAACATTAGCTTGTTAAGGATTGAAATATTGCTCACTTGCCATTTTTGTTTTGTTCTATATACCATAATGACCCTGAAGCTAAAAATTCACAGGATTAAGATCTGGGTGAAATTTATGCTTTGCATTCCCCCGATGGGGGATGGGGGTGTTATGACAGAGGGAGCAGGGTTTGGGGCAATGTGCCCACTACCCTTGAGTTAGTAATTGTGCATTGATGAGGAAAGGACGTAGTTGGTGTATCGCATGCACGAGCATGTAGTCCTTTAGTTGGCAGACATGCTATGTAATGGAGGGGATGGGTGGCAAAGTCTTTTGTGAAGGTTGGGTTTGGAGAGAGGCAAGTCCCATGATGCCATGGAATTGTCTGAATTCAAGGTCTACTTGTGGTGAGGTTCTAGTGCAGTGGGATGCATCGATATGGCCTGAGGGAAAGGGAAGTCATCGAGCAGCTCCAATTTGGGAACCGTAAGTGAAAGTTTTATGCTTGGCATGGTCTTTTTGGAAGGCGGTTGCTTTCAATCCGAGGTATTTGTTGCGTCTGAAGTTGGTAAGCTCTAGGAACTCTTGTTGGTCTCGTCTTGGTTACAATTGAATTTCTTGCCTAGTTTTTTTTGGAGTGTTTGTTTTATGGGTTAAATGTCTCAGTCTTTGGGTGTGGGTTGTGTGGGTTATGGCTGGAGAAATTGCTAGGTCTACGAAAGTGGTTTGGCATCAAGCATTTGGTCAGTCTCTTCTCTTGGGAGTAGTAGTTGGATTTCTTTGCAAAGTGTGGCCTAGTTAGTTTTAATTGTGGGGTTGGTCAAGTGAAGTGTGTTGAATTTGGTTCATTGCATGCAGGCTCTAGGATGTGGAAGCTTTTGGGGTCTAAGGTGGTGTCGTGTGTGCTCAATGGTTAAGGGGATAGAGTCTCTAGTAGAGGAAGTGTTGTCCCCGTCCCTCTCTAGTGGTTCTTTGTCAAAAGTCGGGTCATTTGTCTAGTGCTTTTGCGACGAGGTTATTTGTTGGTATCTTGGTTTTGTTGTGGAAGGGTCGAGTCAGTCTTTGTGTCCTTTTGAAAGAACGCAACCCATGTAGAGAAATTGAGGAACCATCCTGTGACTCTACAATGTTGCTAAGGCAGGAGGATGAAGCAAGAGGGGAAGAGGCAACAGATCCCAACCTGGGTAACATGGGGCGAAGCTCTTTGCCCATGACTCTATGGTCACTTATTTTAATGTTATTCCACCTGAGACTCGTCAAGAGATCCATGAGCTTGAGATAAAAGTTGGGGAAGAGAGACAATCCCTATCGAACTCAAAACTGCTAGAAGACATGTCTGGCTGGGTGATAGACATTAGGCACACTAGGGGAAGGCATAAACAATATCTAAATTCGGTAGTGCTCCATTGGCAAATGAAGACGTTACTGGGTTTGGTTTTGAGAGATAAGGAGGTGGAAAAATATAATATTTCCACCTCCTTAGAGGACATGAAAAGAATGCTAAGGAACCTGAGGTTTGGAGTGGATAAAATTGAGGCTCGACTAATGCATGTGGCGAGTCACATAGCATGTGACTCAGATGGTGGGGAGAAATTCACAGTTGGATCCCCTTGGCTCTAGCGGAAGGGTTTTGGACAATATTTCCTCCTCAGACAATAAGCAGTGAGCAGGGCTAGTGGGAAGCGAGTTCTCGGTCTCTCCTAGAGCTTTTAGTTTTGTCTCCTTTGGTGGTCTACTTCTCTATGGATGAGAGTGATATAGTTGATTCACAGTCATGTGTTCCTGAGGTTTACTTATGGTTTCCAATTTAGGGCCTTGACGTTTTCTTTGTTATCTTTGGCTTTAAGTGTATGGTTTATGAATTTTTGGTAAAATGGTTAGTTGTTGGGACAACGATGGTATTCTCTCCTGTCATGGTGTTTTGGCCATTTATTTGTGTGTTCCTAGGTGACTACGAGGGTAAGAATTAGTTTTAGGTTCTCTCTTGTATCTGGTTTTAACTTATATGTGGTGGCTTCCAGGCCTGTTATGGCAGTGGTGTATATGTTTTTTATTCTCGATAGTATTTGTAGATCTTCATGGCAAGAGAGGTCAAGCTTTGTGTTCTATTTCTCCCTTTGCATATCAGTTGTCTTCAATGTAATTTAGGTTTTTTGAAGTAATATAAAGTATTTTAATTCACCAAAAAAAAATTTGTTTTGCATTAAGTTAGTTTGCATTGGAAATTTCCACAATAACTGAATGGAAAAACTCTATAGAGCATAATCATTTATACCTATAGGTATCCAAACTCAACAACGGTCCAAGGAATTGTAGAAAGTTTTTTCCTTCATCGATATTTACAACCCATATGGAGATAGAAAGGTGTTCTAGGACAATTTCATATTGAAGACATTGGTCAAAAAATGTCATCATAGGGGGTGATCTAAATATGGCAATGAAGGTTGGAAAGGTTTTTTTCTTTAGGGAAGGATGGGGCGAGTACCAAACAAGAGCAATGTTGGTGTTTTGGGTAGCATTGAGAGTATTCTCACGTGTGGGGAAAGTAGGCAAAGTGGTGGGGCTTTGCACCGATAAACCCATGTTATCTTGATGACCCATGGTATTTTGATGACCCATGGTATTGTACCCTTTGGAAACGTATAAGTACAAGGGTGAGTGATTCGCTCTTGTTGTCAGCAGGAGAGCTTCTTGTGGAGTGTAGGAGAAGGCCGTGTAAGCCTCAAACCCCTTAAGACCAAGAGGGCCTATGGAAGGTGGCTGATAAGAGAGCATCTTGTGGAGGAGAAGGTCGAGTAGACCTCATACCTTTGGAGGGCTAAGAGGACCTATGGAGGAGAATGTCCAATAGGACTCAGACCCCTTTGAGGGCAAAGAGGGCCTATGGAAAGTGGTCAGCAAGAGAGCATCTTGTGGCGGAGGATGTTGAGTAGGCCTTAGATGTTTCAAGACTGAGAGGGTTTGTGGAAGGTGGTTGACAAGAGAGCATCTTGTGGAGGAGAAAGTAGGCTAGGCCAGACTTGGAAGGATCCAATTTTTTGAAGTAATATAAAGTATTTTAATATTTACGACCCATATGGAGATAGAAAAGTGTTTTAAGCCAATTTTAGATCATAGGCAGTGGTCAAAAAATGCCATCATATGGGATGATCTAAATATGGCAATGAAGGTTGGAAAGGTTTTTTGGTTTTTAGGGGAGGGTAGGGCGCATGCCAAACAAGACCAATGTTGATGTTCTGGGTAGCATCAGGAGTATTCTCACATGTGGGGAAAGTGAGTTAAGTGATGGGGCTTTACACCCATAGACCCACAGTATTTCTATGACCCATGGTATTACACCCTTTGGAAAAGTATAAGTACAAGGATGAGTGATTCATTCTTATTGTCTCTTGTAGAGGAGAAGGAAAAGTAGGCCTCAAACCTATGAAGGGGGTATGCAGTCAACAAGGGAGCACCTTGTGGAGGAGAAGGCTGAGTAGACCTCAAACCCTTTAAGGGCCAAGAGGGTTTGTGGAAGGTGGCTGACAAGAGAACATCCTATGGAGAAGAAGGCTAAGTAGGCTTCATAGCTTTGGAGGGCTACGAGGGCCTATGGAGGAGAAGGCCCAATAGGAATCAAACCCCTTTGAGGGCAAAGAGGGCCTATGGAAGGTGGTTAGCAAGAAAGCATCTTGTGGAGGAGGATGTTGAGTAGGACTCAGACCTTTTAGAGTCGAGAGGGCCTAAGGAAGGTGGTTGGAAAGAGAGCATCTTGCGGAGGAGAAGGTCAAGTAGGCCTCAGACCTATGGAAGATCGAGAGGGCCTATGGCAGGTTGGCAAGATAGCATATTGTGGAGGAGAAGGTCAAGTAGGCCTCGAACCTATGGAGGCCGAGAGGGCCAAGAAGGCCTACGAAGGGCGAAGAGGCTCTAGTTGAGAAATTCAAGGGAAGTCGAACATGAAGAGAAGGATCGAGTTGAGGGGTCGATTTGTTATGGAGATCGAGTTATTTCCTTGGGCCAATTTGTCAAGTGCATAGGCCATACAATTGCCAGAGAGGTCATGATCCAGGTCCGGGTGTGATAAAGGACCCTTCCAAGACCTTTTACTTTCGTGATGTGTTAAATTGCATTTTTAAAAGAACATAAATGAATACATGTGCATGTTGTAAAGAAGAAGGAACATGTCAATCATCAACACATGAAAACAAAAGACGTTGATAACGGAGTTCATCTAGGAGGGACTACGTCTCAAGACCCCAATGTCAAGATGGTGTAGGCTGCTACATTAAGTGTTGTCAATAGTGATGATGTACATAGAGGTGATGTCTCTATCGTACAAGGAAAATGCCCTCATGCAGGAGTGGCTCCAAGAGATGCTAGACTATAGGAACTCTCAGTCAAAAGACTCCTATCAGTATGACACAAACTCATGCATGATGAGCATCCCACCAACATGGCATAAAAGGGATCTCAATGCAAACATACATGACGACAACCTAAGTATCCCATCAATATACAACAAAGGGATCTCAAAACACACCATGACGAATCATGTCAACAAGTACATCACACAGATGATTCCGCATCACATCAAGCAGGAATCATGAAAACAAGTAATAAACAAGATCCCACATCAAACATCAAACAAGGATTTGTGCAGCATAATGCATAGCAAATGAAGTACATGAACACACTGCATATACCTCACATCCAAGGCCATCTGAAGAAGAGGATGTTAAATTGTTGTAGCTATTCGGACCATCGTTATCACGACATCAATTGCATGGAAATGGTTCCTCGCACATAAAAGCTGACACCTGCATTCCACTTAGAAAAGTGGTTGAAAAATAGAATAAGAAAATGGAAAATTTGAACACACCATCAGATTTGTGACGTCAAATAGTGCAAAATCGTCTGTCGAATTTTTGAATTTTGAGAAATTGAGAATCTAGGGCTCAAGAAATATTTTAGATTCCCCCTAGATTCCTCAAAGATTATGCTCCATAAGTGGACTGGAAATCTGAAACTCCAAAGGCAAATCTGACCTCGCCATTGTGATCCCTGCGGAAAACCATGAAAAACGATTGTAAACTTGACTATATTCTGACGGAGAAAAATTACCTTGGGAAAATTTCAAGGATCATGGTTCTGCACCTTGTTTTGCAGCGGTGATGGTTCCACATACATACTAAAAAATGGCCAAAAATGCAAAAATTTAATGGAGAACGGGTAGCGCCATTGCATTCGTGGTGTCGAGAAGTGCTAAAACCATATAAAATTTGTCAAAATCTGACAAAGTGAAAATTCGCCCCTCCTGTAAAATGTTGCCGTGAACTACGTGCACTGCCTTCCTCCTCGAAATCCATGCCTGCTCCTGGTTCCTCCATCTTGGGCGCACTGGGAAAATGGATAGGTTTATATAAAATTTGGTGGGCGGAGTTTCCAAACAAGTCCATTTGGTGAAGTAGTTAAGTTGAGACATTAGTTGGGGGGGGGTCAGGTGGTCAAACCCCGCCCCTCCTTTTTTTTACACGTTATAGATTTTTTGAAAATGAAACGAATTTTAAAAAGGGGGTCGGGTCCACATTGGGCAGCCCGCCCCATACCTCCCACACTGCCACATTTATTTGAGGTTTGCATTAAGGTTTGACCGTCGGTTTATGAGGTGGTGGTACCATTCCTTTATGGTACGCATGTTATTTATGGGTCGTTCTTTTTATGGGCGTTTACGATTTATGGGCAGGGAAAATTTTAGGGGTCAATATTCGCCCATGGGCTAATTTTCTATACTTTTTCCAAAAAAAAGATTCGCTAATTTCCATTTTTTTGTAACAATGATTCACCCAAATTTTATAGAATGAAATTATTTTACCCGAAAAATCGCCAAAAAATTATATATAGACTATATAAAAATATTATAAATTTGAATATTTTTACAAAAATATCTCCAAACATTTTATAGATTTCATATTATGGACTAGTGGGATTCGCCAAGGTTTCTAAACTTCAAGATAAATTTCCATCCTTAAAATTTTCCCTGTTTATGGGGTCGCCTGCTTAGGGGCCGGCGACGTGGGCCAAGTGGGTTCGACCCCCGTCGGCACCCTTAGTCATTGCATATTGTATGTTGGTAGTTCGGGGGTGTGAGCCGAGTCCACCGGAGGTGGCCCGTGCCCACCCCATTAATGTTATGTATTCATTCTTGGTGGCGGTTGGAGGGCTTCGAGCCCTATTCAAAAATATACATTGTTTTTTTAGTAAGGTTATGGTTAGGTCAGAGGGGATTATGGCCCGTCGGCCTTTTAATAAAATTTTGTTATGAAAAGGGTTTTGGGGGTGGCGGGGGTGGTGGCCCACCACCATAATATATATATATATATATATATATATATATATATATATATATATATATATATATATATATATATATATATATATATAGAAAAGGGGAGGTTTTCAAATCTTTAGGAAATAAGGGATATTGGGAAAATTAACAAGGCCACAATTTCGACCGATTTTGGGAGCTAGGTTTTATGCCTCGGGGTCGGCCAAATTGTAGGACACTTAAACTTGGCCCATAGCCCAACTTTGACCAAAACTTTGTCTAGCTTGTTCTCCCTCATACGAGCTCGGGTTGACAAACCGTTCGCACCTCCGTGATTAGGGCGACGAGATCTACGCTTTGGTCCTAGGTCGAAATCATTCTGATCACTTTGATTTTTGAGCATTCATAAACCCTCTGTGTCCTGTGTGTTTCCCTGGAGCCACTTGGATCAATCCTCCCCATTGAGGAGCTTTTGGTCCTCCAAAAGCATGAAAAAATAATCTGCAACTTCTTTGTACCTTGTCCACATCACAAGCATCCTAAAAGGCCTCGCTTCCATCTCCTTCACCTTTGTTCTTCAGAGCCTTAAGCGATGAGCCGACACCTACAACCTCTGCAACCTGTAGTATGTTGTTTTTGAAAATTACATGCTTTACTTTCATGACCAACTAATGACCCAAGCATCCCATACTTGCCATGAGTTTATAACACACACTCTGTGGTCAAGTTTACATTGAAATGGATGCAATACCCCAGCTACTAAAACAAGACCAACATATCATTGTTGCTTCAACAAGTGATGCAAAACACTTCATCACTACAACACATGATTTACAACTACAAGGCCAAACACTATTATTTCGTTGACAAGTGATGGAAACACGACATCACTTTCACAGTGCAACATGTGACACAAAATAAGACCAGACATCATTGTTGCTGAACAATTGATGGAAAACACATCATCACTTTTACATCTTAAAATGCAATAAATGATTTACAAAAGTACAACCATGAAACGCTAACATGTCTAGAAACCATTTTTCATTTATCAAGGTGAATGGGTCATCACCCTGTGATGGTCTTGCTTGTTGATCAATCATTTCACTTGGTTCATGCACCGACACTTTGTCTTTAAGGCACTGCTTTGGATGGAGCCTCCAACAAGTGGCTCTTTGATGGCCACTTCTATCGCAATGACTGCAATAGGTTTTCTTCCTCCAGATCTGCTTAACATGTTTCTTTACCTGCTGTTGAGAGGGTCTTTCACGCCTCATCCTTTTGTGTGCTGCCATTCTTTTCCAACACTTAGAAAATGTATGGTTATGTAATCCACAAAAGGTGCATGTTTTTCGATGCCATGTTCTTCGTTCATCATTAACAACATGATCATAATCGAAATGAACATTCGCATGTCGAAAGTGGTTATACCTTTCCTTGCTGTCTCTGGTGGAGGTATGGCGATGAGAGCTTGCCTCAACTCTCTCCCTGCAATGGATGTTGCCATGGGATGATGGGAATGTGTCCCCATCATTCTCTTTCCTCGACGATTTTGACGATGCCTCAGAAGAATCTGACACCTTCGAGCATTCTCCTTTGGTGTATCTCAAGCTTGCAAATTGAGGTCTCTACACAACCTCCAATGGTTGAGTTATGCCTTGGTTATTAACACCAATTTTTTCTTCCTCCTTGTGCCTCATCCTTGTAAGGAGCCTCATGTTTGTCCCTGTAATTGGAATCTCCAAATCTCCAACAGAAAGCATACTATGTGACGACAAAACCGAAAGGAAATCAACATCTTTTACCTCCTCTGTTGATTTGGAAAGAACTGATGAGGGCTACTCATCATCTGTTGCTGGGGATTCACTAGCTGTCGTGTCGCATTCCCAACTTCCTTTCTGACATACCCAAGTCTTGCCTGATGGGGTAATTCTTCTACTTTGATGGGGTTGGCAATGCCTTGGCCATTAACGCCCAAGCATTTTCCTTCATATCCCATCCTCTTTAACAGTTTGGAGCCAATTCCTATGGTGTGATTTTCAAAAACATCGAAATCATCATCAAGAAATATACATGAAGATGGAGAATTACTTTTTACCTCACATGGGCCACACTGCAACTTTTCCAAGGCCTTGTCCTTTGCTTGCAACTATTGTAGCAAACTATGTTTCTCCTCTTTCTCTTCATGTAGATGCATCTTCAATTCAGCGTTCTCTGTTTGAATACTTTGGTTGTTGTGCTTCAGTTCTTCCAGGGCCTCTTCTGTGGCTGGCAACTGAAGTTGCAATCGCTCCTTTTCCTCTGTCTCTTAGTGTAGTGTTTCATACATTATTTCCACCCATTGGAAAATTTTGAGCATGGTATCGTACATCGATTTTTCATCCTCTGTCGCTGCACATTCCATTGTTCATGCTGCAATTCACATCCACGCAAAGACCACTTTGATATCACTTGATCCAGGTCTGGGTGTGACAAAGGACCCTTCCAAGACCTTTTACTTTCATGATGTGTTAAATTGCATTTTTAAAAGAACATAAATGAATACATGTTCATGTTGTAAAGAAGAAGGAACATGTCAATAATCAGCACATGAAAACATAAGACATTGATAACGGAGTTCGTTCAGGAGGGACTACATCTGCGGACCTCGGTGTCAAGATGGTGTAGGTTGTTGCATTAAGTGTTGTCAATAGTGATGATGTACATAGACGTGATGTCTCTACCGTACAAGGAAAATGCCCTCACGCAGGAGTGGCTCCAAGAGATGTTCCACTACAGGAACTCTCAGTCAAAAGACTCCTATCAGTATGACACAAACTCATGCATGATGAGCATCCCGCCAACATGGCATAAAAGGGATCTCAATGCAAACATTCATGATGACAACCTGAGTATCCCATCAACATACAACAAAGGGATCTCAAAACACAACATGACGAATCATGACAAGTACATCACACAGATGATTCCGCATCACATCAAGTAGGAATCATGAAAACAAGTAATAAACCAGATCCCACATCAAACATCAAACAAGGATCTATGCAACACAATGCATAGCAAATGAAGTAAATGAACACACTGCATATACCTCACATCAAAGGCCATCTGAAGAAGAGGATGTCAAACAGTTGTAGCTGTTGGGACAATCGATCTCATGGCATCAATCGCATTGAAATCGTTGCTCACACATAAATGCTGACACCTACATTCCACTTAGGAAAGTGGCTGAAAATAAAATGACCAAATGGAAAATTTTAACGCACCATCAAATTTGTGACGTCGAATAGTGCAAAATCGACTGTCCAATTTTTGAATTCTGATAAATTGGGAATCTGCGGCTCAAGGAATCTTTTAGATTCCCCCTAGATTCCTCAAAGATTCTACTCCATAGGTGGACTGGAAATTTGCAACTCCAATGGAAAATCTGACCTCACCATTGCGATCCCTACGGAAAACTATGAAAAATGACTATAAACTTGACTATATTCCAACATGGAAAAAAATTACCTCCTCGGAAAAATTTCAAGGCTCATGGTTTCGATCCCTGTTCTGCAACAGTGATGGTTGCACCTGCATACTGAAAAATGGCCGAAAAATGCAAAACTATGATGGATAAATGGACAACTCCATTGCACTCGTGGCATCGAGAAGTGTTAAAACCATATAAAATTTGTCAAAATCTGACAAAGTGAAAATTCGCCCCTCCTGCAAAATGTTGCCTCACACTACGTGCACTACATTCCTCCTCCTCGAAATACGTGCCCGCTCCTGGTTCCTCCATCCTAGGCGCATTGGGAAAATTGATGGGTTTATATAAAATTTACTGGGTAGAGTTTCCAAACAAGTCTATTTGGTGTAGTGGTTAAGTTGAGACATTTGTTAAGGAGGGGTCGGGTGGTCAAACCCCGCCCCTCCTTTTTTTATACGTTATAGTTTTTTTAAAACTGAAACGAATTTTAAAAAGGGGGTCGGGTCCGCATTAGGTGGCCCACCCCATACCTCCTGCACTGCCACATTTATTTGAGGTTTGCATTAAGGTTTGACCGTCGTTTTATGAGGTGGTGGTACCGTTCCTTTATGGTACGCATGTTATTTATGGGTCGTTTTTTTATGGGCACGTACTATTTATGGGGCCGCCCGCTTGGGGGCCGGCCACGTGGGCCGGGATGGTTAGACCCCTCTCGGCACCCTTATTCACTGCATATTGTATGTTGGTAGTTTGAGGGTGTGGGTCGGGTCCACCAGAGGTGGCCCGTGCCCACCCCATTAATGATATGTATTCATTCTTGGTGGCGGTTGGAAGGCTTCGAACGCTATTAAAAAATATACATTATTTTTTTAGTAAGGTTACAATTAGGCCGACAAGGGTTATGGCCCGTCGGCCTTTTAATAAAATTTTGTTATGAAATGGGTTTTGGGGGTGGCGGGGGTGGTGGCCCGCCACCATAATATATATATATATATATATATATATATATATATATATATATATATATATATATATATATATATATATATATATATATATATATATATAGAAGGGGAGATTTTCAAATCTTTAGGAAATAAGGGATATTGGGCAAATTAACAAGGCCACAATTTCGATCGATTTCAGGAGCTAGGTTTCATGCCTTAGGGTCGGTCAAATTGTAGGACACTTAAACCTAGCGCACAGCCCAACTTTGACCAAAACTTTGACTGGCTCGTTCTCCCTCCTATGAGAGAGGATTAACGAACCATTCGCACCTCCGCGATCAAGATGATGAGATCTACACTTTGCTTCTGGGTCAAAATCATTCTGATCACTTTGATTTTCGAGCGTTTATAAACCCTCTTTGCCCTGTGTGTCTCTGGAGCCACCTGCATCAGGTCGTGAGCAGGGAGAGAGAGTAGAGAGCACTCCAAGGAGGCCAAGTTTGTCTTGGGGCTGATTCCAGTTCAACAGTTGAGTTTCTAGTCAAACATAATCTCCATGGGGAAGAGTTACAAGTTCCCCTTTAGCTGTTATTTCTCTGAGTAATTTTCTGTGGGTCAAAATAAGGGTTTTTATGTGTAAGTTTTCCCTTGTACTTGGCATTTTATTGAGCATTGTAAAAGGGTCATTTTCCTTGGTATGGGAACCCTAGGTTCTTGTTGAAGGACTGATAAGAATTATGATTTGGGGCTGAAATTTTGTGTTTATTGTGCATGATCTAATTGTTGGTTTTATAAGTTTCGTTGTGCTAAATTTGTTTCTAGTTAAACACATCAATGTGTTTTAGTTCATTAGTTGTGTAAAGTTAATAAGAAGTTGTTACCAAATCTAGTGTGTGTGTGTGTGCACTAAGTCTAGTGCCCAAAATTCTAACAACTCATTGATAGATTACTTACCTTAGAGGTTTGAAGATTCAGGGCTTTGTGATGTGGAGCCTATTAGCTCGATTCCAACATAGAGGAACTTTAGAAAAGGAAGGGAGTGGGTATCAAGCAGATTAGAAAGGGTTTTGGTAGCAAAAAAGATTTTGGAGGATGTGGAATGACTTGAGTCATGGGTAAGGTTAGGGAGACCTTTAGACCATCTAGCCATATTGTTACAATTAGAAAAAGATGAGAAGCATAAAAAACCCTTCAAATTTAACCATAATTTGCTAAAAGAAGAAGGTTACAGAAATTTGATCACCTAGAATTGGAAGAAATATGAACCTTGTACAAGGGAGACAACTATTTGTCTATCCGGAATAAATTTGATGAAAGTTTAAAACATAATAGCATAGTGGGAAAAGAAAAACTCCTAGAATGCTCAACAAAATCTTACTGAGACCAAGGAATAGATCAAGAAATTGTTTGAAACATAAAAGGAACAAATCATTACAAAAAAGGAGAATATTAATCTAAAAAATTTAGAAGAAATAGAAATGAATCTATTAGAGCAGGAAGAAGAAGTTAAAATTGGAAACTAGGGCCAAACTCCACATGGCTCATCTTATTTATGACAACTGATATTTTTCTTGGATTCCTCTATCTGAGAGGTGTAGGATTGATCTAAAGATCATCTGATTCTGACATGTACAAATGAAGTTATGAATTTATTTTGATTATGGACAAATTCTCAAGGTCGGCCAGCAAACTTATGTAGGCTCAGAAGCCCAATAGTCACGTCTATTCATCCTCAACGTTTGTTGTAAATACATGATGCCTTAGCCTCATTTGGACACACTCATATTCACACTTATCTCTCTCTACGGATTTATGTGCCTCTCTCTCTCCACACGTCCAAAATTTCAGGAGGCCAAAATTTCAAGAGACCAAAATTTCAAGAGGCTGAAATTTCAGGAGGCTGAAATTTCAAGAGGCCGACATTTCAAGAGACCAAATTTCTGGACAGTTTGATCAATCATTGACCAACATGCGTTGACCTCCTTTCACTGTGTTTTTGTGACGATTTTCACTCTTTGGGCAGGCCGCATTTCTAGGCACATAAATCAAGGCTAAACATTCATTGTTGACCAGTGTTGACTGCAGCTAGGGCTGACCGCGGTGGGCTGTTTGACCAGACTTTGACTGGGCTAAATTTGACTATTTTGAGGGCTACTTTAATTTGTTGTTTGGAGGCCGAAGTTGACTGAAGTTGACTGATTTGCTGAGGGTCAAATATGCCCTGTTGACCAGTGTTGACTTTTCTAGTTAGGGCTCTTTTGTTGTTATAAATTATCAGAGTTGTAAAATGTACTATCTCTCTCTGTTGAACTATTGAAAACTAAAAGAAGATTTGATCAAGGGTTTCCCAACATTGGGGTTTGTCCCTAGCTGGTGCCACATCTTGTGTCCTCTTGTCTTGGCTTGTCTTCTATTGTTTATGTATATGTTCTATCTGCATTTTACTATCATGTTGATGTGATTGCTAATCTGAATATTGATACTAGGCTAGTAAAGAAATTGAAGTAAAATTTCTCTAAAGCATAGAACATACCATTGTTGCCTAAAATTAACATGGTATCAGAGTTGAGGTGAAGACAAAGCCCAAGCAAGAGTGAAAGAGCATTCACCAAAGATAGTTGGAAAAACACAAAAGGCTCAATGAGTTCCTCATCCTACCTATCCCGAGTGACAGAGTTGATCCTTGCATAAAGCGACAGAGGAAAGAGTGAAGAAGAGGGACTGTGTCATCAGTTTGGGCTAGAGAGAGGCAGCGCAGAGGCCGAGGAGGGCGAAAACAGGCTCCCGTAGAGGCCAGGTGGGTTGACACAGTTGGCTGAGGGAGCTGTTTTGCCGATGCTAGGATAGCGCAGAGCCAAGAGGCTCAATCCTTCAGTTGTTTCGGCATAGGAGGCTGTGGGTAGTTTACGGAGAGAATCTGGTGGGGTACTGTGGTTAGAACAATTCCTAACAAGGCAAGACCAAGGTAGAGGGAGTTGCTACCGAGGTGGATTTCTAGCCGAGGAATCCAAATCAGTGTTGCAATTGCACAAAGGATCGGATAGGAGCAACGTGACAGTTGGCAGAAGGATTTCCAGGAGGGAAATTGGGACTCAGAGGGAGTCCAGAAGAGAACTTCTAGATGGGAAGTAGAGAGACTAGAAGGAGTTAAACCGAGAACTTCTAGGCAAGAAGTAGAGAGATTTTGAGGAGTCGACAGAGAAGAGCAGCGAGATGGCCGTGAATGGGCTGAGAGATCATGACAAGCTGGATGGAGCGTCCAACTTTATGGTCTGGAAGGCCAGGATCTTGTCCATTCTAGACAGACATTGTATCAAGGTCTTCGTCTTGAGAGTGATGGCTATCCCGGTAGCTAATGAAAGGTACGAGGAGGAAATGGTAAAGGAAAAGTGCATCGTCCTTGATGGGGTCAAGGATCATGTGGTACCACATATTGTCGAGAAGGAAATGGCAAAGGAGATGCGGGACACTTTGAAGACATTGTACCAGTATGCTTCAGTGCAAAGGAAGATGCTCCTAGAGAATCAACTAAGGTCATACCAGATGCAGAAGGGAGAGAAGATAGATGTCTTCCTCGGTCGGTTGAAGGAGATCCATGACCAAATAAATTCCATAGGGGCCACATCGGATCAGGATTTGATGGTAAGGACCGCACTGAACGTAGTCTCCGAGAATTGGGACCCATTTTTCCAGAGAATACTGGCCAGGACGAGTCTTCCGGATTAGGAAGAACTGTGGGTGACTTTTCGTCAAGAAGAGATCAGGCGATTGACTAAGGCAGAGAGTAGCAACAAAGGGGTTAAGATCAAGAAGGAGAAATAAGAGAATGTGGCTCTAGCATCTGCAGGAAAGCAGGAGAAGAGGAAGAAGAAGGACCTCTCCAAGGTCAAGTGCTTCCACTGTGGGGAACTAGGTCACTATGCGAACCAATGTCCGAAGAAGAAGAGTAAGGGAGAGGCTTTTGACTCGAAAGCAGCGCCAGCTAGGGCGGAGAAAGAATTCAAGGAGGATGATGATTGTGCCATGAGTGCTCATGTACCACTTGAGAAGAAGTGGGGAGACATCGAGTTGTAATTAGGAGGACTACAGGCAATGAGGGGCAAGATCCTTGAGGTACCCAACCTCTTGGATTATACCTTGCTACAGGAGCCCCGAAGAGGAGTAGCAAGACTGGCGGATGTCAGTAGAAATGGATGTGGATGAAGCGGCAGAGAGTGCTACAGTGCAGGAGTCCCCAGGCAGCACGAGGCTAGCAGGCTACAATAGTGCTAGAGGCACGAAGAGTGTTGCACCAGTGCAGGATGGCACAGAGAGGTGTGCAATGGTGCGAGGTGTAGGGAGGTGTTGCAACAAAGGGAGCACTTATTAGCGGCAGAGGGAGCTTAAACATCAGGATTGTTTCTAGTTTGACAAGGATGTCAAAAGTTGGGTGGATTAGTTAGTTACTTCTTAGTAACCGAGTTGTAGTGCAGTAGCAGTATGCAGTAGCATGATGCAACATGATGACAGGGAGATGCAATGAAAATGCAGTGTTGGGAGTATGGACTAGAAACATCATGGATGCAGAGGGAGTCATCATATGGATGAAACAGTGGCAGTGGCAGAGCCATGGATAGCAGTACAGGATTCAGCAGTGTAGAGGATGTTGGGCGGAGAGGCCTAGCATCAGCACAGGTACCGGTGCTGGATAATCAGAGTGATGCTCAGTGAGGAGTATTACTGGAGCAAAGTCCTCGCTAAGAGGAAGTGTTGATTTGGGGTAGCATCAGATGTGCTCTAGCCATGAAAATTGGAGGATAGGCTAAAGCACATGAGATCTCCAAGACCCATATATCCCAATTTGGGAGACATTAAAATAATTAATATTTTTAATGGAGTTCCTAAGTCTAAACATAGGAAAAATAAAATATTAATGGGTATTAATATAAAACTGGGTTAGAAGGTTCCAAAAGTCATGGATCAAGCCAAATCTAATCTTAGCAGTTGATTAGAGTTTTAATCTCGGTCATTGATGGACCAACAGGAAAATTATAAGAGGAGGCTTGAGGGTCAGTTGGAGAATACACCAGAGTGATCAGTCATTCATTTTGCTAGAGCGGGGTTGCTAAATAAATTTGAATTAGTGATCAACAGTGAGGTGCAGTGAGTACGAAGTAGAGAAGCATAGACAATACTAAGAGCCTAGCGCAGAAACAGAGAGAGCAAGAGCAGCAGCCAGTAAAAGCTACGCAGTGCCCAACAGAGAGAGCGCAAAGGCCAGAGGGACTGTGTCATCCACACAGAGGCTGCTGGAGTGACACAAAGGGTCCCAGAGGCTGCGCAATGCCTCAGAGGGCTGACGCAAAGGGTCCTGGGGTTGACACAAGTCAGCAAAATGCTGACGCATAGGCCAAAAGGGCCAGTGCTGAGCTTCAGTTGTGCCGAAGAGGGTTTTGTGGGACAGGTTTTCTGAATACTTGTTTCCGGATATAAAGGTATTGCTGCCATGTATTTTTCTTTGTCAGGTGTGCCGGTTAGGCACCCAATTGTACTCAGATAGACTGCAAAATAATATAACCCTCTGAATCGCTGCACTGGTTTTACTGCATTGGGTTTTTCCAGGGATATTTGTCCAAAAAGAACGGTGTCACTTGTGTACTTTTTTTCTTTCAGTTGATGACCTGTAGATGTTTTGACTGTATTGTGTTTATTTCGGTATTTAATTTATTAAATAACTGGTTCCAATTTAAATAAGTAGAAGAAATAAACCAACAGAATGCAGATTAATTTTCTAACGGATAGACTTAGAAAATTCAACATGATATCAGAGCGTGGTTGCAGATCACAGGAAAACTGAAGGCATTAGCTTAACAAATCATTTGCAGCAGATTCAGCTATCCCAAGTGACAGAGTTGATCCTTGCAGAAAGTGAAAGAGGAAGAAGTGACGAAAAGGAACTGTCATCAGTTTGGGCCAGAGAGAGGCGACGCAGAGGCTGAGGGCGGCAACAGGCTCACGTAGAGGCCAGGTGGGCTGACACAGTTGGTTGAGTGAATTGTTTTGCCGGTGTTGAGATTGCGCAGAACCAAGAGGCTCAATCCTTCAGTTGTTGGGGCATAGGAGGCTGTGGGTAGTTTGCGGAGCGAAGCTAGTGGGGTATTGTGGTTAGAACAGAGCCTAATAAGGCAAGACCAAGGTAGAGGGAGTTGTTGCCAAGGCAGATTTCTAGACAAGGAATCTGAATCAGTGTTGCAGTTGCACAGAGGATTGGAGAGGAGCAACTTGACAGTTGGCAGAAGGATTTCCAGGAGGGAAATCAGCACTCGGAGGGAGTCAAGAAGAGAATTTCCAGATGGGAAGTAGAGAGACTCAAAGGAGTTGAACGAAGAACTTCAAGGCGAGAAGTAAAGAGACTCAGAGGGGTCAACAGAGAAGAGCAGCAAGATGGTCGTGAATGGGCTGAGAGATCAGGACAGGCTGGATGGAGCATCGAACTTTGTGGTTTGGAACAATGTTGCATGAAGCGCCCCCCCCACCCCCCCACGGTTCCAAGCCCCGAAGCGCGTCCCGTACGGAAGCGCGCTTCCGAATTTTTTGCCGCTTCCTGGAAATTCGGAAGCGTGGTATGGAAGCATCGCTTCTAAAGTGCCGAAGCGCGCTTCGTACGACGCTTTGGGCATCGGAAGCATGGCGCTTCGAAGGAGGAAGCGTACGCTTCCGGAAAAGCGTTTAGAAAATCTTTTTTTTTTCAATCTTTTTTTTTAATTTTAGGTGAGTTTGCTTGTTGGGGGTGGGTCCACCTTGGGTTAGGGTGACGAATGACGGCAAAAAAAAAATATAAATATAGCAGATGCTCCCTCATGGTAATGTTAAATTCTTAAAGTAAAAGTGACAAACTCCTTTATTTTTCATTTTCATCCTTTTACTTAAATTTTTAACATTACCATGAAATGACTCAGGATGTTTGAGAGTGGTTCCAGCCTCATTGGAGTTCATATGGAGAAAATAGAATTTCATATCCTATTCAAAATTCAGCAGACTTAACAGTTTTCAGGAATTCAGGATCAATGGGATTATGGCATTTCATTAGATTATATCAAGTATGAAGGTATGTGATTAGCATTTAATCAAGAGCACCAAGCCCTATATGTACCCTAGTGTTAGTGGTGTTAATTGTTGAACTCCTTTGTCACGCGGCACGCCCTTAGCAAAAAATTACCTTTCAATCAAGGCAAAATCATCGATCAAGCATGTTAAGCTTTTTCTACCATATTTTAAGTCTTGAATTAGGTAGTTTGATCAAAATTGGGCAATGTTGACTAATATCCGTAGACAATCGAGGTAGAGGCAAAGGCTAGACAAGAGGAGAAGAATCTAGATTCTAGATGGTTGATGCATCTAAATGGTTGATGCTCGAATAATTAATCATTAATGTACAATGGATGTTATATCTATCTTGATTTATGCAAAAATATGCATGTTTTCATGTCTTCTACAATTAATTTGGTCTTTGGGATGTTTGTTTTGAGTATAAATGCAAAAAAATATAATATATATATATATATATATATATATATATATATAGAGAGAGAGAGAGAGAGAGAGCAGACGCTTCCGCGGACGCTTCGCTTCCTAGATTTTTGGAAAATGACGCTTCCGCGTCCCCGCTTCCAAAAAACGCTTCTGCTTCGCCCCCTCTTCGTGCAACATTGACCAGGATTATTACAGAACCCTCCCCCTTTGGGGTGTTGGAATTTCTAAGTTTGACATGTTAGAAACCCTTCATGTACTTTACTGATTTATTCCTACCTACTTGTTTTATTAATTAACAAGTTATTTACCATGTAAATGCTGGAAATAAATAGAAGTACATGCTCAACACATTACATATCATCAACTGAAGGAAATAGAAACAAGCACACAAGTGACACCTTTGTTTTTGGACTAATGTCCCCGGAAAAACCCAATGCGGGAAAACCGGTGCAGCTATCTGAGGGTTTGATTTGTTAAGTAGTTTCAGAATACAACTTGGATGCCAAATCCAACTTACCCAACAGAGAAAAATCTCGATAGTAGCACCTCTCTACTCGGAAGCAGATATTCCGGCTGAAACCCCGGATAAACACTCTGGCAGCTCCACAGCTCCAAACTGCCCCATGAAACCCCAACGTCGGCCTCTGGGGACCGCGTCAAGCACTCTTGGCAGTTCCGAATACTCTCGGCAATTCCGGCTTTTGCCCTCTGCGTCACCTTTCGTGGCTATTCCGGTAGTTCCCGACAGTTCCGGTTGTTCCCAGCAGTTCCAGCTTCTGCCCTTTGCGTTAGCTTTCCCGGCTGTTTCGGCAGTTCCTGGCAGTTCCGGCTATTCCTGGCAGTTCTGGCTTCTGCCCTTTGCGTCAGCTTTCCCCGCTACTGCACTGATCCTCCCGGCACTATCTCTACCTCTCTACTTCTATATTCACTGCCCCTCAGCTGCAACTCCAGATCACTCTCTCAACTTTCTTAGCAAACCTAGTCCTAGAAAGTCGAAATCTTGATCTCTTGGTGTGTTCTCCAAGTGACCCTCAAGCCTCCTCTTATACTTTTCTTGTTGACAAATCAATGGCTAAGATTAAGTCCCTAATCAACGGATAAGATTAGATCTGGCTTGATCCATGACTTTTGGACCATTCTAACATAGTTTTATATTAATTCACATTAATATTTTAATTTCCCTAAGTTTAGACTTAGGGACTCCATTAAAAATACTAATTATTTTAATATCTCCCAAACTATTTAGAATCTGCCCAAACCCTTTCTGGGTATTCGAGATATCATGTGCCTTAGACTCTCCACCAATTTTCGTGGCTAGAGCACATCCGATGCTACCCCAAATCAACACTCCCTCTTAGCGCGGACTGTGCTCTAGTAATACTCCTCACTGAGCATCACTCTAATCATCCGGCATCAGTCCCTGTGCTGATGCTAGGCCTACTGCCCAACATCCTCTACACTACTGCATCCTGTACTACTACCCATGGCCCTGCCACTGCCACTACTGCATCCGTACTGCAACTCCCTCTGCATCTGTGTTGCTGCCCATGGCCCTGCCACTACCACTATTGCATCTGCACTGCAACCCCTCTCATCATGCTGCATCGTGCTGCCCATAGCACCACCACTGCTAACTACTGCACTGCAACTCAGTTACTGAGAAGTAAGTAACTGATTTCCCAACGCTGACATCTCTGTCAGGCTAGAGACACTCCCGATCAATGTTGCACGAAGCGCCCCCCCCACGGTT
Source organism: Pinus tabuliformis (assembly GCA_031772625.1). Classification (NCBI taxonomy): domain Eukaryota; kingdom Viridiplantae; phylum Streptophyta; class Pinopsida; order Pinales; family Pinaceae; genus Pinus; species Pinus tabuliformis. The sequence continues at coordinate 793,848,694 of CM062811.1, forward strand.
CCAAGCCCCGAAGTGCGTCCCGTACGGAAGTGCCTAGGAAGCTTGGCCGGAAGCGCGCTTCCGAAATTTGGAAGCGTGGTATGGAAGCACCGAAGCATGCTTCGTACGGTGCTTCGAGCGTCAAAAGCATGGCGCTTCAGAGGAAGAAGTGTACGCTTCTAGAAAAGCTTCCGGAAAAGCGTTTAGAAAATCATTTTTTTTCAATTTTTTTTTTTAATTTTAGGTGAGTTTGCTTGTTGGGGGTGGGTCCACCTTGGGTTAGGGTGACGAATGAAGGCAAAAAAAATATAAATATAGCAGATTCTCCCTTATGGTAATGTAAATTCTTAAAGTAAAAGTGACATTCTCCTTTATTTTTCATTTTCATCCTTTTACTTAAATTTTTAACATTACCATGAAATGACTCAGGATGTTTGAGAGTGGTTCCAGCCTCATTGGACTTCATATGGAGAAAATAGAATTTCATATCCTATTCAAAATTCAGCAGACTTAACAGTTTTCAGGAATTCAGGATCAATGAGATTGTGGCATTTGATTAGATTATATCAAGTATGAAGGTATGCGATTAGCATTTAATCAAGAGCACCAAGCCTTATATGTACCCTAGTGTTGGTGGTGTTAAGTTTTGAACTCCTTTGTCACGCGGCACGCCCTTAGCAAAAAATTACCTTTCAATCAAGTCAAAATCATCGATCAAGCATGTTAAGCTTTTTCTACCATATTTTAAGCCTTGAATTAGGTAGTTTGATCAAAATTGGGCAATGTTGACTAATATCCCTAGACAATCGAGGTAGAGGCAAAGGCTAGACAAGAGGAGAATAATCTAGATTCTAGATGGTTGATGCTCGAATAATTAATCATTACTGTACAATGGATGTTATATCTATCTTGATTTATGCAAAAATATGCATGTTTTCATGTCTTCTACAATTAATTTGCTATTTGGGATGTTTGTTTTGAGTATAAATGCAAAAAAATATAAATATATATATAGCAGACGCTTCCGCGAACGCTTCGCTTCCTAGATTTTTGGAAAATGATGCTTCCGCGTCCCCGCTTCCAAAAAACGCTTCCGCTTCGCCCCCACTTCGTGCAACATTGGTCTGGAAGGCTAAGATCTTGTCCATTCTAGACAAACATCATATCAAGGGCTTTGTCTTGAGAGTGATGGCTATCCCAGTTGACCCAATAGCTAATGAAAGGTACGAGGAGGCAATGGCGAAGGAAAAGTGCATCACCCTTGATGGGGTCAAGGATCATGCGGTACCACATATTGCCAATAAGGAAACATCAAAGGAGATGTGGGACACTTTGAAGGCATTATACCAGCATACTTCCGTGCAGAGGAAGATGCTCCTAGAGAATCAGCTAAGGTCATGCCAGATGTAGAAGGGAGAGTAGATAGATGTCTTCCTCGATTGGTTGAAGGAGATTTGTGACCATCTAACTTCCATAGGGCCACATCAGATCAGGATTTGATGGTAAGGACTGTACTGAACGCAGTCTCCGAGGATTGGGAGACATTTTTCCAGAGCATACAAGCCGGGATGAGTCTTTCGGATTAGGAAGAAATGTGGGGGACTCTTCGTCAAGAAGAGATCAGACAGCTAACCAAGGCGGGGAGTAGCGACAAAGGGGTCAAGATCAAAAAGGAGGAAGAATAGGATGCAACTCTAGCATCTGCGGGAAAGCAGGAGAAGAGGAAGAAGAAGGACCTCTCCAAGGTCAAGTGCTTCCACTGTGCAGAACTGGGTCACTATGCGAACCAGTATCCGAGGAAGAAGAGTAAGGAAGAGGCTTCTGACTCGAAGGTAGCACCAACGAGGGCAAAGAAAGAAGTCGAGGAGGGTAATGATTGTGCCATGAGTGTTCATATGCCACTTAAGAAAAAGTGAGGAGACATTGAGTTGTGGTCAGGAGGACTACAGGCGATGAGGGGCAGGATCCTTGAGGTACCCAACCTCTTGGATTATACCTTGCTACGGAAGCCTTGAAGAGGAGTAGCAAGATTTGCGGATGTCGATAGAAAAGGATGCGTATGAAGTAGCGGAGAGTGCTACAGTGCAGGAATCCCCGGGCAGTGCGAGGCTAGCAGGTTGCAACATTGCGAGAGGCACGAAGAGTGTTGCACCAGTGCAGGATGGCACAGAGAGGTGTGCAACGGTGCGAGATGCAGGGAGGTGTTGCAATAGCACAAAGGTCAGTAGAGAGAGCACTTGTTAGCGGCAGAGGGAGCTTCAACATCGAGAGTGTTTCTAGCCTGACAGGGATGCCAGAAGTTGGGTGGATCAGTTACTTACTTCTCAGTAACTGAGTTGCAGTGCAGTAGCAGTATGTAGTAGCACGATGCAGCATGATGAGAGGGGGATGTAGTGCAGATGCAGCGTTGGGAGTATGGACCAGCAACAACACGGATGCAGAGGGAGCTGACATACAAATGCAGCAGAGGCAGTGGTAGAGCCATGGGCAGCAGTATAGGATGCAGCAGTGGCAGTGGTGGAGCCATGGGCAGCAGTACAGGATGCAGAAGTGTAGAGGATGTTGGGCGAGGAGGCCGAGAATCAACACAAGTACCAGTGCTGGATAATCAGAGTGATGCTCAATGAGTATTACAAAAGCACATTCCTCGCTAAGAGGGAGTGTTGATTTGGGGTAAAATTAGATGTGCTCTAGCCATGAAAATTGGTGGAGAGGCTAAAGCAAATGAGATCTCCACAACCCAGAAATGGTTTTTAATGGAGTTCCTAAGTCTAAACTTAGGAAAACAAAAATATTAATGGGTATTAATATAAAACTGAGTTAGAAGGTTCCAAAAGTCATGGATCAAGCCAAATATAATCTTAGTCATTGATTAGAGATTTAATCTCAGCCGTTGATGGACCAACAAGGAAAAGTATAAGAGGAGGCTTGAGGGTTAGTTGAAGAATACACTAGAGTGATCAGTCATTCATTTTGCTAAAGTGGGGTTGCTAAGAAAAGTTGGATCAATGATCAGCAGCGAGGGGCAATGAGTACAAGGCAGAGAGGCAGAGACAATACTCAGAGACCAGCGCAGAAGCAGAGAGAGCAAGAGCAGAAACCAGTCCAGGCTACACAGTGCCCAACAGAGACAACGTAGAGGCCATAGGGACTGCTTCATCCACACAAGTTGTTGGAGTGATGCAGAGGGTCCCAAAGGCTGCGCAGTGCCTCAGAGGGATGATGCAGATGATGCAGGTCGGCAGAAGGCTAACACAGAGTCTAGAAGGGCCAGCACTGAGCTTCAGTTGTGCCGAAGAGGGTATCGTGGGACAGGTTTTCTGAATACCTATTTCCAGATATAGAGGTATTGCTGCCATGTATTTTTCTATGTCGGGTGAGCTGGTTAGGCACCCAGTTGTACTCAGATAGACTACACTATAATATAACCCTCCAAATAGCTGCACCGGTTTTCCCGCATTGGGTTTTTCTAGGGACATTTGTCCAAATACAACGGTGTCACTTGTGTGCTTGTTTTCTTTCAGTTGATGATCTATAGATGTTGTGACTGTATTGTTTTTATTTCAGTATCTAATGTATTAAATAACTTGTTCAAATTTAAACAAGTAGAAGAAGTAAACCAAAAAAATACAGATTAATTTTCTAATTGATAGACTTAGAAAATTAAACAAACGATGCCACCTATCCTGTGAAGGGAGTAGGGAATGATATCCTTCAATTGAATCAAGGTAACATTATTCATTTTCTAGAAGTACTATATGTAATTGATCTCATTCATGGAGGAAAAAGGATTCAAGGTGGCATTCATCGATGGAAAGGTACGTGTTTGGAAAAGAAATTTTAAAGATTCTTTTACTCTTGGGTTTAGGGTTGACACTTTTTATCAAGTTGGAGGAAGTCCATTGGGAGCCATGTCTTGTGACACATCTCTACAATTTGAACTATGGAACCAGAGGTTTTCCCATCTTTATTATAAGGCCCTACCCGATGTTGGACAGATAGTGACACTGATAGGTATGCCCGAGTTCAAAGTAGAGCATGAAGGTGTATGACCGGGATGTGCCGAAGGTAAACTTACAAGGGGACCATTCCTGTCAAGTAATACCAAGAACACATATGTATTGTAATTGATCCACTCTGACATATCTGATATGATTCCCGTAAATTCTTTGGGAGGATACTTATATTGTCTCACCTTTATAGATGATTATTCTCACAAGACCTAGATCTACATCTTGAAGAAGAAGGATGAAGTGTCCCCCTGGTTTTGACACTTCAAAGCCTTGATCGAAAACCAATCCAAGGAGAAAATAAAGATATTGAGGACTGATAATGGGACCGAGTACGAATCTAATGAATTCCAAGATTATTGCAGAGAAGTTGGCATTAAGAGGGAGACTACAATGCCATACACTCCTGAGCAAAATGGTATGGCTGAAAGGAAGAATCGCTCTATTGTAGAAGCAGTTTGTGCCATGCTTCATGATCAAGGCCTTCCAAAGTTCCTATGGGCTAAAGCTGCAAATACTATCGTGTATGTTCAAAACTGATGCCCTCATCAAGCATTAGACTCCAAGACTCCTGAAGAAATGTTCACTGGTAAGAAAACAGATGTCTCTCATCTTAGAATTTTTGAAAGTCCCGTATATTTTCATGTGCCGAAAGAAAAAAGAAGCAAATTGGGTGCATCTGGGAAGAAAGGAATCTTTGTGGGCTATAGTGAAAATTCTAAGGGATATAGAATTTATGTGGCTAGTCAAAAGGAAGTTGAGATAAGTCATGATGTCACCTTCAACGAAGATATGGCCCTCAGGAAGATCAACAACCTTCCTATCTTAAGGAAGGACAAAGAAGTTGACACTGGAAATTAGGGTGAAAAAGAGGACGAAATGATGTCTGATGTTGATGAACCTATGGATCCTATAGATCCTCCTCCTTATGAGCCTTCCTCCTCCAAGAGGAGAACCTCATGGCTTAGGGAGACTCTCGAAGATGCCAAGAGACATATTGCACCAAGGGTGACTTTCCATGAAAGCAAGAAGCCGAACAAATATCAAGGATACTTGATTGTCATGAGCACTATCATTCAATATGAGCCTTCATCATTCGAAGAAGCTGTGAAGCAACAAGTATGGAAGGATGGTATGAATGAAGAATATGAGTCAATTGTGAAGAAAGTTGTCTGGGATCTGGTCCCTAGACCCCAGGACAAATCGGTTGTCACCTCTAAATGGCTCTACAAAATCAAGCATGGAGCTGATGGAAGTGCAGACCCTCTCATTCACAAATGTAAGAGGGAGTTGGCTTCTGAATTTGAGATGAAAGGCCTAGGACCGATGCACTATTTGCTAGGGTTGGAGTTCTGGCAAAATCCAGGTGAAATTTTCCTCTCAAGGAAAATATGTTGTGGAGATATTGGAAAGATTTGGGATGGTGGACTGTAAGCCTATGCCTACTTCGATGGAACTTAATTTTAAGAAGTTATGTGGTAGTGTTGTTGGACCTGAATTGGGAAATGCTTCCAAGTATCGTCAACTCATAGGAGCAGTGATGTTCTTGGTGAACTCTCATCTGGACATATGTTTTGCAGTTAACACATTGAGCCAATATATGGTTGAGCCTCATCATATACATTGGATTGGTGCTAAGAATCTTTTGAGATATCTTTGGGGCACAATCACTCATGGAATGAGATACACTACCAAAGATGTGAGGTTGCATGGTTATTCTGATGCTAATTGGGTTGGCAGTGTGGTGGATCACAAGAGCACTTCTGGATGTTGTTTTTCTTTGGGTTCTGCTTCGATATCCTGGATGAGCAGGAAGCAAAAAACGGTTGCCTTGAGCACCACTGAGGCTGAATACATAGCTGCTAGTATGTCCTCCTATGAAGTTGTCTGGTTGAGGAAGCTCTTTAGTGAGTTGTTTGGACATGTGCTGGATGCCACCATGATCCTTTGTGGCAACCAAAGTGGGATCCGATTATCAGAGAATCCCATGTTTCATGATCACTCCAAGCATATATATATCAGGTACCACTTTATCCGGGATATGATACAATGAAGAGAAATAAGGCTCCATCACATTGGGATTGATGAGCAGGTCGCCGAATTTCTAACAAAGCCCCTGGGGAAGGTCAAATTCTTGGCCTTCCGAGAACGACTTGGAGTCGTGGAGAAACCCTCTTATGAGGGTCCTGTATGAGATGGGCATTGAGCTCTGGGAGCTCCGGGGGGCTTGGGGTATTTCTTGGAGCAATGAGCAACCATAGGCTGAGTGCTTCAGCCTTCCCCTCGTAGTTTGTTGTGTATAGGGTGAGTGGTTCAGCCTTCCCCTGTGATACCCCTTGGCGACATTTAGGCAAGATGAGTGGTTCATCCTTCTCCTGCTGAGACATCCTACCCATGCAGTCTGGGACTCATGGGAAGTACCTCTCATCTGGCCAATCAGTAGGGAAATGAGGATAGGGACCATAGTACTACCGATGGATGCATCGTGTACTACCGTACTCCCTTTTGATTGGAACTAACTTCAGGTCGGTAAGAGTAGTATGAGACACTCTCTTTTATTTGGGGCTGACTTCGGGTCAGTAGAGAATGGTATGATACATTCTTGATCACTTATTCTTCTTCATAGTTCAACAAAGCAGTGTAGAGAAATGCAGTGCAGAGCAGTGTAGTGCATAGCAGTGCAGTGCAACGCAGAGCATTGATGGCAGAGATAGTACAGATTGGCAAGATGGATTAGCAGATGGAGTCCTACCTAGTTGAGAGGGAGTGTTAAAATTAGTAACTGGGGCCAAACTCCACATGGGTCATCTTATTTATGACAGCTGATATTTTTCTTGGATTCCTCTCTCCGAGAGATGTAAGATTGATCTAAAGATCATCCAATTCCGACATGTACAAATGAAGTTATGAATTTATTTTCATTATGGACAAATTGTCAAGGTCGGCCAGCAAACTTATGTAGGCTCAGAAGCCTAACAGTCACGTCTACTCATCCTCAATGTTTGCTATAAATAGATGGAGGGCTACATCGGTTGTTGGACAGTTGCTGCTGCCTATCGTTTGTGCCATGATTATAGCCAGTGTTTATGGGGGTTAACGAATAGAATATATATATATATATATATATATATATATATATATATATATATATATATATATATATATATATATATATATATATATATATATGTATGTATATATATATATACATATCTCTCTCTCTCTCTATATATATATATATATATATATTGGGGCAATCTGTCACCTTGTTCTACGAATTGGAAGCAGGTGCTATTCCCTTCAGTACTCGACTACAGCTCTATTCCTTTCGATGGGCATAAGTTCCTTGAGTTGATGCCAGATCGTTCATCCAAAGCGTTAATGTCCATAGGGATTTCTTGGAATGGCTAGAATTCATGTGAATGGCTATCCCTTCCAATAAAAGAAAAACCTAATTCCAACTGCTAACACAGTTTTTCAACTGTTATTCCTCTCCTGATTGGTCGAGACTGCTTGCGCATCCTTTCCTTTTTTTGGCAGTTAATGAGGCAAGCTCTTAGTCCTGGGACTAATACTGATTTAATTAGACTGATGGAACTGACTTCTGTTTGGATATGATTGGATGGTCCTTTGACTGACCAATACCTTTCTCCTTCCCTTAATGGGAAGATCTAATCCAGAGATAGATGTTTCCTTGACTTGCTAACCTTACCTCAAGTAGCAGGAGCTAATACTAGCACCTTACCTAAACTAGCACTTGCTCACCTTACCATTACGATTTGATGGCATTTCATTAGCACCTCACTACACGAACACTAGCACCAATGCAATAAGTACGAGATACCACACTCAGTACCTTGCCCGTACCACAAATGCTGGGAGACTTGCGAGTCCAACCAATACTTCCTTACCTTATAGCTTGCTCTTTGAGGGGAATATTGGTCCCGCAAAAAGAGCGTAGAGTTCCCCGCAAAATAGCATATTTTGGCTTGAGTTTGCGGAGTTCAGAGCTTGGGGAGGGGTAGAGCCTATAATACTAGGGACCTTACAACATTTCATTAGCACCTCATTCTTACTGGTTATGGGTGAGAATCTAATGCTGGATACTTGTTCACCTTATAATTATTTACTGTCAGTTACCAAAAGACAACTACCAATATTAGTTACTAACGCAAGTAAAGAGCTAATACTACTCTAGTTTCAAGAAGGACCTAAAAAGGTAATGGAAAAATGACTCCTCAAAGACAAACTAATAAAAGAACTGCTCTCTTCTCTTTCAACAAACCATACCTATACCTACTGCCTATGCTCTTGAAGGCAGGAAGTAGCAACTCAGTCCGTGCCTTTGAGCCAAGTCTAGCCTCTCTTCCCGAAGCCGAAAGACTCTTCCTTTTTCTTGGGTCCTATTCCAAAATTCCATAACCTCTGCTCTTCCAGTTCGTAGCTGCCACCCCACTAAAGGAGAGAATAATAGATGCTTTCTCTCATCCAAATACCTGGTCCATTGAGCAAACCACTCACCCACTAAAAGGAGAAATGAGTTGAGTCCTCGATTAAAGGAATGGAATACTCCCAAGATATAGACTGACCCACTGAACCCACTAAAGGGGATAATTGATCTACTTGCTCAAAAAAGGGAAAGCTCAAAGATAGAGTACCCAACATCTTTCTTGATACGTAATAAGATACCCTCGATTGCTTGATCTCGCTTTGTCCTCTCCCCGAGAGTACTTGCGCTTGCTTTCTCGAGAACTGGAAGTGGAAACTCGAATCCTTCCTAAAAGCAAACTCGAGGGGAAGTTTGTTGCAGTCGAGGGTAACTTGTTTGCAGCTTTCTCTCATCCGAGCAGATCGTCAAGCCATCCATCCCTATAACGCGCCTTCATTAAACCCTTGTTTACCAACTTTCATGTGTATTTGCCCTTTGAGACCATTTGAGGAGTGCTTACCGGAATCGAGAAGACTGATGCCCTCATTCAAATAAAAGAGTAGAAGTCAGGATTCGATGCCCACTATCCCTTGAGTTGAATCAAGCTATCCAAACTGAACGACTCCTACTTGAATGGAAGGAGTGAGAAAGAAAGATTAGTAATGCATTCAACTTCTGCAAGAACCTTTCTTCAAGATGAGCTGGTCCAAGACTAGAGTAGAGAAAACGACTAAGACTGGTTTGAAAGAAAGGAAGAAGAGAGACCTCTATTTCACAATAGAGCGGCCTTACAGCACCTCCTCCGCTTGCAAAAGAGTGAAAGAATTCCGACTAGTAAGCTCAGAAATTGCTACTTCGATAATATATTCCTCAATTAGACTAACTGCTCTGACCTATCGAGGAAAAGAAGAAGTGTGCTCATAGTGGTTGCCTTCAGGATCAGACAAGCCTTCCCTCCTTCAGTCGAACTACTCTGACTTCATGAGAGTCGAGGTAATGAAATTTCTCTCGATAGCTACTTCTAGATTAGGCGAGCTACCCTTCATTCAGTCAATTATGGGTTTCGCAAGTCTTCTTGCTTATGGCTAACCTATGCCTTCCATACAAGAGTTTAAGCACACTCTACGGTATGGCTTTCATTCAAGCTTGAGACAGCCACTCCTCCTTCCTTCGATTCTCTTCTTTCGGGTTGGAAGTTAGTACTCATGACTGACAGCTAAAACGAGTCATACTTCTGGAAATGCTCAGACAAGGAGTTTACTACACGAGCACGAAGAAAAAGATATGATATATTATACTAAAATAGGACATATTCACTATCTTAGTCAAAGAGCGAAGGCAAACTATTCTGACCATTACCACTTAAGCAAGTCTTCTGAAAGATGAATCCAGCTTAAAGGGAGGGAGTTCATATCAAGTATGCTCATTAATTAGAATGAATTAGAGTAGTCCGCTAGGAAAGCAAGCAACAAGGGAGACAAGACCATACCTGAAAGCAAGGAAGTGCAAGAAATTGCTATATTCCATCCATAAGCAATAGAGTCAGGCTCACTCGAACCAAAGGGATAGGATTAAGGAGATGAATCAGTTAAGATCAACATCAGGGAGAAGAGAATCAATCAACTTGACAAATTGGAGATGAAGCTTTAGGGCAGGCTTTCTTGGCTTGCTCTTACACCAGGAAGAGAGACTACTAAAATACTGATAGCAAGGGACACAACTGGAATAAGGAAGGAGGTAGCAAGCTTTACCGATCAACAGAGTGACTAGCAACCTTTACTTACTCTAAGCAAGCAATGGAGAAAACCTAGCCCGATAAGCTATAGAGTGGAGTTGAGAAAGTCTTCTTGATTCATACTTGTAGTCTTTAGAAAGGAAGCTAATTAATGCGAGTAGTGCTTCTCTCTTTTTCCTAGTAGTTATTATCAAGGAAGCGAAAGAAGAAGCTATTTAAGAACCTACCCCATCCCAGTAAGCAAGCTCTAAGCAAGCACTTATAGCGAATTAAGAAAAGAAGCTTATTAAGACGAGTAGTTATTAGAAACTCTGCATTAATACGAGCATACCTAAGCTATGCATTATGATAAAGAAAGCCCTTTGCAATGAAGAGCGAGCCTTCGGTGATAGAGAGTACTCAACTTACGGATGCTAGATCGGAGACCAGAGAGGGAAGACCTAACTGAGCACACTAGGACGATGATGATATCAATTACGAATGCTAAATCAGAGAAAAGAGAAGGCTCGCTCCCTTCTCAAGGTGGCTTGTTTGCCTTGCATTAAGAAGCTCATTAGATCTTTACTGCATTCGCTTGTTGTTCTTCCTTGCTTGTATGTATTCCTATACACAGAGGGAACACTCACTTGATCTTAATGATGATCTGAAAATGCTTATTGCTTTCCTTCTTTTATGAGCTTCCTTATTCTACTATCAGTCTTGTTATCCTCTTTTCTTTCTTCCATTATTCTTGCTTCTTAAATAGCTTAGAACCAAACTTTAATGCTTTTCTCCCTCTCCTTAGATTTACTATAGTCGCCTGCTTCATTTGCTTATTGGGTGGGGGGCGTTGGTTGAGCCTGCTTGCACACCTCTCCCGGTGGTCGAGACTAGTTCCTTCCTCGCACGCAATGTGGTAACGTAGCTGTTCTTCCTTTCTCTGGCCCCCGCATCCGTGATCAGCCTGCTTGTTGGTCTATCGTCCTCCTCATTATATTCCTCTTGGAATCAATAGAATTTTGTCGGAATACGTCCTGTCTCTTCACCCTAGTAGTCCTATGCATAGTCAGTACCATAGCCCCAATCATGGCTACTGATGGAATAGGACTAGAAACCGAAAACCGAACGGAATAGTAGGTATGAAGTGAATTGCCCGATGTTTCTGAATTGGTCCAACTTTGTATCTATCCAGCATGAACTGTATATCTCAGAGAGGTTGTACTTATGAAAGTTGGTAATGATGGAATGTGATCATTATCTGGGATGAAGAACATTTCCCATCGAAGGATCGGTCCAATAATACCACTCGTTGGTGGATATCGCGATACTTTTTCATGAATCTCTGCTATTTTCATATTCAACATCATAACCACGGGTAAGGATGAAATGGCAATAGCTCCTATATGAACCATTGGGGAGATCATGGCAAGGAGGTCAGGACCTAACAAAATAAGTAAACCCGAGGTGTTGCGAAACACTGGGATGGGGAACGAAGCGGGATGTACTGAATTTTTAGCACGTACAACCATCAAACCAGAGACCAAAGCAGAGCTCGATGAAACGGAAGATATCGTAGTACGTCGTCCTTCCCTAAAATGGAACTCTCATGCTGGAGCAAGAACTGGAATTCAAGTTGATCTATTACGACTAGCGGTCACGGTTGTTTGTATCTCATTTTATGATTCCGATTCCCCGTCCATATAGGAGTAGGGGGGGACGGGAAGGCACTCACTAAGCCACTTACGGAAGTACGCTGCATACAGTGAGTTGAGAAGGGTAAGAACCCTGCCTGCCTGGAGGATGAATAAAGTCATTGGCAAGAGCCCGCCCCCCACCCTTATTTCTTCCTTTCTTTCTTTATTTCGGGTGGGCTTATTCCTCATTTTATGGGAGTCGTTATATACGTAATATAACATATGTAACGATGAGCAACTACTTCTACTTCATCTATCTCCCCATTCGTTTTCTTATTCATTCATTTCTGATTTATTGATTTCATAGGGCGGAAGCCCTGGAGGAATGAAAATCGCTCGACTAACAGGTTCTTTATTGCTCACCCATCAAGGGTGAGGAGAGGAATGAAATCGCTTGACCGTAAGGAACTTGAGTTGCTCGACCACAAGGAACTTAAGTTGCTCGACCATTTGGACCGGTAGGGGCTTGACTGACAAGGAGAGGGGCGGGGTCACTCACTCATTCCGATGGGTGAGGGATTTATCGCTCGACCATTAAGGGAGAGGGCCACCATCGAGAGGGTGAGAAAGCGAACTCTCAACCGGCCCCTCCACCAAATAAGTCAATATAGGGCTTTTACTCAACTCACCTACCGGGTAAATAAAGGTACCCGTATCACCCACTTTCTTTCCTACCCTACCTTAACTCACAAAAAGTCAGGGTTAAGGTCATGGGAACGACTTTCTAAGGCTCTCCTAAACCCACCTACCTTAACTCATCTTACTATCCTTCTCCATTTATGGGTTCATTCACTCATACATCGTTCACTCATGAAGGAGGGGGGGAAGAATGGAGCTTCGCTCCTACTGCCTGTTGGGTTCGCTCACTCCTAAGCTCACAAGGAAGGGGGTGGGTTGGGAAAGATGGAGGGAGGTTGAAATGAAAGTGCCGCTTGCCTTCCCATTCATTCTCAGTTCAGCGGCTGGTTCTCGATAGGTGTTACGCTGGCAAGTAGGCCTGAATCCATCCTAGCTGGTGGTGATGGCGGCCCTTGATTGATCAGGTGAACTAAGGAAGGTAGAAGACCAGCAATTCATCCAACTAATGGTGTGCGTTGTGCTATTGGTTGGAAGGTGTTGGTCTCGCGACTTGGACCTCTGAAAGGCAGGAAAAACTAGAAAGAAGGGAAGCTATTACAAGCAAGCTGGCAAGCCAGAAGAGCCGCTTTGGGAAAGAAGGCAGGCGAGCAGACACACACTCCTTGAATGACGTCAAACATGCAGGTGGAATGAAGGAGCATATGGATTATCCTGCGAAATAGCCATAACTGACAGAAAGGAGAGATACAATTAGGCTGGAGTAACAGTTCGTGCGAGTAGTTCCTCCTCACCCTCCTTATAGTCAAGCGATGAGGAATTGCTCACCTGACAACTATTAACCCATCCACCCCAATCCCTGGTGAGGAGGGCGAGGAGATTGAGCCGTTGAAACAATCTAATCCTTAGAACCTATCCCTACCTGGAGCTCCAAGCACGGATAGATATTGGTGAAATTGCTGAGACTCCCGGCAGCGACCAGTCTGTTCCCTTCCCACCTATGTTGGCTGGGTTGATCATCTTTTAACCGGACCTCATACTTCTCTTGCTTGGCTAAGAACTGGATTGGACCTGGATCGATTTCAACTGGTTATGATTCTGTGAGATAAACTCCAACTCCTGCCGTCTATTCCGATGCCTTAGCCTCTTTTTACTATGAGACCACTTATGATCCCACCTTTACCTCTGTTCTTGCCTCTTTGGGTGAAGCTGACTCCCCAACAGGTGGGACTGCAACCTTTGCGTGTGCTACTTCTTGGTTTGCTGCGGGGAAACCACTGCCTTCATCTCTGCTTCTGGCTTTATTGCTGCTTGCTTTTCTGCTACTATGGCGGTGGTGAAACTGAAACTACTCAATCTCCAATTGGATATGGATCTCCGACAGGCACTTAATCTGCTCGAGATGGACCTGTATCCAGAACTCAATATGCTACGAGGGCTAAACAAGCTATTAAACTGACTCAGATGCTTTGAATCTTGCTACCTATGTCTCTGCTACTGATGCTGCTGGATCCACTTGGTCAACTGCCTCGGCATCTCGACCTGGAGAAAAAATTCCATATGGATCTGTTACCCTACCTTTTGTATTTTCCTCTATCTCCGTTGCTGGTTGTGGTTCTATATAAAATGTCACATGTGCTACTTTCACTAGGTAAATGAGGTAAAATGACTATGGGACTAGCTCTTTAGGACGGGCGGCCGGTACGGCTCTTGCCTTAACCTTCGCTGCTGATGACTATATAAAGAAAAGAGATTCCACTCCGGCTACTGATAGCTTTGAATTTGGAACTATTAGGGCTGCTACCGAAGCTAATTATGGTGGTTGTGGTTATGAAATTGAATCTTCTCGAACAGCTCCTGGGTTGCGATCTCTAACTGGGCTAAATGAATCTGCTTATCCAAGTAGAGGTCGGTAAAAGCCATCTCAAAATCTAGTAGTATATGAGTTTCAAGAGGGTTCTTCTTCCTGAAAGACCCTGCAACACTTCAACTAGAAACTTCGATATCTCAAAACTAGCCACACTCACTAAACCCCAATATATAACTACCCTTTCCTACCTGCACATACATTGCTTCAGCTTGCATAAATGTAGCTGACTCTAGCAAACACCTAGCTTACTTACTTAGAGACATACAAGAAGAGCCATACACTGAAATTGACCTCACCCCAGATGACTTGGATTTACTCTTTCATACTCTCTTTCTTAAGCCATTCACCAACAACTCTGAATCCTCTTCAATGACTCTCAACAATGGGTATTACATACACAACAGGAATCACTTCTTCATTATCAGCTACACTACACACTTATATAGACTATCAGAACCTAACAATTCAAACTAGAGCAAATCTTTTACTATAAGGTACCTCCATCAAACAACCCGACAAAACCAGCTTCTCGTACCTTAGACATAAAAACCCAACGATCACATCTTTTAGACAACAAACTCCCTACCCTTACCTACTTTGTTGTAGCGGAGCCGTAGTTTCATGTTTCATTATAAGCCTACTGAACTTCAACTTCTCTTATCATATATTCCCGCATCAAAACCACTTCAATTTATAAATCTCCCATCAAAGGATAGAAAAAAGACCTGATAACAGGTGTCACAACAGCAGCAACAAAGCCCAGGTTGTATAATCCAGGCCTCCCCGCCTTGAACTTTGACAACAAATCGTGGTGAAACACAGATCTCAGCAACTAGTGAATACAGTGCCTTAGATTGTGAATCACTCTCTCATGAGGACTAAAGAGCTAGAGCATCAGCTAACTAGTCAGGTATAACTTGGCCCTTCAGGGCTTTCTATGCTATACAAAGCGCAAGTCAAACTCTTTCAATTCTAGGATCCGTTTTGTAGCATGGCCAGATAGAGTAGGTTTAGATACTAGGTAGTGTAGTGGGTCAGACTTACAAACGATGTGAGTTTTTTGGCGTTTTAGGTAATGCTGTAAGCACTTAGTAGCAAAGATGATAGCAAAACACCACTTTTTCACTGGGGTCTAGTAAGTCTCATAATCATGAAGAGTGCAGTTGATGTAATAGATGGCTCTCTTACACTGAGAATTCTTTTTATACATGAGTACTACAACTATGGCCTAGTCAGACGTAAACACATATAGTAAGAAAGGACGATCAAGTTTTGGTGAGATTAAGGCAAGTGGAGTGAGAAACATATCCTTAAATCTCTAGAAAGCATTCCGGTACCTTTCATCCCCCACAAAAGGTGTTCCCTTCTTAAGCAATTGATTTAAGAGGCACTATACTTCTGTAAAGCCATCTACAAGGTGTCAAATGACCCTGACAAGACCAAGGGAGGACCTAAGGGCTCTCTCATTATAGGGTTTAGGGATCTCAGGAATAGCCTTGGCTTTAGCTGGGTCAATGTCAATGCCACAGCGAAATATAAGAAAACCTAACAACTCACCCAAGGTCAGGCACATTTGCCCAAGTTTCAGTGACTCTTATAAGCACACAGGCACAGGAGCATGGTACATAGGTATCAAGGATGGTCATAATGTAATTGGGATTTAGTAAGTAGGTTGTTTACACATGACTCGATGATCTTATGGATAATGTCATGAAAAACAATAGTCATAGCTCGCTAGTAGGTAGCTTTCATGTTTTTGAGACCAAACCAAAAGGCATAACCCTCTAATAAGTGCCCTACTCTCAGTTCAAAGTGGCTTTATAGCGATCCTATTCAGAAATGAGGATTTGGTTTTCACCCGAGAATCCGTCCATGAGGTCCGAGTGGAGATTACAGAATCTCCACTGACATCATCTCGTAGCCGACTATTGCATCTACTAACTGGTCAATGAAAGGTAGGGGAAAGTCATCCTTAGGGATGGGAGCATTAATATTAGAGGAGTTTATGTAGACTCAAACTGTGCCATTCTTCTTCATGATGGGAACTATGTTTACTAGCCACTCAGGGTAATCGATTAATTGAACGAACTTAGCTTTTCATAGTTTTCATATATCTTTTTATACCACGGCATTTACCTCGGGCCTATGCCTATGCAGCTTAGACTTTATGGGTTTAGCATTAAGTTTGAGTGGCAGGTTATGGTAGACTAGGGTCTCATCCATACCACGCATATTTGTGTACTCCCAAGTGAAGGCATCCTATAATTACCTAAGTAGCTCGAGAGTGGAGAGGGAAATTTTGAGTTTTGGTGACTCATCAATTTTTCTTTTCGGCGATGCTAAATTGTTAGTTTCGGCGAAGTTATTAGGGGGTTTGCGCCGAAACTTTCCGGGTGTGATAGATTTCGTTATTACGTATATAAGAAATGACGAAAACTATATTGATTTTCAGAGCGATTCTCCTCCTTGCCCGAGTAAGGGATATAAAGGCCCTGTCCATGCTTCAATCCCGGTCCATGCTCTGGAAGACTTAGTCAATAGAAGCAACTAGGCTGGAATGTATATATAGGGCAATGGGTAAGCAAGGATGGGAAACTACTACTATACTACTCTAAGGTATAAGGGGTAGTGAGCCATCTGCTTATGAATCTGCTGTTCCCGCCTTGGCTAATGCCTTTGCTTCTTTCCCTGGTTCTGGTTCCGGATCAGCTGCTAGTGAGACTCGGTAAAGTGGATATGGGTAAACGAACGCGTGTTTTTGCTCGGTGAAATGCTTATGGAACTGCTTAAGGATAAACTTGGTCACCCGTCCCTGCTGCTGGCATTGATGCTGCTACCTCTATCTTTGGTGGTTCCTTTACCTCTGCTGTCGTAGCCCCCCTGCCTTTACTACTATAGCCTACACAAACGGTGAGTCCGCACCTAAAACTACTGCCCCGGTTCCGGGTCGATATTGAGTTTTCAATCCATATGTTAACTCAGTTGCAAAACGCAGGAAAGAGAAGATCTGGTTTCCCAGGACAGGATAGATACATATCCGGACAGATACTCTACCTCGGCTTTACCCTTTCACGACCTGTAAGGTAGGGACACCGACACCAGTCTTGACTTTACGTGCATTAGAGCTTGGCCCCTTATGTCGCAAGTTTCATATAAGAGCTTGTAATAGTGCTTATGAACAAAGGCTACAATATACTTAGACCATACAAGACCCAGAGCTGGTACGGACCAAAGAGAGGCAGTTCGATATTGAGTGAAAGAGCCAGCACCTCGCCCAGCAAAGGCATAGATGGGAGCAGAAGCAAGGGTGGTAGTATCGATTGCAGAACCCATTCCAGATCCCATTAGAGATACGGTGGACTTAGTTTACCCATCAGCCGGATAGGCGGTAGCGGTTTCACCCATTTCACCAGTTGCCCTGCAAACACTAGAATATTCTAATAGTATAGGCATTATATATTCTGTAGGCGGTCATTATATATATTGCAACCGTAGGCTTCCCCGGGCAGGGTTCCAGATAGAATTCCAGGCCCATATCCAGGTTCAAATCCGTAAGCGCCGTTTTCGAGCAAGGAGGCCCATTGCTTATCATTCTGAAACACCTTATGTGAAAAGAGATAATTGAAGTGCATATATATAGAAGGAATTCCATGCGTTCAAGCGCTCAAGTAATGGGGATATTACATCCCCCCGGTAAGGACACAATCATTCATGCTAATCATCAGCTTATTATGTTCCACTATAGAAAGGTAGGGTGTAGGAATTCGATAAGAAAGACGGGCTTCTTTTATTCAACAATTTCATTCTGTTATCAAGTAGAAAAAGAAGACTGCTAATAGAGTGACTGATATGTCGAGTAGACCTCGTTCAAGGGTTCTGCCTATTTTGAATATTCAATCTGCTGCATATGATTGAAAGTCACTTTCTTCTCTAGACCCATACTTCGGGCTAATTATCACCTCTTTACAACGACCTACAGTGGTCGATCAAACTTCTTTTCTTGATTACACATTACAAGATGGTTTTCTGTACAGATCAAATCCACTTTGTGTTCCAGCTGGTTCAGGACGCCTCACACTCCTCAAAGAGGCACACTCCTCATCATATGGTGGTCATTTTGGCACATCGAGGATGCTACAGCATGGCTCGACCAACGTACCCCACCCAATAAGCATCAAGGAAGACAGAGATATTTTGATTGGTCTTCCGTGGGGGGGCATGTGGAAGATTTCATTTGAAGATGTTCTCCATGCGATCAATCTAAGCCTTCCAACAATCAGTTTGGTTTATACCAGCCACTTCCAGTTCCCTCTAGGCCTTGGGAATCTTTGTTGTTGTATGTAGATTGAAATGCCCATATTCTTTTCATGAAACAAGACTATAGATGCTCCCAAAGCTGTTGAGTTTTTCTTTCAACATGTATGGTGTCATTTTGGCTTACCACTCACTATTACTTCGTATCGTGACTCCCCCCTACTGTAATATCTTAGTCACTTTCGGCCTTGTGGAAGCTTTTAGGCTGTAAGTGGAGGGCCTACTTCTTCATAGGGGTCACTCACTCATTCATATGCCCCCCACCCAATAAGCATCAAGGAACGCATGCTCGATTTCTCGCTCATCCATCATATGGGTGAGGTTCTCTACTGCATTTCATCCACAAACTGATGGTCGCCGGTTGGGCTTTTTACCCTATAGTCAATCACTCTTTTGTTCATGCTTTCCACTCGCAAATCAAAATGAACTTTTTTCAGATGTTTGAACAATCAGTAGTTCAAGAGCTTATTCCAGCGTTTGATCCATAGCCAGTAAATGCGCCAGTGCTAGCCCCAGCCATCATATTGCTCAGTATCTTTTCCAATCCCAGCTTATCTGCAATTTCGTAATCTCCTGACGTTTTGTTTGGGTGCAGGTTACTAGTTCAATCTGGCTTTTTGGCTGGTTTAGGTGAGTCTAAGTGGTTGTCTGGGGTTGGATCATGCAAATGTCCAGGGTTACCTTGGCTGAGTGCTGCCATTCCGTAGGTGGAAATGCCACTGTTCGGGTGCTCCCCCTATCCCCGCTTGCCTTCTGCAGCGTGTAATGCGCATCTTAGTCAAAGTTTGATTGGTTACGTGAAGTGTTAGTTGTGATAATAGGGTTCGTTGTATTATAGGGTTATGTATATGAGGTGTCTGATCGGTGCTATAAGTGTACGCTAGGGTCTCTCTGTCTTTGTATGAGTTTCTATCTGTCTCTGTTGAAAGCTAGTAATAGGTCTTATGTAATAGTCTAAGGTGTACTCCTCGCTAAGCAAGGTGTACGCTCAGTAATAGAATCTATTTTTGTAAGTTCATTTTTTGAGAAAGACAAAAAAAACCAGTGCATATATTGATGTGTTTCTAGCACTTACTCTTTACGCTTCATCACCATGTACACATTCCATATCCCACACCAAATACCTCTGTTCCAAAAACAAGCTGTGAGCCATAACCATGTCATCCTATCCTACACAAGCACAGTTAGTCAGGATAGCCATAAAAGTTGACTAATACAAACATACATGTGACATCACATATCCATTATGTCAAACAGAATGTAAATCAAATGAGCCATACATAATACACATCCATAGTGAGACACAGAGTATACCAAACATCACATCTTATATATATATATACTAAAAAATGCTGTACCGTGTCAATTCTAAAAATAAGATACTCATCCACATCCCGGAGGCGAGTAGTGTCAGTACACATGGATAAAAAAAAGAGAAAAAAGAGTATGAGTCCTCAGGAATCTAAAGTACCCTCCTCTGCCTGCTTCTAAGGCCCCACAACACTCACTGGATCTCGTGTCACTCTCGTGCCCAAGGTAGCCTCCCCCTCAGTCCTAGGCTTGACCTATCTGGCTATGCTGATAGCTAGTGATGCTGGTATGCTAGGTGTGCAGGTGCGGGTGTGACTGCATGATACTGATACAAAGGTTGTTAGCTGCTCTCTCAATGTTGTAGCCTTCGCTCTGAGCAATGTCATCTCTACCAGAGCTCAAGTTAGTCTGGTCTCCTTCACTACTAATATTATGCCTAATACAGCCAAGTCTGTCCCATAGTACCTCAGCATATCCTGTGGCTCCATATCGACTACTTGTAGCCTACGATCTGGTCCCACCTCTTGTCTGATAGGAGGAGGTGCTAGTATTACTGTCTAGTATGAATGGGGTGTTGTTGATGTCTACAAAACCTAGAAGAACACCCTAAACCTACTTTATAGCCCCTATCTAAGTTGCCTCCATTCCAACTTGTCTCATCTAAGGCACTACTACCTACTTTGTCGCTATAGGCCCACTATAGCCTTAGAAAGACTTTCCCCTAACTGTGGCTCTATAATGTGAATCTGCAATATATCCTAAGCCCATAAACTCTCCATCTCCTATCCCATAGCCTCCAAATATCCTAAAATCTACCTCAGTATCCCCCATAGCTATGCCTGATGTGCTAGCTTGTCCTTGTTGAGTAGTTGGTGTACCTCCTTGAGTAGCCACAAAATCCAAGATGCCCTTTATATCCCTCACAGTAGCAGTCCCTACTCTCAATCGCTAAACTAGAACTTGTACTAGCCTAGCGGTAGGAGTCTCGCTAACTCTTCCCTATTGAGCGTAAACTTGAGGCCCTATACCTGCCTGCGATGTGCCTGTTACCACTGCTAGAGGTGCCTACTCTAATGGCTTGACTCTAATGGATTCAATATGATGCATGGGTCCTATAGGAGGCACACTTTATTTCTCTACTCCACTAGCCCTCTAATCTATTGTCGTTGTAGGATGCTAAATAATAATGTATCATCATAATATATAATCACTAAATCATCCCATATAGGCCTTGATCTCTGTCATAGTTATGTGAGTCGTGTCCTAGCTATAGTATAATACTCCTTATGTGCAATGCATCTTCCTGTCTGGAAGAGCCAGTCATACTATAGGCCTGATATCCCACTATAGTGGCACTATCCCCATTGGATGATTTGGTGGATGAAGTAGTGGACCTGGTCTCTATCCTCGTTGTAGTGGTACCATATTAGTTGGGTGGTAGTATGACCTCCCTCCATACAGATCTTACATGTTGTCCATATCTCTTGCCTGCCTATAATTTGCACACACACCTAGAGTTGGGTAGGCTCCTCACCATCTGATGTCCTATAGGGGACACTCCAAGTGTGGACACCCATCCTATCTCTTTGTATGGCCTACATATGATCGTAATATGGGATACCACTCTATGAAGGTCCCTTGGATGGTCTCCACCTGACAAAGTGCTCCCATGCCCATACCTATCAAAAACTAGCACATACAAGCTACTTCCCTCTGCCCTCCACATAGGCATAGATCCTCATATATCTGTGCCTATAATCTCTACCCTAAAGCATATTTATATGGGTGCTTATGCATCTATCTAATCAATGAAAATGTTACCTTAGGAATCAAGTTCCCAGAATAACTGTTCATTGCATAACATACCATGCCTACAAACAACCTAAATCTTATATCGTGATGCAACTCTCATGGATAGGTGCTCATCAGAATGTCTCTGCTAGTCCTCGTAGCCTCATTAATGCATATTAACTTGTAAACAAACATGTACATCAACAATGCATACCTCTCTGTAGGGTCTATGTCCTGTGGATTGATAAGGACTATTGGCTCACACGTGGCTGGAAGCCCTATGATGTGTTGCACATTCTCTAGCATGGGAGTAATCTCCTCCATAGGTGTAAAGAATGTGTGATGTGTGGGGTCCCAGTAACTAAACAACTCTCTCTATTGTACATAGCATGATGTGATCTTATTGATCTACATAGCATCTAGCAGCCCACACCATCTCATAAGGCTTACATAAAAATAGTATTAGGCTCACCCTACATGTATCCCTCTATCTCTTAGTATATGTACTCCCTCATCACTCATAGGAATAAGGGAATTGTGCTTGTCCCTTTGGTAGTGTTCGATGAGTTCTGGTTCACTGAGGTCGATGGTCAAACCAAGAGCCTGAATGTTGCTCAGTGGGCGCTCTAATAAGTTAAGCAGGGATAGCTTCCTCGAGTCTATTTCGGGGTCATTTCTTAGGCCAACTAACGAGTCCCTGGTCTAGGCATAAGCGGGTCCCATCGGAAACCGAACTCCGAGGGTCCTAATAAGGGTAGGCCAGTTTCCAAATAATTGAAGCGACGGGCAGGTGGGTAATCAACAAGTTGAGGTGATTGATCTGTTCAAGGTAGAGCATCTATTTCTAGTACTGCTGGCTGGCATCCCTGAACGGGAAGATAGCTTGTTAATCCATGACCTAAAAATAGAATGTAACTGTTGCCTTGATGCTGTCAAACTTGTGCCCCTCTGCTGCTTTATTAACCCTCAAAACTGTACCCTCCTTGCTATTAAATGTTGGCCCAACAATTTTCAATAAAATGTAACCACTGCTAGCAGTTCAGATGTCAGACCAACAGCACACCTGAAACCTGCGCCCAGATGCTACCTAGAAAGTATGTAATTGCTCCAAGAATAGCATATAGGATTGCAACCCCTGTATGGCTAATCCATTTGTCTTGGGACTAGCACTGAGACTGGCTTAGCTAATACTTATCCACCAGCTACGCTCTTGGCCTGGCCGTACTACGCCCAAGATAATGAGACTAAACTCCTGGTTCAGACCCTTACCCTGTCCATCTAGGATGATACGCTCTGTCCTATAAACCTCCTCGCGGGTGGCTCACCAGACCATTTATTTATTTGACGAAAAAGGGAAGGAAGTACGCCTCATCTAAGCCACCCCCCATTTACGATGGGACGGAAGCCAACCATTTACAGAGTTAGCAATCCCAGCTAGGAACGGCGGGCTACTTGTTACCTACACCTATTTAGGAATGTCATGACTGATCAATCGCATAACACACCTAGGTGAACCCGATTGATGTGAGCTCGGTAATATATATTAGCAACACCCTTATCCAGATGCCTCCATCCTGCCTGCTTTAGGCTCCGGTCTAAGGATAGGCGTTAAGTGTAAGCACTGCGAGGTTTCGAAGCGAGATCGCCCCAAGCTCAGATGGGCCTCGTTGGTATCGCCCGATGTCAAGATGATGGGTGTGTGGTTGGATCGACGAGTAGTTCAGTTGCACGCGGCGGGCTACATGGCCATTCTGCTCTAGTAAGATGCGATTTTTGGGGTGGTAGGACGAGTATATGATTCAAGACATAGCCTAGTCTAATAGACGAGTATATTCAATAGCAAAGTGCAGGTAATGGTATCTAAGTAACACCCTATAAGTAAGGCAACCAACCAGTGAAGGTATAAGTTTTCCCAGACGTAAGAGTCTAAACGTAGTCTACCTCTAATTGTGCCCCACGGTAGCGCTTCTGAGGAGTGGATCAATCGCATCACAGTATGGAACCGGTTGTGCAGTAAGACATTTACGTAATCAAAACGTTGACGATCATCACTAGTAGGGAGTGTACATGTCTATCCATGTCTAGCTTCCCTATTCTCGAGGGGAGGGGTTACCAAGGCGAATTCCCCGGCCAGAGTATAACCATCGAAGCATCCATCCAAAGTGAAGGTGTAACCAGACCATTATAATCCAAGGTGGCCTCGTACCACATGCCGCATTCCAGGTAAAGACCTCATATCCGGGTTGATGTCATGAGGATCAATGCCCTTCACATATATACACATATATATATATATATATGTATCTATATATACATCTTCTGTAAGGACTGACACTCCTTCTGTGGTCCAACTGATTCGAATTGATACTAATTCCGTGTCAAATCAATGCGCTTAAGTGGGCTCTAATTGGTATTGGTCCTTTTATCCTTCGCCTCTATGGGGATGGTCCTTTTGGTGTTAGCTTAGCCCAAGTTAGATGAGGTTGGGAGGTGGTGGTTAGAGGGTAAGCGGGGTGACAAGTGTGGCTCGGGACTAGATAAGAGCAAACTCATAACTCACATATCACATATGTAGTAGGTAGAGCACACATAGAGTGCATGAATAGGTCACACTACACATCAATGGCAGGGACATGTCACAAGTTTAATCAGGGGTTGTCTTATGTTAAATGATAAGGCTTATCATTTTAATCGTTTAGAGGTGGAACATCTGCATCTAGAGACGAAAAAGCCTTAGGATCGTTCGGGAGCCCATTTGCATTAGATACCTTTGCTATCGTGGGAATCTTTGCATCGGGATTCTAGTATGGGAAACCATTTTTATTGGATGCCTAAGGGGCGTGGGGACCTTTACATCAGGATTGTTTTGGGTACCATTTACATTGGGATCAGGTGTGGGGTTGGTTGCCTTGTGATCTATCTGGAGAGATCTTTACATCAGGCTTGTGTGGCGGAGCATCTGTATTGGGGTTAGGCTTAAGGGTGGCTTAGTCTCTTGTGTGGAGGAGCAAGTGTGAGGGCGTTATCCTAGTTAGTAGGCTACGATATGAAGCATTTGACTTTTGAGCTATTGGAGGAGCAGGTTCACCCTTAGCTATGGCCAACAAATGCGTTAGTGGTTCCACAGGGTTGGTGATCTTAAGGTAGAACTGAAAGTGCCAAAGTTGCACACATGATTTGTTCGTGCTACCAGTGCAACTCCCAACAACTGGCTTATAGGGGTGGTGCCTCGAGCTGTGGCTAGCCGAAAGTGAAAAGGCTACAAAAAGCAATAGCTACCCCTTGACTTTCTATGGATCGTACATGAATCCTAATCCAATTTGTTGTTTGTTCGTTTCTAATATGCGTGCGCATACTAGGCTGCCTTTATTTCTCAGTGTTGGTAATATATTGGGAGAAGTGGTTTCGGTTCCTATCTCACCCACTCCTGTGTGGTAGTTGATGCCCCTTAATCTGTGGGATCCGTTGTCTGCTAGGCGATCAACTCCACTGCGAAGTGCTTCAAGCTTTCGATCAGTGTCCCTCTCCTCTTGTCTTCCGTCTCTGCGCGAGTGAGCGATCGATTGATACCCAAAAGGGAAAAGGTCTCCCCAGTGATTGATTGTAAAGGAGGAAGGGGCAGGGGGAAGGGGCATGTTGACGGTTCATCACGTACATTGGGTTCCATACAATTACTACGCGGCGGTTCCACTCCAACTCCAATAAATGGACCGCTCGGGTGGGTGGGCTAAGTAGAGGGGCGTGATGGTGCTCGAGGGAACCTAAGGGTGGTGAGGCACATCATGTTAAGGAGGATAACAAATAAAGCAATAATAAAGAAAGAAATAGCTCAATTGTGGAGGGTGCGTTAGCACGCTCGACTAAAAGGCCGCCATCGATTTCTCGCTCATCCATCATATGGGTGAGGGAAGCCGTGTATATTTCTTTGGCGAGAAAGGGTGGGAAGGCCATAGGTTGGGTGGTTAAGCCAAAGGTCTTTGAGAACATTTACACTCGACATTGTGTTTTATGCCGAGTGGACTAGGCTTATATATGTCTTGTTTGCATATGGGGTTCAAGCAGTAAAAGGAAAGGTCTGTAGTGGTAGGCAATATTAGATATCTAAGAATCATCGCTTTGAAAAATCGCAAAAATGCTTTTGGAAAGAAGCCGTACTGGAGTGATCCAAGATCTTTGTTCTACTTAAGATTGTCATTTTGTTTCTTTTCCTTTTGGGCCAACCATCAAAGTTTTTGGAACTATTCATACCTAAGCATTATAGGGGAGGCAGGGGTTTGACGGGAGAACCTGAGGGGAGAACTTGAGTAGAACAAGTAAGAAATAAAAGCAACAGAGCTACGTGTTGTTTACCCTCAATCTATTTCCAAAGCGAAGTAACTATTTACCCTGCGTGATGTGGAAGGAAGGGAATGGTTCAACGCGCAAATGAAGGAGCTCACTCACACTCAATTGGCTGGCTCGCAAAGCTATTTGTCTTCTTGGCTGCTATCCACGAGAGGGAGGATGAAGGGAAAGTCGTTCCCTATTTATTTCACCTACCCTTTCCCGAGGTTGGTCCAATTAAGGTCCTTAGTGAGCTATGCTCTTTTAGGGGAAGAAAGAAAGGGTCAGTCATATCTTCCCGAACCTAATTTTCACCCGGTAAGTTATAACCAATACAAATTAAGGTTATCCGAAGGGCAACTATGATCTATCTATAGTGCCATAATTTTGTCACTATAGGTCGATCGTAGTTGACGTAATTCACTATAGAATCATCTTTCCTCCACAAATTATCTGGTGTTTCCTGAAACGCTCCGCGTTATCTTTCCCACCCAACCTGTTGCTTCTTTCTTCTAAAGGTTGTACTCTCTCAGCTGGATATTGGTCCAGCCTATTACGAGGACCCCATACATCATATTTATCCGGTCTCGTGGTTACTATGCCGCCGCGTTTCTTTTCCGGTCCTTTTACAGAATTTGTGCACTATATATTGTAGTTGCCTACACACACAAATTCAAATTTTGGGATATCCTTTAGCGTTTTGACTCTCTATTTAGTGGATGAGATGGCTACGCTCCAGCTCACTAAATAATGGGATGGCAATGGTCCGCTAGTAAGCTCGTTCTGATCCTGCCTGGAAGCAGTACATTGGAATCCTGATGGACCACCATGAATGCTATCGCAGCAGCGTCCGCCTACGGTAAGACACCACCCTATTGTGCCAGCAGCCAACCTCAGTGTGTCAGCTTAGTTATCCTCAGCAAGACACTTACTGCCTGTCTAGCTAGCTCCCTAATCTTCCCTTCTCAGATCGATGAATAAGGGATTTATCAGTGGATCCCTTATAGTAGCCAGCCACGCAACGTTATACCTCCCCCCCCCCTACCTCCTATAGTAAGTAGCGAGGGGTATAACCTTATAACCGGTATAACCGATAGGGCAAAAAATTATTCACCCCCTATTCAACAAGTGAACAGGCGAAGTGCTATGCCTTCCCCTATAGCCTGACTAGCTAGAGGTAGGGAAAGGTATAACCTCATCCGAGAAAAACCACTCCCCTATCGAATGGATAAATTGGGTTTCCCAATGCTCTTCCACGTATCCGAGATACGCTACCTCGGGATGCTTTACTCCTAACCCCTATCGGTTCCGAGACGGGGCTTAACCTGAGTCTCGGTTAAGAACGGCATGCATTTACATTTCACATGGCACACGATTCCATGGGTAGTTTCATTTGACATCGTGATGGGGGGACATAGCTTACGATCATCGGCTTTCATCACGCCACTAGGCATTCGATTAGGACATTGTACAATGATTCGAATACTTTGTCGTATCTCTTCGATATGGATATAGTGGCGATAATAGCAATCTCCTCTGGTACCCACTGGTATGTCAGAATCCGATTGGTCATGGGCATCGTAAGGTGTTGCTTTTCGCGAATCCCAGCATACTCCTGGTTTGGATGGGTAGGCCCACCACTTAGGCCAAGACCCAAGTAAATGGGGAACCCCGTCGGGCTCCTCCCCCCCGAGAACTGAACGTGAAAGTTTCCCTTCGTGCGGCTTGAATCATTCTCAGATGCCTGCCCAGTAGGCGTAGACATCCTCGTTTGCTACCGAATTGAAAAGTGGTGGGGACCGAAACTATGACCAACCAATAGAGTCAACTTAGCTGCAAGGAATGTGGTTCCTAAGGTTGAGGGTGGAGGGTGCTGGTTCGCAAAGTCCGCTTTTTAGGAGACTTCCGTACCACCATAATTCCACTGTTGTTAATCCCAAACTTCTCCAAACTCCTAAACATAAGGTGAAACCACAAGGTTATACCGATACCTACCTTCCCCTCGACTATAGGGAAGGTATAACTGATAGCCGATTAGTTAGGGGGTTATTTTGGGTGGCTACCCGCCCCCACCTTTCGGGGCAGGGGGCCACCCGATTCGACCATGCATGGTATCGATATAATGGGGCAGCCAAGCTGATCTACTTCCAATTGGAGAAATTCGCTTTCACCAAGTCAGCCACCTTTCGGTGCTGGTCACGTAACCCTATCCGCGCCATTACAGCTCGGCCTTCGCTTTTTAGGCTTCCTATACCCACATATTTATGTGCCTGCAGCACCTCCATATGGATAAATATGGTCTTACCATGTTCCATTAATAGCACTTGACCTATGCCGATTTTGGCAGACCATGCTCTACCCCGGTGGACTCATGCGGTTCCGACGTGCCCAGAGGCCAAAGGCGAATCCGTCCACGCATGGCCAAACACCAAAGGTGGCCCACCTGGAACAATCATGTTTTACTGGGCTTATACACATTCGCTTACTTACATTGTCCCCCCTCAGCTAACCCTAGACCCCCAGTTATTGGGGGGGGGGGGGTACGTCGTCCCCGAGGCTTCACACCAAGTCTTTGTAATAGTAGGGTTAGGCAGAACCGTCGTTGCCTGATGGGAACCTCCCCCATATTGCTACCAATTTCATCGTGTCATGCAACCTCTTAGCATTACAGCACTGGATCCCTAATCCTTTGCCTGCTGTGCAGTGACAGTACCAATATCCACTAATCGTTGTTTCCAGATATGGTTGCCAGTTGACATCTCTTTTGATTCGTCAATACGAGAAGCAAATTGTCATGTAAAGGAATCAATATCTCGACATAAGCCAAGAGGTAGATCTTGTGCCATTCCACCTGGTTGTATGAAACTGGCATGCATCCTGGCTCCCGGGACTCTTTCATGGAATTCCAACGATCTCTCCCACTCCTCAGAAGCCTATAGGGACGGAGTTAATGCTCCCACATCCATAGCGTGAGTAGTTAAAACAAGTGAATGATTCAAAATTCGAGTTATTTCATGAAATAACACTCGTATATATTGAGCCCGTAATGGTACCTCACGATTCAAAAATTTCTCTACAGCTGAAGAATAAGCGTGTTCCTGGGCCATCATAGAAACATAAAGAGGGTCGACGATAGAACGAACAACGAAACTTCGCGACAGCTTTTTCGTACACGTTCACTTGCATGCATCACATACACAAGTGCTCTCTGAACCATGCAATAAGGTCACCCATGACACGGTTCTCCCACTCGAGTTACCGGTTCCCGATCCCCCGACCATGCTATTATATACATTCTCTCTATTGGATGGGGTTGAGAGTGTTTCAATCCATGAGCTTCTAGGTGAGTGACACGTTCGTGGAGCCCAAGGAGGAGCAAAAGAAAGTGGGTCGGGGGTGCCTGTCCACCCTTAAATGAGTAATGGAATGGGATAAATTCTTCCAGCCAGATAAGTAGGGGGAGGGGGCCGGCCGGCAAGAAACGCTAAGGATCCTCTTTCTAACGCAAGATGAGGGTGATTAGGGGTCATGTGATTACTTGACCGTATTTCTGGGCCAGGAAAGTGCTTCCAGAATTGAGCACTATAGATCGTAGTTGCCCCAATTCTAAATCGTTGGGGTCTTACTATATTTCTTCCCCTCAAAGAGCCCTCTTTCTTATTCTGAAAATGTGTTCGACCAAATTCTTTCATAAAAAAAATGGATTTATTCCAGTCATGAATGAGATCTATTATATATGTAATTACGGTTTAGCAGACTTAGCTGTATGGGCATATGTCATGATGCATTCATGAATTATAGCAGTCATTATGCATTCATTCGTTATATACGTAATTACGCTATCGAAGAAACGGTAACAAGAATCCACGCATCCTATCTCACCCGATATGACTCCAAGTGTATTCGGAGATGCATGTATTATATATGTTGTTGTTGCATTAGTCATTCATTATAGACTGAACTCCCGAAACCTCCGTAAATGACTTACAATTCAATTTCCTACTGCATAATTCTCTTTGGAGGGCTCTTGGCAATGATCTTCAAGCAATGACTAGTGGCTATTGGCTCTCGGCTACCCCCCACCCTATGGCAATGAGACTATCTATTGGCAACCACTGGCTATCAACTATGATCGACTACTTGGCACAGATAATAGCTTAATGCACTGACTGTATGGAGCAGTGACCAGAGCTTCTAGGTGCACTTAGTAGAGCTAGCATTGACCAGAGCATCCCACCAAGAGAATATAGCATCCCATGAATAGAATTTCCCATAAGTAGGCCTTCATGAATAGAACTTCCCATGAGTAGAGCTTTTTTCATGCACTTAGTGATAAGAGATTATAAGCACTGACCATATCCAGCCCGGTAGCTAAGATGATTAGCCAAGCATCCATCCCATTCGACTAGCCCAGTTGAGTATCCCAGTTGATTAGCCAAGTCCGAGTATCAAAGGCAAGCAATGACCACCTGCTAACACTCGGTATTTGCAATGACACTGTTATCACTCAGGTTCTCCTTAAGCTCTGGAAAAGGATACGGCCGAGGTAACCACAGACCAACTTTGGACTGCAGGTTCTAGCCAACCTGCAATCAGAGAGGGCTCTCTCTTTTAGATTTAGCTTTGTTGAAAAGGATTTTAGGCTAGGTCTCGAGTTCAGAGGGTTTTTGTTTTGCTTTTGGTGGGAAAATTGATGTTTTCAGACAGAGAGGCAAGGTATAGTCTGGAAGTTTCAAACCATTGGGCGTGGAGTCGAGGAGGAGAACTACTGGTGCACTTCTTCGGTCACAAGAGAGGGAAAATGGAGCAAGATTCGCTGAGCATGAAACAATATTTCAGGTTTAAATGATGGGAAGAATGCTAAGTAATGAGAGGTAGTTAAGAATCTCTCAATCAGCCTAGCAGAAGGAGGTAACAGAGCTCTACCTAGGGGCAGTGAAGAATCCCTAGATAATTGGCCAACACAAGTGAATCGAGGTAAACATGAGCCGAGAGGAATTCATATTCATAACCAATTCAAACAGAGGAAAACATAAAGAAATAGCAGAAATTGAGCATAGAGTGTATTTAACAAATTCTAAGCTATTCTTTCTTTCTGCTATTTAGATAGTGGTAAACAATAAATAGAGGTAAGATGCACTTATTGCTTCAGGCTGAAGCACAAGAATTCCATCTTCATATCTCCAAAAACATTCATTTACAACAGTCAGTTTGCTCTCCAAGCTTTCAGCAATCCTTGATTATAGAAAAAACTCAGGTATACAATGCGAGTCTCTAGTGAAAAATTCTCAATCAACCAACCCTTGAAACAATGTATAGGGCGGTATATATAGGGAAAAACTATCTACAGAGTTCCTTCATTACATCTTGACCTAATCAGGTCTGAAAGAAAGATGATTACTTAACCTAATCCTATCCAGAAATAAATGCAAAAAATATCTCGGGTTGCGCTCAGGGCCGCCATATCAAAACTAAGCAAATGATGTTGTCCTTGGTGGCTTGCTGCAGTGTTTTCTGAAATAAATGTGTATGGGTTTCTGCATTTCTGCTGTCTGTCTGCATTTAAAGCTTTAACTGTGATTTGAGGGCAAGGATAGGCTTACGCCTCTTGATTTGACTTTCTAGGGGGGCTCATCAATGTTCAGGTGCTTCGAGCCCCTAAAAATCTTCGGCTGATACTCTTTGGCAATGAACTGATGTTGTTCTGACGTGCTGTGTGTTAAATCATCATTTAATGGCCACTGTTCGGCCTCTGTTTTCTTCAAAACTATTTTCTGGTCCTCTCGGCAAGCTTCGCGAAGAAAAATGGTTCATTCAGCACCTTTCGGGCATGCTGGGGGCTGCAGAATGAAAAGATTCCCTGAAGATTCCCCATTCAGGCCTTAAAAACCTAGCGATGAGCAATTTGTGCTAGGTGCAAATCGCTCATCAAAAACTGCCTCAGAAACTGATTCTGGGGCTTTGAAGTGCGATTTTTTGCCCTTCGCGCCAAAAAGTGCTGATGACGTCAGCATGACGTCAGCGGATGTGACTTCGTACAGCGGGTGATGTTAGCGATGACATCAGCATGATGACGTGGCGAGATGATGTCAGCATGATGACGTCATTATGTACGGACGGTGACGTGGAATGTACAGTGGCAGGAGGTCACGTGGCAGGTGACTCGGCAGTACGGTGACAGGGGGCCACGTAGGCGGACGATGTGTCGCGGTGACTGGGCAGAGGGGTGACGCGGCAGGTGACGTGGGGCTTACGTCACAGGGGAGGGCGGTAAGTGGTTTTGGGTGCACCGCCTTAGCGCCTGGGTGGTTTTGGGGGGAGGGGCTCCGCCACACCCCAGAGCCTGATGTGTGGCGTGAGTACGACGAGTAATACCGCCCATCTCCCGGACGCTAAAGCTCGGGCAGTTCGAGGATGGGAGGGCCCGTCAGCCGTAGATCTACGGGGCGGATGATCCAACGGCTGGCGGCGATGGCGAGTCGACGGGGGTATACGGCAGGGAATATGCGCGGAATATTCTAAATTAAATAACGTGCGCAAGGGGGTTAAGACTTAGGGAAAGGGTTTTATGGGTTTAAAGTGAGTGCGGTTAATGTATTTACAGTCGGGGCTTAGGGATAAGGGGTAAAGCGTGGTTCCTTGCATGTGGGTTTAAAGATTTATGCACAAAACTTGGGTTTAGGGGCGGAAAGTAGGTTTTTGAGGGTTTTAGTGCTAGGGAAGAGGTTATTAATCTAGCCAGGTGTCAGATTAATCCCTACTTGGACACAGATGGGCTAAAAGTAGCCCCAGATGGACTGTTCTTTCCCGAACTTACAAAAATATGGCTATATTTCCAGGGAGGGGATATTTACATAGGGGAATTTTATATACAAAGTTTTAATAGGGGAATGGGGAAAACTGATAGGGAGTTATATAATACTGTTAGTAGTTAATATGAAGGTGATCAGCAAGCGCTAAGGTCAGGGACCTTAGGCTAATTTTGGGGAAAAGACTTTGAAAAGAAATAGAATCCTTGAGTGAAGCAGATCTTCACCAAGGCAACTGCTATGGATGATGATGAAACTAAGAGGAATCAAGCAGATCTTGACCTCTTTGGGAAGTTAGTAAGTGACTTGGGGAATTAGAAGAAGGGGGAGTTAGTTATGTCCACCTTTGAGCTCCCTTGTGAATGCAAAACTACCTGCACTGTGCTCTGTAAAGATATAACACTTCAAAATACAAAATTTATCATAAATCACCGTTCTGCAACCTCACAGCTACCTACCCGGCCTACTCACCTAACATTTTTTCTTCTTTTTGTTTTGGGTGCACTTAGACTTGCAGACCCAGATTTACAATTTTTCTTTTGAATTTTTCCTATCTAAATCTACACTTATTTCTGCCAGGGCCTAGATTAAACAGTTGGGTCCCTTTGATTCTCTACCTATCTACAAATCTGCCAAGATTAAACTGTTTGGACAGATATCATTCTCTATATTCTAAAACAGGAAATTGAAACCTAGGGAGACCAAGATTAGACTGTTTGGACCTCCCCTAAATGAAAAGTCTTCAAAACTAGAACAACTCATCAAAAATTGGAATCAGCAGTAGCATTTGTACTAGCACACTTCATGGCTTTCTTCTTTGGTCTCTTCTGGAAATATGGAACACTGCAGCTTGCAAAGTATGACATATTTGGCATGTAAAAATGTCAATCATGAAAGATGATACCCTGTTGCAACAAGAGGCTAACAGTGGCTCCACTTGGGGATGGATTTTCCTTGTGAAAAGCCAAGAACAGCAGGTCAGATTGCCTTGATCTTTTGTGGTTGTTATAGACTGGAAACATTTGTTCTGGCTGCTAAAAATATAAACCTGGAACTATAAACAACCTCCTCCTCAACTGAATTACTGTGAACTGTACAGCATCGCCTGCTTTCTTCTGCGTGCTTGATAATTATGTACAACATTTTTTTGAGCATTATGCCTCTGAAAATCTGGGCCAAAACTGATGTATCTCCTCTGACTCTGGTCTTGAACAGTTACTGACTAATCTCTTCTTTCTTGTCAACATTTTTTGGCTGAAGATTACAATCTGCAATGGCTTGACTTTACCATGATATATTGTGATGTGTCTGTGCTATTCTTCGTTGTTGTGCTGAAATTAGTGCAGAGACAGGGCCTTTAAAACTGGAATACTTGCATCGGCTGGATCTTCACAGATTCACTGCTGCTTCTTAAACAATCGGCTTGCTTATAAAAATGAAAACAAAGTGCTGATATATACAAATAAGATTGTACAAAGATATATACAAAATTGCATTGTGTCCCTTTAAAAGGGGTCATGGTAATGCTTCAGCATACGGCCATTGACAGGGCCTTCTTCAGCAGAACAATCCTCTACAGATCTAAGAAAATAAGTGTTATTTCCCTGAACAGCAGAAATAACCAATGGACCTCTCCATAGAAAATCAAACTTGGCATGTTTGCCCTTGTCTTCCCTTCTTGAGTCCCATCTTAGAACTTTGTCACCAACATTGAAATCCTCAGCCTTAGCTCTCTTATCAAACATCTTCTTGAGCTTTTCTTGCACAATCTGAGCTCTGTCATAAACTTGTTCTCTGGTTTGCTGCAGATGGATGGTCTGATTGATTCTTCTTTGAATGTCATTCGGTTTAGCCTGAATCTCTTGTAACAACTTGATAGTAGGAATGCCCAGGGATGAAGGAAATCTGGCCTCCATGCCATATACTAGCTCATAAGGGCTCATCCCAATTGATCTTTTGCTTGACAGTCTGTCTGCCCATAGGGCATTTACCAGCTTTTTGTGCCAGTTCTTCTTGTTTTCTTCCAGCACTTTCTTTATGATGTTGATGAGGCTTTTGTTAGATGATTCGGCCAAGCCATTGCCTTGAGGGTAATAGGCTGTGGAGTGGCCCAAGGTAATATGAAATTTATGGTAGAAATTGATCATTTTTTTGGACTTAAAGGCAGCGGCATTGTCAGTGATGATTTTCTCAGGGCAGCCAAATCTGGAAAGGATATTGCACTCAAGGAATTGGATAATGATGGTGTCATTGGCTTGTCTACATGGAATGGCTTCAACCCACTTAGTGAAATAGTCGGTGGCTGTTAGGATCCATTTGTGCTGGCCTGAGGAAGAGGGATGGATTTCTCCAATGAAGTTAAGACCCCATTGTTGAAAAGGTTTTTCTGTGGAGATGGGCTTAAGGGGCAGGGGCAACAACTTTCTCTTTCCCTAAAAAATTTGGCATTTGTGACATGATATGGCAAACTTCTCTACATCTGCAAAAAGAGAGGGCCAATAAAAACCAGCCCTTAGAACTTTATCAGCAGTGGATTTCCAATATAGATGTTCTCCACAGTCACCTGCATGGAATTCTTTCATGACATTGTTAGTTTCATTCATGGTTAAACAATTAAGCAATATACCTTCATGATTTCTCCAAAATAATGCACCATCTATAACACAAAACATTAAAGCCTTCATTTTCAAAAATCTTTTCTTGGTTCTGGACAATCCTGGGGGAGCACACAGGTTTAACAATACAAAGCATACATCAGCGTACCATGGGGATTGTAAAAATATTTCACTGATCTGTGGAGTCGCCAGCTCCGGTTCATTGTCCAGATGGTTAATTTCTAAGGCTTGAAAATTTGTCTCGGACATCAGTTTAGCTAAACCTTGTCCCTTTATCAGCTTGGTTGGTTTTATTTCTATGTCATATTCAAGGATGTTTGCAATCCACTTGCCTCTTTTGCCTTCTAATCCTTCTTGAGTCAATATGTCTTTTACAGCAGCATGTGGGACATAGGCAATCACGTGTGAATATAGTATGTACACTCTAAAATCCTTAATGGCCTTAACAAGTGCGTAGGCCTGCTTTTCCATTATTGGGTACTTCAAAGGGGCATCTCTTAGAGCTCAGCTAAAAAAAGCGATTGGTTTTTCAGCTCCCTGTTCATCCTTTTGCAAAAGGACAACGGCTATAGTGTGATCAGATGCAAACAAAAATATGATAAAATCTTTGTCAAACTGTGGGCTAGTTAGGACAGGGGTTTGTGTTAAGGCTGATTTGATACTCTCAAATGCTTGCTTGGTTTCAAGAGACCATTTTACCTTTCCATCCTTCTTTAACATGTTGCTTAACAATCTTATCAACTCAGCTAGATTTGGAATAAATCTTCTCAAGAAGTTGATTTTCCCAAGGAATGCTTGTAGCTCTTTAATGTTTCTTGGAAATGGGATTTGGAGGATGGCTTGTATTCTTTCAGGATCAATTCTGATCCCATCCTTTGATATGATGTGGCCAAGTAATTTGCCTTCTTCAAGGCCAAACAGAGACTTCTTGGGGTTTAAGGAAATGCCATATTTTCTACATGTCATGAAAATTTGCCTAAGATGCTTGAGGTGTTCTTCATCAGATTTGGAAAATGGGGTTAAGTCATCAAGGTAGACAACTAGGAAGTCATGTGTTTCTTTGGCGAAAGCAATATCCATTGCATGTTGAAAGGTAGCACCAGCGTTTTTAAGACCAAATGGCATCTTTACATACTTGAATGTTCCCCAGGGTGTAGTAAAAGCAGTTTTAGCTTGGTCATCTGGGTGAACAAGTATTTGGTTGAAACCTGAAAAACCATCTAGCAAAGAGATTCTAGATGATCCCACTACTCTTTGCAAGATGTGGTCCATTTTGGGCAAAGGGTAATGGTCTTTTAGGGAGACTTGGTTTAAATTTCTGAGATCTACACAGAGTCTGATTTCGCCTGTCTTTTTTCTCGTAGGAACAAGATTGGACACCCATTCGGAAAATCTGATGGGTGCTATGATGCCTGCTTCAAGCATCCTCTTTACTTCCTTCTCAATCGGGGGAAGAAGCATAGGGTTAATTCTTCTAAGTTTCTGCTTGAAGGGTTTCTGGTTCGGTTTTAAAGGAATGGTGTGTTGGATCACCGAGGTGCCATAGGATTTCAGATCCTCATAGCTCCAAGCAAATAAATCTTGGAACTCTTTGAATAAGTCAATGTACTTGGGCTTTTGATCAGGTGGTAAATTTTTGGATAGCTTGATCATTTTTGGCTTTTCTGCTGTCCCAATGTTATGTTCCTCTATCTCAGTGTTTATGGGCTGCAATTTTGGCTTTCTGGGCACATCATTAGCATCAAACATATCTTCTAATGGGGTTAGGCCAGCAGGCAGAAAGTTATCCTTTAAGTCAATGATGTCTGCCTCTGTTTTGGCTATATCTTCCAAGTGTATTTGTTTCAGCTGTTCTATGTTTTCTTTGCCAAAAATAGTTGGTTTCAGGGTTTGCTTGACTGTTGCAGCCGTTACATCTTGCTGATTTTCATTTGTTTGGTGTTCTGGATCTGTCATAGCATCCATGTCAATGTTAATGTTCGAAAACTCATGCTCAAGGGTGAGGAAATTGTTAATCTGGGCATCATTTTCGAATACTTGCCAATCTTTAACGTTATTTGGGACTGCGGGCCTATGTTTTATTTCAGCTGTGAAGTGATGGTTTGGGTCAAAAGGAAGCTTGCATGTACTAGCAAAGGTGGCTAGGCTGTGTGCATGAATGTTGTGATTTCTTGAAATCTTGTCAAGCTTGAATTCAGTGAATGCCTGGAGTATATTAGTAGCTGCAGTCCTATAGGCTCTCATTCTGTTGTCGTTGGTTACAAAATTGCCTTTCATCTGTTGTATGATTAAATCAGAGTCTCCTAAAATAGCCACTTTTGCAGCTCCTAGAGTTTTGAGGAGTTTAAGGCCTAAAAGCAGAGCCTCATACTCTGCCATGTTATTTGTGCATTTAAAATTCAGTCTGCAGGCATGTCCTTCTACATGGTTGTTATATGTGTTGTGAATCCAGACACCTGCCCCTGCTCCTAACTTGTTAACAGAGCCAGCAAACTCTAAATACCATGTGATTTCTTGCTTATGGTCAGTATCAAGAGATTGCGCTGTTTTAGGATTGGGCAGATCTAAAATTTCTGTTTGGGGAACTTCTTTTGGTAGGCTGGTTGCATCAATTGCTGTGACAGTTTCAAGGGTATGAGCAACTGATTCTTCGTTGATGTGTGCTTGTTGCTCTAAAGCGAAGGGCTTATTATCAATTGAAACATTTGTATCATCATTAAACAAAATAAAGGAATCCATATCAGAGTGGATTGAGTAAATGGGAAAATTTTTAGGCTTGCTCTCACTACTTACCACATATTTCATGAGCGTTTCTCTATACAGTCTCTTTGGTTGCCCAAAGACTAAAATGGTGGCATAGGAAAGGTCTAATTGAATGGATCCTTGGAGTTTTGCTCCCCATGATCTTGACAGGAGCATACCGTACTTTGGTAGAATGTCAGCAACCACTACATCCATGAGGATGGTCTTGTTTGGGTATTGGACTAAGGAGACACACAAGTCTTTGATGAGGCCTAAACATTTCACTTGACTTGAGTCAAATGAGTACAGATCTTTGTAAGGTCTTGTAACATCAAGATTCAGTTTTTCCATAACTACTTTGGGTATAAGATTGTGCAATGCCCCTGAGTCAAACATAGCATTGAGCAAAACCTTATCATGTATATGCAAACTGGAATAAAAGGGTGGGACAGGTCCATGTGTTGATTTTCCGTTAACTTCTGGGCCAAATAGTAGCTCTGGGGTGTCGTCTAAAACATTTACATCATCCTTAACCTCTAGCATTTGAAGTGATTTTGAATTTGCTGCCTATATACATCGTGTTTGGCAAGCTCTGATAGGGGAATGGATATTTTTAACTTAGCTATTTCTGTCTCTAAGTTAAAATGGCTTTTCCAGTGGAGTTTTGGTGTTGATAATGGCAGTTTTTTCTGTTTCATTTGAATTGTCTGCGTTTTTCTCTTGTTTATTACTGTTATGGGAAGTTTTTGCTTGCGGTTTTTCAACTTCAGGAAAGTTTTTTGGAACCCTGTTCGAGCTTTCTTTCGAGGAAGAAGGTGGCAAAGGCTGATCTTTGGAAGGCTGTATCTATGTTATGTCTTCTACAGTGACTTGATGCGGGTTTGGAATAGGTATATCAGCTGGTTCTGTTATGACAGCCTTGCCTTTAGTCTTGTTGGGTTGTTTGCCTTCCTTTGTTTTACTAGGTTTGGAAATGTCAATGGTCCTAGTTCTCAGCTTATATTGTTTGTGTACTTCATACACAACGAAATCATAACCTTGTTTAAAATCAAAAGACTCGCCAGACCTAGTCTGAAACTGATTGTAATCGGGTTCATTTTGGT
The DNA here is from genome assembly GCA_031772625.1 of Pinus tabuliformis. Classification (NCBI taxonomy): domain Eukaryota; kingdom Viridiplantae; phylum Streptophyta; class Pinopsida; order Pinales; family Pinaceae; genus Pinus; species Pinus tabuliformis. The sequence goes on from CM062811.1 coordinate 793,887,974, forward strand.
CTTCTTGGGACAGGACAGTTTGGTGCTCACCCTTTAGATCCATTAAGTTCATATGAGTGTCCTCTATGGGTTCACTAGAAGTAGATCCTTCAACATAATTATCTTGGAAAGGGGGTCTTATATCATGGTCTTGGTTAGGCCTACCAGCATTTGTGTTTTGCGTTTTCCTAAAATTTGGGTTCCTTATGGTATTAGACTGTTGTCCTTTCCATGATGCTTTTCTCTCAACATTTTCTACTCTTTCTCCCAGCCTTTGCAGGCCACTGATGATAGCATCAAGCTTTTGATCAAAAGCTGAGGGTTATTCCTTAAAGGTGGTTCTTCTTTCCATTCTAGCTCTGTTTCTTTTGGCAATTAAATTGGCTTCTACGCTGACAGCAACATTTTGCATGTCCGCAAGGGTTTGAGGATCTCTTTCTTTTAACTGGTATGCCATATCCGGGTCAAATCCATCAGGAAATTTGTACAAGGCCAGATCGGGTGGAGGCCTTAAGTTCTGTGGTATTGCATTATATACATTATTGAATCTTGCACAGTACTCCAAAACAGTCTCTTGGGGACCTCGTTTGATCGTATCATATTCAGCTAGTATGTGCAAGGGGTCTTTCTTTTTCTCCCATCTGTTGGTAAAGGATTGGTAAAGCTCATCTCGGGTAGTTATGGAATTTGCAGCAAGTGATCTGAACCAAGTTCTTACATCACCTGTTAAACTCTGAACAAAAATTATCATTCGCACGCTATCATCATTTATCTCATAGTTTTCAAAATAGTCTTGCATCTTTTTGGTGTGCTGAAGGGCTGTAAAAGGACCGGTGCTGTCAAAATATGTGATTTTAGATTGGTACTCTTGAGGTAAAGCCCCAACATTAGCAGGTAATTGCAGGGGTGCATATCTATTAGCCATATTGGCAGGTATAAGTGGAACAACGGGGATAAATGGAACAACTGGAGTAACAGGGAACACAAGAGTAACTGGGATGCTGGAAACAACAATAGTGTTAGTATGTGCAGTGAATGAAGGTGTGGAAGGAGTACTACGGGATGTAGATGATGAACTAAGGGAAATAGGGGTTGAACGGAACAAAACCTTGACAGGAGTCGGAATACTGCTAGGGTAAGCTGTTTCAGGGCTCAAATCAACAAAATTTTCCTGTCTTTCTTGCTTCCTAATGATTTTCGAGATTATGTTAGGGTTTTCAAAAACAGCTGGAGGGTTGGGATCTGGATTTGACCTTGTATATCGTGGATTTTTCTTGGGAGCCAGCTTCTGAATTGTTTTTTGGGTAATTTTCCGGGGAATGTTTTTGTAATCAACAAGGGACTAATTAAAATATGAGACAGCTTGTTTGTAACTTAAAACTAGCATGAAGATTGACTGAAGCAGCATTTATTTACTCCTGTTAATGCAAAGCAAAAACAGTCTCAAAGGCTTCCTGGCTGACATTCAGGCTTCATCTGTAGTTTTAAGAGATAAACAGTAGTTGGGAAGTTTGATTTATGGTCTCAGCAGAGCTTTCTTACCTTCTTCATGAAACTATCTGAGGAAGTTTCCCCAGTCGAGTCGCCATTATGTTATCACTCAGGTTGTCCTTAAGCTCTGGAAAAGGATACGGCTGAGGTAACCACAGACCAACTTTGGACTGCAGGTTCTAGCCAACCTGCAATCAGAGAGGGCTCTCTCTTTTAGATTTAGCTTTGTTGAAAAGGATTTTAGGCTAGGTCTCGAGTTCAGAGGGTTTTTGTTTTGTTTTTGGTGGGAAAATTGATGTTTTCAGACAGAGAGGCAAGGCATAGTCTGGAAGTTTCAAACCATTGGGCGTGGAGTCGAGGAGGAGAACTGCTGGTGCACTTCTTCGGTCACAAGAGAGGGAAAATGGAGCAAGATTAGCTGAGCATGAAACAATATTTCAGGTTTAAATGATGGGAAGAATGCTAAGTAATGAGAGGCAGTTAAGAATCTCTCAATCAGCCTAGCAGAAGGAGGTAACAGAGCTCTACCTAGGGGCAGTGAATAATCCCTAGATAATTGGCCAACACAAGTGAATCGGGGTAAACATGAGCTGAGAGGAATTCATATTCATAACCAATTCAAACAGAGGAAAACATAAAGAAATAGCATAAATTGAGCATAGAGTGTATTTAACAAATTCTAAGCTATTCTTTCTTTCTGCTATTTAGATAGTGGTAAACAATAAACAGAGGTAAGATGCACTTATTGATTCAGGCTGCAGCACAAGAATTCCATCTTCATATCTCCAAAAACATTCATTTACAACAGTCAGTTTTCTCTCCAAGCTTTCAGCAATCTTTGATTATAGAAAAAACTCAGGTATACAATGAGAGTCTCTAGTGAAAAATTCTCAATCAACCAACCCTTGAAACAATGTAGAGGGCTGTATATATAGGGCAAAACTATCTACAAAGTTCCTTCATTACATCTTGACCTAATCAGGTCTGAAAGAAAAATGATTACTTAACCTAATCCTATCCAGAAATAAATGCAAAAAATATCTTGGGCTGCGCTCAGGGCCGCCGTATCAAAACTGAGTAAATGATGTTGTCCTTGGTGGCTTGCTGCAGTGTTTTCTGAAATAAATGTGTATGGGTTTCTGCATCTCTACTGTCTGTCTGCATTTAAAGCTTTAACTGTGATTTGAGGGTAAGGATAGGCTTACGCCTCTTGATTAGACTTTCTGGGGGGGCTCATCAATGTTCAGGTGCTTCGAGCCCCTAAAAACCTTCGGCTGATACTCTTTGGCTTCTCTTATCCCTCTGATACTCTTTGGCAATGAACTGATGTTGTTCTGATGTGCTGTGTGTTAAATCATCATTTAATGGCTGCTGTTCAACCTCTGTTTTCTTCAAAACTGTTTTCTGGTCCTCTCGGCAAGCTTCACGAAGAAAAATGGTTCATTCGGTGCCTTTCGGGCCTGCTGGGGGCTGCAGAATGAAAAGATTCCCTGAAGATTCCCCATTCAGGCCTAAAAAATCTAGCGATGAGTGATTTGCAGGCGCAAATCGTTCATCAAAAACTGCCTCAGAAACTGATTCCGGGGCTCCGAAGTGCGATTTTTTGCCCTTCGCGCCAAAAAGTGCTGATGACGTCAACAAATGTGACTTCGTACGACGGGTGATGTCAGCGATGATGTCAGCATGATGATGTGGCAGGATGATGTCAGCATGATGATGTCATCATGTACGGACGGTGACGTGGCATGTACAGTGGCAGGGTATGGTGGCAGGAGGCCACGTGGCAGGTGACTCGGCAGTACGGTGGCAGGGGGCCACGCAGGCGGACGATGTGTCGCGGTGACTGGGCAGGGGGGTGACGCGGCAGGTGACGTGGGGCTTACGTCACAGGGGAGGGCGGTAAGCGGTTTTGGGCGCACCGCCTTAGCGCCTGGGCGGTTTTGGGGGGAGGGGCTCCGCCACACCCCAGAGCCTGACGCGTGGCGGGAGTACGGCGGGTAATACCGCCCATCTCCCGGACGCTAAAGCTCGGGCGGTTCGAGGATGGGAGGGCCCGTCAGCCGTAGATCTGCGGGGTGGATGATCCAATGGCTAGCGGCGATGGCGAGTCGGCGGGGGTATACGGCGGGGAATATGCGCAGAATATTCCAAATTAAATAACGCGCGCAGGGGGTTAAGACTTAGGGAAAGGGGTTTTATGGGTTTAAAGTGAGCGCGGTTAATGTATTTACAATCGGGGCTTAGGGATAAGGGGTAAAGCGTGGTTCCTTGCGCGCGGGTTTAAAGATTTATGCACAAAACTTGGGTTTAGGGGCGGAAAGTAGGTTTTTGAGGGTTTTAGGGCTAGGGAAGAGGTTATTAATCTGGCCAGGTGTCAGATTAATCCCTGCTTGGACACAGATGGGCTAAAAGCAGCCCCAGATGGATTGTTCTTTCCCGAACTTACAAAAATATGGCTATATTGCTAGGGAGGGGATATTTACATAGGGGAATTTTATATACAAAGTTTCAATAGGGGAATGGGGAAAACTGATAGGGAGTTATATAATACTGTTAGTAGTTAATATGAAGGTGATCAGCAAGCGCTAAGGTCAGGGACCTTAGGCTAATTTTGGGGAAAAGACTTTGAAAAGAAATAGAATCCTTTAGTGAAGCAGATCTTCACCAAGGCAACTGCTATGGATGATGATAAAACTAAGAGGAATCAAGCAGATCTTGACCTCTTTGGGAAGTTAGTAAGTGACTTGGGGAATTAGAAGAAGGGGGAGTTAGTTATGTCCACCTTTGAGCTCCCTTGTGAATGCAAAACTGCCTGCACTGTGCTCTGTAAAGATATAACACTTAAAAATACAAAATTTATCATAAATCACCGTTCTACAACCTCACAGCTACCTACCCGGCCTACTCACCTAACATTTTTTCTTCTTTTTTTTTGGGTGCACTTAGACTTGCAGACCCAGATTTACAATTTTTCTTTTGAATTTTTCCTATCTAAATCTACACTTATTTCTGCTAGGGCCCAGATTAAACTGTTGGGTCCCTTTGATTCTCTACCTATCTACAAATCTGCCAACATTAAACTGTTTGGATAGATATCATTCTATATATTCTAAAACAGGAAATTGAAACCTAGGGAGACCAAGATTAGACTGTTTGGACCTCCCCTAAATGAAAAGTCTTCAAAACTGGAACAACTCATCAAAAATTGGAATCAGCAGTAGCATTTGTACTAGCACACTTCATGGCTTTCTTCTTTGGCCTCTTATGGAAATATGGAACATTGCAGATTGCAAAGTATGACATATTTGGCTTGTAAAAATGTCAATCATGAAAGATGATACCCTGTTGCAAGAGGAGGCTAACAGACACTATGGCATTGACTGGCAATGACTAGCTTCCATGACTAGAGCTTCCAGCAAGTACTCCCACTATTGGCTTTCGACAAGTACCTTAAGGCGATGACCACATTGTAAATGGTTGGCTATTGATACAATGACTAGCTGCACTGAGTAGAGGTTCAAGCAATTAGACTGGAAATGACAAGCTGAACTGACAAGAGCCTCATTAATGCACCGACCAAAGGTTCATGCACTAACTAACTGAGTATAGTTTCGATGAGTAGAGCTTCCTAAATAGAGTTTCATGCACTGAGTAGAGGTTCCCATGAGTAGAGTTTCATGCTACAACCTTCTAGCTCTGATTGAAAACTGGCAATACTGGCACTCCTGGCATCGACTATGACTCTTGTATCAACACCTGTCATCGAGTGCATCAACACCTACCTGGGTATGAACTCCTGGCTGTCGTCGACCACTAGCTATCCTATCAGCGACTACCTGGCAATGAGACTGGCTATCGGTGAGCACTGGCTTTGTATGGCTTTATGACCGGCAAGAATGGCTTTCTATTGGCTAGGTGGGGGAGTTGCCTGGCTTGGTCTTGGGACTGCCTGGCTTTGTGCTTCAACTGGCTGGAGCTGACTGGCTGGTGGCTGGCTTTCGAACTTTAGATGACTGGCTACAAGCTGTCTTTCTTGTTGGCAGTAGCTCGCTCAAGTATTGGAAGAATTTCCGAATTTACCAATTGTTTTTTCCATCTTATTTCTGTATTAACCGAAAGCTTATTTCTATATTAACCGAGCTTTACCGATAGAAGTTTTTGGTGAATTTGGATTGATTCATTTCCGTATTACCTGAGCTTTACTGATAGAAGTTGTCATCGAATGTGGGGGCCTTAACTGCTACTGGATCAGCTATTGTTGATGCTATATATATACTGCTTACTTTGCTAGCGAATTCTTAGGGTGAAAAAGTAGGCTCGACCAACGCGCCCCCTGTTATAGACAATTTTGTGCCTTACAGCAACAGGTATGAATTGTCAATAATCCAAGGGATCCAAAGTTCCCTAAACATGATGTTCCTACCCCTAGAGGAACAAGGTCAGCAAACCAACAGCTCTCAGATCAATTCTCCACCTGAAAACACTCAAAAACAAGCAATCATGAAATCAAAGCAGGTGCTCCACTAGGCTTCTGCGCTGAAACACAACTCCTCCATGGTGTACCTGCGTTGCAAAGCAGGTAGAACAAAGGCCACCTACGTTGAGCGAGATTGGACAAGTGGCACACTGAGTCATTGCTCCAAAAATGACACTTGGATCAGGGATTTCGCCTTGTGATGAGTCAGAGGCTCTGTTTCTCCAAGTGGAAGCAAAGTTCTCCAAGTGGACTCAAGAACTGAAGATCAACTGAAGAGAGAGAGGACACAAGGCAGCTACACATCAGTTGCAAGCTGACTCATCCCTTCTCAATTCATCTATATATTGAGCTCTCTCCTATGAGCTCAGGAGGCTGGAATTTTGTGCAAAGTAATTATATGCTGTTGGTTTCACTATAGAGCTATTGGGTGATTGCTTGAAGGAGGTGAAGAGGAGAAATTCTTTCTGCTGAGAGGTGTTGCTGGATTGGAGCCTTCAATGGTTCTAACACTCTCAGAACCTTTACTTCTTCATTAATAAAAGCTATTGAGGTTCTTCTATATGCTCTTGTTTCAATGATATATTGTGATAATTGTATATTTGATTTACACTAATCCCTGAATCAGTTATGATGGCATGTTGCTTGTAGTTTCCTTCTTTGCTATTTTGCAGGATCTCGTTGTAGCTGGGCCAGCAATAGAGCAAGGAGCTGGGAACAAGCAGCCATAGAGAAGAGTTTGGATTCGACATTAAGCGCAAGGCAACGGTTAGTGCGTTCTTTCATTCTCTTTTGCTTTCATAAAGAAGTAAACCTTCAGTAGTTTCCTTTACAGTGGTTGCTAAGGTACTATCACCCTTAGAGTGGGATAGGGTCATCCGAATCGGATACTTTTCCCTACAACAAACTGGTGACTCCACTGGGGATCGTATCTGTTTGATTGTGTTTGTAGTATTTTGCTATTCATTTCCTGAACAAAAGAGTACCAAATCGAAAAGCTTTTGACTATATCAAAAGCGAAGTAGAGGGCAGCTACTCTAGCTCATTTCTGAGCATGTTCATGATTTGAAGAGCTGATCTACAAGGATCCTTGTAAGCTCTTAGTGATAGTTTTTCACCTTCCTAATCATCCCTTTGAGTGTGCTTGACTGATTGCTTCTAATTTGAGCAAAAACTGTGCATTTTTGAGAAAATTGTGACCCGGAAACTGTGAAAACGTAACTTTCGTTTTCCAAAGCAGGTAGTACACAGGCTACCTGCTTTGCAATGCAGGTCCTGAAGGGGCTACCTGCGCTGAGAGCCAGACTGGCTGTGCAGCACCTGCGTTGGCCCAATTTTGCCTAGTGCTGTTGGGGTTTCCTCCCTTTCTCTTGCCTGTTTTCACCATAGATTTGGCTGCCAGTTACCAGTCTCGTACCTGTTCTGAAACCAACATTACTTGCCATCATTCCGCCTCTGTTATATAATGAAATTGTACTTTTTCTTTTGTATTTCTTGCGTCATTTACAATTTCCCATAACGAAAAGTAAACTAGTCTTGCTTTGGCCTCTTAGATCTGAACCTGTGTTAGGCATTTTGCTGGTCTACAGAGTTAGCTTGTTTGTTGTCCATAGCTGATTAGTCATTTTACTTTCGTCATTATGGTTTGATTTCATGTATTTCCAGTGATTAAACAAGTAAATCTTAAGGTGTCTTTTGATTTTGGACAAGCTTGTTTACTTTCGCTTTAAATCGAAATCAAAGTTATATAGCAACTTTCTTTTTGTAACCCATCAACATTAAGAAAGGGAAAAGAAAATACATGCATTGTGCATTTTGCATTTGAAAAAGTTTGCATGATGATTTAGGAAAAAATTGCATTAGTGTGTGCTCTATGATCTGTGTGAAAATATTTGCCTTTCTTCTCCTCAGTAGTTAAGATTTTCAAAGTTGAAAGATTGAAAAGATTGCTTCTCATCTTAGACTGCATTCAGGAATTTGTTACATACATCTCGTGGTGATCCTTAAAGGCAAACTGCTAAGCAAGATCAACATTAAAATAAATTCAATTTACATAACAACGCTTTGTAACATAACGCAAACATATAGAGGTCTAGGTAGAGACGTGTTCTGGCGTCGTTAAACATAGTGACTGTCGATCTCTACGAAGGTGGGTGATTCCTCCTAAGAGTCGGTGGCACTAATACGGACTTGTGCTCCCACGTACCGTCGCGTATATATTGGGAGACCCCTATAGGAAAAAAGCCTTTATCCATAGGAAGCCGTGTCGGCCGCCCTACTGATCGCGATGCAGTGAACACAACATTCACGAAGATCGACCACCCGTACCGTAAAACGTATTCTGTGGTTTCGCGAAAAGTTTGGCACACCCTCTGCCTAGAACTCCAGATAAGTTTCTTTTGGCCTTTTTCAAACTCTATAACTGAAAAAGTCCATCCGAGCATTTGTCACTTCGGGCTCGTTAAAACATCGAAGGCGACTAGAGTCATCTTTAGCTTTTTCTCGACTCTTAAAACATGAAAAAGCAAAGTTGTGTCTAAAAGCGTCGTTAATAAAATTTATTTTAATCGGAACATAATCACCTGTTATTCCCACGTTGATCTTTCAGTTGAAAAGTATGGAGCCCACCAACCAAGGAAGTAACCTTGGCGGAAGTCCCAATCCCTTCTCCTCTTGGGGAGATGTTGGTGCGCCTCATATGGCCACATTGTCACTTCCAGGATTGACAATTGGCCTACCTATATGGCTCTTTTCAACTAATGTAGTTCAGATCGCCACTAATCCTGAGCAGTCGAATCAACAGTCAGACCAGTCTAGAACTACCCACCAGCCTTCCACTTCTTACAATTCTTCCTCTGATCCTTCATCTTCACAAGGAAGAGCCGGCAAAGGTCAGCCTCCCATGGAGAAGAAGGAAAAGAAGAAGAGAGAAAAGAAGCAGAAGGGGCCTATGGCGAAGGCGACTGGGGGCAAGCAAAAGACAACTGACAAAAATCCACACACTGCACCGACCGGGCCTAAATCGCCATGTGTCATTTGCAAAGGGACCCATTTCCATCGTGATTGTCCTTGTATTCCCCGGATACTAAGGGACTGGTCCCCAAGGTTGCACAATCCGGTAGCATCAACCTCTGGTAGTCATGTTGATTGCAGTCCGTCAACTAGCGAGAGTGAAGGACGAAGAGGGAGACCAAGATCACCCTGTATGTTGTGTGAAGGCGATCATGCCATCCACCGATGTCCATTCTTAGATGAGGCAAAGAGAGTTTTGGAAGATCGTCCGGTTTCACCGTTACGACTTCCTCCTAGATACCAAAAACTCGCGCCTAATCCCTCGATAGTTGAAAATCCAGCTGGCCCGCTCAAATGGTCAGCTGAAGAGTCGGTCATTGAGAATGAACCTACTGAATCCAGACCAGACGAAAGTCTAAAGGTCGAAACGACAGTTGACCCGGTTCTTCCTTCAGAGGTTTCATCCTCAAATGACACCGTCGTTGAAGATTCATCTTCAAACGACACCCTCACTGAAGAGGATAAGGATGACACCGTCCATATTCTTTTCATCAACACAGACTCTGATGAGCATCAGGGCAATGCGCCCATTCCTTTATCGCAGGAAGGAACATCGTCAAGGTCGTATCCGACCGTATATTCGGTCCCACCGCCAAGCAACCTAGTTGTATCCTTTGATTGGAATCAACTAGGCAGACCCCGGTTACCAACCAGCATCCCATTCAGAATCATCGTCCAAATCTACAGAATGGTGATGGCTGGAACTATCATTGATGAAGGGGCATTTGTGAGTATCCTTTCCTCTATTGCTTGGAAAGCGCTGGGTTGCCCAGCGCTTTTACCTGAGATGAGAAATCTATCAGGTTTTGATAAAGGAACCAGTCGCCCGTTAGGGATTCTCCCCAATGTTCCAATTACATTGAAAGGGAAGACAGTTCATATGAACGTCATGGTCGTCCAGGGACCCTTGGTGTATAACTTACTCCTTGGGCGAGACTATATATATTGCATGGAGGCGATAGTGTCCTCACTCTTTAGAGTTATGTGTTTTCCGCACGAAGGAAGAATGGTCAAGCTCGTAGACCAACTTTCATTTCCAGGATCACGCATCGCAAATAGTCAAATACCATCCCTTAACGGTTTATTCACTCAAGGAATGCCTCCACCCCCGGTTCTACTTCCCGATGAATGCGAGCGATTCGGAAAGAAAGAACTGGGACCCAGGGGGCATGCACCCTGGCCTGCCTTGGGCAGAGGAAACCTTGGGTATAAAGTTAATTTCCGCAGAAGAATGGACTAGTCCGTACCCCGTCAAAAGAGGGTTGTTCTAGGATAAAGTTCTTTTGTCAAAGTTATGTGAGTGATACAAAGTTCGCTCCCTTTGTCTAAAAAAGTAGGCTCTCCTAAGGGAGGAGATCCATTTGTGACGGCAAGTAGCCACCATCTTTGAAGTCAAGCCTCACCCATTAAAACATATGTTTTGAAGGATAAGTAGGGGCAGTCTCCAAAGAAAGAGATGAAATTGCTGCAACAAGTAGTCACCATCCTTAGCAACCTAATGATAGACATCGCCGAAAAGAGAGTTTAGTTTGCGGCAGCAAACAAAACCATTTTTCGGATAATAAGTAAGAGGGAAGAACCTTGAAATTATACTTTATACCTGGGGGCATGCGAACCTTTTGGAGTGCAAGCACGGGACGACTATTTATTTTTTTAAATTTTTAGGTCCTCCCTTTAAACCTGTAGGTCTAACCTGTTAAACTCGTAGGATTAGCCGTTTCCAACTTGCATAAAGAAAGGATGTGGGGCAAAAGTTAAAACTTGCCAAATTGGAGTAGCTAATGAGGTATAGCTCCTTAAATAAGAATACCTCACCTGAGGCGTTCCTTGTATTAAGACTGGTATAATTGAGCAAGGTTTGAACGCATTCAAGCTCGTTAAAAAATGAACTGCCCCTTAAAGTTTAGGGGGCATATGCCTCGTCTGCATTATTATGCTGGGGGCATCCATAATCGAGTAGTTTTTGTACAGAGTTCATGCTCGTTAAAAAATAAACATAAATTGTGAGCAATCTTTCCCTACAGTTCAAGCTCATCCAGAAAAAATGAACCGGTAAATAACCTTGAGAAATGTAACCTTTGACTGCCATATTAAAGCCCTTGGTCGTGTTCCTGCAGTCTCACCTCCATCCGTTCATTTGGCCAATCGTTCATCTCCATATGTTTGTTTACCCATTTTGAGGAACAGCTGCGAAGAGTGATTTCACTTAGCCATCCTTGTGACACTGCCGTGATTGGAAAATTCCAACCTGTACCTGGAATCTGCTGCTATCCCTGTTCATCACTCGTTCCTCAAAAGACGAGTCTTCTTTGAGCTCTTTTCACTGACTCGTAAAATATGAAAAGTTTGCCGAGTTTTGGCCTTCCAGCTCGTTAAAGCGACCGGAAAGCTATCCCTCCTCTAGATTTTAATCTTTTTGGACCTGAGGGATTATTGCACAAAAAGATCGAGCGCTTGTTTTGTTCGGCTCGTTAAAGAAATCGAAAATTCATCCCTTCTGTATTGTTTTATACTTTTTTGGACTTAAGGGATTAGATGACGAAAAAGGAATTTTGGAGTCGACTTTATGTACCTTTTCAGACTCTCTAAAAATGAAAAGGACCGAGTTATCCTTGTCGTTAGACTCGTTATATTTATTAAATAGCGACAAACTTGTCTTTAGACGAGAACGAGTTTCCCTATCGCTAGGCTCGTTAAAACATAGCGATGGGCTTGCCCGAAGGGCAGGTTATAGAACAAGCATATGTTATCCTCCTCAAGCTTGACAAAAATAAAGAGGTACTGGTCAGCAATGACTGGGGAAAAATTGGGAGAACCTCACAGCTTTAATGGTAGTAAGTCGCTCTTGAACATGACACTTTGTCCTCCGTATCACATCGGGTTGGGTTGTTTCATTCACCGGTCTCATAACTATGGTCCTCGCCACACCATCCACATTTGGGGTAATGCTACCAATCCATCACATCAGTGTCGTTATATGTTCAAGAGATGTTGTTCTACAAAGAGTCAATCGTGTCCCATCCACTGCCATACATTGTCCTTCATCCATTTCATGACCGCCACCCTGAATCATACATCACAGTTTGTTTTCACCTCATCACAATCACTAGCTCCGTTCCGTGTCACTGATGTGGGATTCATTAAGGCCCTCCTTTGACGGATCGCTCCTTGTCGACATCAGCTCACTATCCAAGGAGTTGATCTAGGAACACCCCCTTCAGTACTTTGAAGCTTGCATGCCTCAATGGCAAGTTTCTCACTTCCGGCGACAGGTATACATCAATGACCTTCGACCAGAAGATTTTGCATGGTGGTCGACGCCAAGTCCTTTATTCCCACCATGTGAATTGTACTGTCGTACCTTGAGGGTCATCATCCTTATCGGTGATTCCTCTCGCGCTTGTTAACGGTTTACATCATTGACCGGTAATCAAGCGATGTCTTTTCATGTTCGACTTCAAGAAATTCTCACATGGATCGACTTGTACATCGAGTGAAGATCGTAAGAGATTGAAGACCCCGGATCTAGTTTCATCCATCCGGGCTGCGATATATATTCAGGATATAAAGGCATTTGATATGTACATCATTACAACAGATGATCATCCTTCTCAAAGGATGATAATTCCAGCAGAGAATTATCAGTCTACCATCAGACGATCGTCTGTTCTATGTACCAAAATGTATTTATAAAACTAAGCATGGGAATGCCCGCCTCAGCTAGATCATGAAAAAGTATGAAAGAATAATGTATTGTATTGTATCTTATTACAGGACACTTCTCAGCAGATTGAATGAACTTCGGATCCTCCTAATAAAGCATTTCACCCGATAAACGACCTCATACTTTAGGGGGCATCTGTTATAGACAATTTTGTGCCTTACAGCAACAGGTATGAATTGTCAATAATCCAAGGGATCCAAAGTTCCCTAAACATGATGTTCCTACCCCTAGAGGAACAAGGTCAGCAAACCAACAGCTCTCAGATCAGTTCTCCACCTGAAAACACTCAAAAACAAGCAATCCTGAAATCAAAGCAGGTGCTCCACTAGGCTTCTGCGCTGAAACACAACTCCTCCATGATGTACCTGCGTTGCAAAGCAGGTAGAACAAAGGCCACCTGCGTTGAGCGAGATTGGACAAGTGGCACACTGAGTCATTGCTCCAAAAATGACACTTGGATCAGGGATTTCGCCTTGTGATGAGTCAGAGGCTCTGTTTCTCCAAGTGGAAGCAAAGTTCTCCAAGTGGACTCAAGAACTGAAGATCAACTGAAGAGAGAGAGGACACAAGGTAGCTACACATCAGTTGCAAGCTGACTCATCCCTTCTCAATTCATCTATATATTGAGCTCTCTCCTATGAGCTCAGGAGGCTGGAATTTTGTGCAAAGTAATTATATGTTGTTGGTTTCACTATAGAGCTATTGGGTGATTGCTTGAAGGAGGTGAAGAGGAGAAATTCTTTCTGCTGAGAGGTGTTGCTGGATTGGAGCCTTCAATGGTTGTAACACTCTCAGAACCTTTACTTCTTCATTAATAAAAGCTATTGAGGTTCTTCTATATGCTCTTGTTTCAATGATATATTGTGATAATTGTATATTTGATTTACACTAATCCCTGAATCAGTTATGATGGCATGTTGCTTGTAGTTTCCTTCTTTGCTATTTTGCAGGATCTCGTTGTAGCTGGGCCAGCAATAGAGCAAGGAGCTGGGAACAAGCAGCCATAGAGAAGAGTTTGGATTCGACATTAAGCGCAAGGCAACGGTTAGTGCGTTCTTTCATTCTCTTTTGCTTTCATAAAGAAGTAAACCTTCAGTAGTTTCCTTTACAGTTGTTGCTAAGGTACTATCACCCTTAGAGTGGGATAGGGTCATCCGAATCGGATACTTTTCCCTACAACACCCCCACCCAATAAGCATCAAGGAAGGCAGGGCTCGACCAATGCCCCCCCACCAAATAAGCATCAAGGAAGCCAGGGCTCGACCAACGGGAGAGGAATTTATTGCTTGCTTAACGTTAGGAAAGCAAGGAACATAGTCGCTTGTCCGCACCGGGCAAGGTGAGAGGCCCTTTTGTGAAAGGCTTCTGGTGAAAGGAAAAAGTTGAAGGTAGGTTCGGTCGATTCACAGTATAAAACAAAGCAGTTGGTGTGTGCTTGGAGTAGAAAAAACAAAGTTGGTGCCCCCTCCTTCTCCATCCTTCACCATTCTCATTGATTAACTCAAGTGGGGTTACTCCCTTGAGTGGCTCATGAGAAATTCTACAGCTGCCATCCGGACAGGCTCGTTAGGCTAGGGAGTACAAGGATGGGTCTCCAACTACTTTGTAGAAACTAGAACAATCCGAGTTGCCTGTTGGTCTCCATCCTTCCCACACCCCCAATGGAGAGTAGAGAATTTGGCTCCATCCTTCACCCCCGGTTGATGAATAGATGGGCAACCAGTAACTCACTTTATTTCTTTCGAGAATAGTAGAGCTTCACCCCTAGTTGGTTCCTGGGAAGGAAGGGAGTTCAAGAAAGAGCTCATCCAGCCTCCTTAACTTCCATCTGTATTATTGTAAAGAAGAAGACACTTCATTTCTGGGAAATCTCTAGGGCGGTAGAGGGCAATCTCACTGTCATCTGTTAACATATAAAAGAAAGATAGGAGGGAAGGTTTGAAATTGGATGGTATACAGCCCCCTTTCAATCTCCTTTAGGGATAGAGATTGAAGGGACGTAGTCGCTTGTCCGCACCGGGCAAGGGGCTGATACCATTGATCCATTCCTGCTCGTAGTTGAACGGAAATGACATATGCCCATATATGCTTTGATAAGAAAGCGGTAATTCCAGATATTATATATGTCATTATGCATGCATGAATGAATGAGCAACCAATCGGTTGGTGGGCTATTTTCCTACCTCTCCCGTTGGTCGAGTATAGTTGAGCCTGCTTATGCATTCTTTGTCAAAATCTCCTTTTTATAGGTCCGATGAAACATCAGCTCGCTCATCGTGGATCTAAAATGAAGATTCTTCCTGAACTATGCCATTTCCTGAGCTTTCTCCCCATAATCAGAATGGTGGAGTGATACTACCACTACCGTGTAGATATAGACTGGGGAGCATGGGAACCTGCCGCATGAACAAGAACTAGTAGGGGTTTGGCACTATCATCGGGTTAGGTGAGTTGAGTGAGGCCTCGATAGTAGGCCACCATAGAGTAGTTTCTCTCCCCTTGACTAGGCGTGGCCATATCATCATGTGCTTTCCCTCCAAGTTTAGTTCCCCCATTAATTGGGTTGGGCTGGGACATTTCCAAAACATATCCCACCAGTGTCGACATCATATTTGCTGCCAACTAAGTTTCCGCTAAATAGGGGTCAGTGCCCAGGAGTTATATGCGCGAAAGTCCTTTCCAAAATGTTATGGAGCGATACTACAACTGCTGATGACGTTCCACAACCACTGATAGGAGAGGTTCCACTACTACGCATATGGGTTGGCACCACTCAGGTAAGGTGAGAGTAGTTATAGGCCAATAGTGGGTGAGTTGTTGTCATCATAAAGAAGGTATGGTATGGTAGGTAACAATTCCCAACTAGGGCATTAATACATATAGCATGAGAGTCATGAGAGTACGCAAATCCATTGGGTGTATCCAGCATGATAGTCCTGCTGTTTAAAATAAGTAAATCTCCTTAGCACGCCCATTCCTCAATGCTTCCACATTTGGAATTTTGCCAGTGTCAAAACCTCATTTTGATGGATCCAGTCAGATCTCCCCATCATCATCTATGGGCCAGTACTCAAGCAAATTATGAGCTACACTATCTTCTGGCTTTACACTATGTTAGTATGGCCTTCTAGGTGTGATAGTGTGTTGTCTCCTAGAGCTCAAATCCGCTATAACTAATAACTCCATATAGAGATGACCCGAAGGGCCTTTCCCGAGGTACGAGGTAATGGTTGTCCATTTGAAGTGTGGATCCCCTTCCTTCTGAAGGCGCAAGAGCTCCATATCCTCAGTCCAAAGTGTATAATTCCCATAGTGTGGTTGGGACAATGAATTCCAAAGCTATTCAGGTTCCCTGCCTAGCCAGGTAAGTTTGTGAGAAGTTAGTTAGTTAGTTTGGTAACGTACAGCATGAAGTCCCATGTGGGAGGTCATCAGGCTTTACCAGAATTATATTCCTGAGTTAGTAAGAAGTCATGCATATATGATGAGCACTATGAGAAGGTTCAGATAGATAAGAATCATAAGCGACCCCTCCCCCTAGGTGGTCCAGATAGATAAGAATCAGGAGTGGCCCCTCCCCCTAGGTGGTCGACATCAATAATTTCAATAACTTCCATTTATCCATTTCATCCATTCACTTGTCCTTGAGATGGGGATCTCCTAGCTAGCCTTCGCCTATTTCGTCGAGAGTAAGAAGAACTAAGTTCCCTTGTTTGGTTGGGTTGGGACATTTCCAAAACCTCACCCTCGTACCTCAGGCGAGTCCCTATGGGCCTTGTCATTTTGCTTTTTGCTATCCAATTGAATTCCGTCGGTGCATCTATAGCTAAGCAAGCCAACCTTTATCGAGTGCAATATCAATAGTGTTCACTCTCCCCAGCGCAGGGTCAACTACCTAGCTTCATTGACTTGACGGAGCATAAGTAACACTCTTCCCAATGAATCAATGAGCATAGGTAGCCATCACGCCCTAGCCTATAATCACTTGCCATCTATAAGCAAGCTATGAGGTGCTCTATATTTATTAGCGAGCGGAAACCACTTACAAACTTCTATAAACAAGCAAGTGACATCGAACGAACAAGTGGATGGGAAGGAAGAATCATCGGCGAAGCTGGGTAAGGAGGAACGACAAGAACATGCAGGGAAGAGTTCTAGACAGCTCTCCGATAGATCATGACATCTCCTCATCTTTCAGAGCACCCCCAAATATGACTCCAGAAAAGAATCCATGCTAAAGAGCGAGAAAGAATAAGCATACCTGCTGGAATAAAAGAATCCATGCTAAAGGCAATGTCCTAGCCCACACCTCATCTTGCAACGACTCTGCCTCCTATCGTCGACAGGGAATTACACTCTGAGATTCCTTTGAAGATCCAGAGATCCCCATGCTTTGTTCTATCATAAAGTTCGAGTGGTCTCCGACAGACAATAACTCTGAGTACAATCCCCTAACTCTGGTCCACATGGGTGGTACGTGTATCATTCTGAGGCGTTTATCGTTGCTTCTCTGTATAGAATGGATGGGATCGTTGGATTGAACCAATGGGATGAATTAGATCGTTGGCTTTTTGAGCTGGCGTTGAATTTGTTAAGGCATTGATTGGCCAATCGTTACTTGCATCGCTCGTTACTGGCAAGCGCTGGTCCAAGAAACAAACAAGTTGGGGCTGGTCAAATCTGGCTAGATGGGTCTCTCTTGCAAACTAGAGACAATGAACTTGACGGGGGGCTTGCCGCTGGGTAAATTGATGGCGGCGGGCGGCTGCTGGCTAGATGGCAGCTAGGGGGTGGGAAAAAGAATGATTGTTGGCTTACCTCGCTAGGATGAATTAGATCGCTGGCTTTGGATTGCTTGCTTTGCTGCTGGACCTGGAATAGGTACTCCAACTAGTTATGCTACTTATGCTGGATAAGCTAGATCTTATGCTTAATCGGCATCAACAGCTGCATTCCAACTAGTTCTTAAGCTACTGGATATGGATCTCACTATGGAGATGGGTATGGATCTTGATCTGGTTAAGATGCTTAAACGTGCACTTAAACCTATATATACTTATGGATCATATACATAAATAACTTATGCTGGTATTGCTGCTAGGTCAACGACTGGATCTACTGGATAAAGCTAAGCAACTAGATAACCCACTGGATCTACTTGTGCTTCACCGACTGCTTAATTGACTGAACCTTGAAAGGGGCTTCATCGATCTCTACATATTATGTTGTTGTTCACCTTACGTCCAACATTCAACCTACAGTTATCATCACATACAGTTGGTCACAACACAACACTGTTACGCCTCCAGTCCACACAGTGAAATCGCATACCCGAAATGCTTAGATCGACCTTGCGACCTCCCCCCCGAGAGAGAACTTCAGTGGTATATTGAACTGGATACAACACCTTAAAGTGAATTCTATTCCTTGGCCCAATTTTTTTTGACTCGTTTCCAACTTCCTATAGGATACAACATCGATTCTGACCTCTTGTCTAAATAGTAAGCAAGATAAGTCCACTCTCATTTTTTATCATATTCATGAGTGGTGACGACATGAGAAATTAGTTTGAACCAAGATTCTTCACATATTCTTTGGAAATAGTTCATTCTATCATTATTAGCCCCTATAGCCAAGGATGTGTCTATGTTTAGGGTTGTTACCAAGGAACGGGTTGTTTTAGCTTCCTAACAAGTGGATCTAATTTACAGTGAGTCAGGCACACTTTATGAAGTAATTCCTAATGCTCCACGCCCTTCTATAGACCCACCCAAACCTACCTTGGGACCACACTCTGATGGTGTGATTGGTTTTGTATTTGACTTTGTGAGCCAACTTACTGCCCAACTTGGGAAATTGATCATTACATCACAAGCCCCAACAAGTGCATCTGGATCTAAAAAAGCACCCTCTTCTGGGAAACCCGTTGATGTTTTCACGATGAATTCCACATCACCCAAGAACACTCAACAACCTGGAAGAAAAAAGAATAAAAGGAATAAACAAAAGAATCGACCTACTTAGGAGACTCAACTAAATCCATTTAATCAAGGAGGGGGCACAATTGAATGACATCTCAAGATCAAGTTCCATTGTAAGATTTGTCAAGGTGAGCATTTGACTCATGAGTTCCCTCAAATAGATGAAGTCCACTGACTTCTTGCACCATCACCTACTACTCAACAGCCATTTGTCTTGAAACATCCATTCCTTGCACAAACTCAACAAAAATGGTTTCCCAGGATCCTCAACCTTGAGAACGGGGAAATGAGGGGCCACTTTTCCATCCCACAAATAATAAGTTCATCCTTATGTGCCAAGAGCAAATCAATGTAACCACGCAAGCTAAGTCTTATGATTCTCTTGAGACGAGTTCTTCCTTTAAGGACTCAACCACCTTGGCTTCTTCCACTGGACCTCTCACGCTAAATACTCCTATGGAGCTAGTCTATCACACACCTAAAGGTGTCATTTACAAGTCAACACACAATCTGTTTGCAAGGACTACCCAACACTATAGCATTGTCGAGGATTTAGCCCAGGCTCCTTGTGCCATGTCTGCCTTAGAGGTTTTGTATAGCTTCCCTTATCAACGCAAAGCCTTGCTGACTATGGTCAGGGGGGGTTCGATCCATCAAATTATTCTCTCATTAAATTTAATGTTGACATTCCTTTTTATATGATTTCCCCTCAATTCACTTTCCAGATTTGTGTGTGAATCTTTCACAAGAATTTTCATCACACTTTGGTGGATGAAGGCTCTTTTACTTCTGTTAACTCAACATCATGCTAGAAAGATCTCGGTTCTCCAGCACTCTTTAAGTCTAATACCACTCTTCATGAATTTTGTGGACATCATTTTGTCCCCCAAGGGGTCCTTCCCAAGTTTTCGATTGAGATAAGGAGAAAAACTGCATACGTTAATGTGGAATTTGTTGATGTTTCTTTGGATTATAACCTGCTCCTTGGTCATAGTTGGTTTTATGCTATGTGTGTTATTGCATCTTTGGTATTTTTCATTCTTTGATTTCCTCATGAAGGAAATATCATCACAATTGATCAGCCAGATTATTGTATGTCATCGACCCAAGTTACCATTATGAGGAATTATGTCTCACTTATTGGAGATAACCTTGGGACTTATGAAAGTGTTGGTGTGGGTTTATTCAAAATATCATCCCTTATTGGTGTTTTTCCTTTATCCTCATGTAGCATTCCTTCTTCTTTGACCATTTCTCCCATGCACATGGTCGCTTCTGTCACTTGTGGACCCCATAGTTCTCTTGACTCTTGGGATGTGTCTTCTTCTATAGATGTAGATCGACATGGTGAGCATATGTTTCTTTTAGTGGAAGATATTTCCTCTCTGACACTCCCATCAGTAACTCTTGACGTTGGTCAATATGACTAGGATCCTTTGCCCACATGGGCCAACACTCCACCTCTTCCCCATGACTCCATTAACGATGAGTCTTCTTCTCAACAAGTCATCTTATTGTTCATGGATTCATCTATTGATTATTCCTCTTCATGCCTCTATCCTTCCCGAATTGGAAAAGGTAGAGATTGGCAACCAAAATCTTGAATCGACCCAAGGGGCATCTCCTCGGCCCTCCTTGGAAGTTCCACCCTTGGACCAATTCAAGTCCTGGGTTTCTAATGCTAAACTCACCAATAAATTTTCCAACTTCTCTCTATATATCAAGAAGTGTCTTGTACCCCCTTAATGTCTTAATAGTCCTTTTAAGGGAGATCCACTAGCTCATGATACAACTCACTTTATATGCCCTAGGGTCATTCCTGATAATCTTATGGTTCTAGGTGTTCCCTGGTATCATCAACCTTTAGGAATTGGGTAGTTCAACTTTCTATGGCATGGACCCATCATGGTGTGCCATATGGTACCTCCACTCCTACATGAGTTCATGTATGGAAATCCTTGTTCTATGCCCGGCAGTGGGCACACCTTGACGTGACCTATTAGATTGATTTATGATTGTACATTCTATACCTAGGAGTGTGTGTGACCTTTTTCTCTTTTCTTTGGTTTGGTGTCTGATTCAAGCTCTTTTCTAGTAATCTTATATGCCAAAAATCCAAAAAAATTATAAAACTCAAAAAATAAAAAATATGGTCCTGGTTTTACCTCATCCATGTTTGATTTCTTTCATTATGTGATTTATCCATGGGTCTAGTCTTTCTGGATGTTTATAGGGTGGAATTTCTATTGTGACATTCATTGGACCTTCAGTGCATTTCTCTAAACTGGCATATAGGGGTAGGTCATATGTCACCGTAATTGATGTATTGTTGACCGTCAATGCTTTCATTGTGCCTTAGGTCCAACCCCATCAAGTTGTGACATTTGCTTCTCTCTTTTATGCATGTCGTAGCTTGGCAGTAGATCCTACCTAATCATGGATTCCTTAGATTAGAACCATTGTTTCATTTTGGTGTTCATGCAATATCAACTCTATTCTCTTTTTGGAATCCCTCCTTCTGACCCGCCAGGACTTAGCATATGAGCCTCATGTCCTCTTCTTTTTCATATTTTTGGCCTTACCCCAGGAGGATTCCACACTTTATCCCTTGTGATTTCCACATTTAATTTTCCTATTTCTGCACAATGAGCCTTGGTTTCCTCATTCCATTGTCATCCTCTACTTGGCCTATCATTCACTTTCACTTGGTGTTTTACCCTTTCCTGGAGGAACTGTTGCGATGAGTGGTCTTATTTTCCAACCTCTCTACCTCTTTATACTATGAGTGGTTCCATCATATCAGAACCAGATGCTACCTTTTATACCACTTGTTCCTCTAGGATGAGCTTCCTTGGTGTCCTACTTATGCTCGTTAAAACCTGAATGGCACCAAGCTCCTTTTTGACTTGTGTTCATCCTATTAATCAATGAAAACACTGAGTTCATTTTGGCACTTTTTTCATGACTCGTTAAAATTATGAAAATACTGAGCTTCTTTTGCTATATTTTCATGGGCGTAAAACCTAAATGAAAATGATGAGTTCTTTCCACCTTTTCCTACTTGTTACATAAATTGAAAGTCAACAAGCGATCTCTTTACCATTCCCAAAGCTCGTTGAACCATGAGAACGGTATGACTGTACTTTTATTTCTTTTTTGGCCTTGTTAAACTCCATGTAAAGGGAACCTATTTATCATGCCTATCTTCTCTTATGTGCTCATTAAACCATCAACAAGACTGAAAAGATAAAATTGGAAGGGAACCCTTATTTCTAGTAGACATCAAAATGTCAGCGTCAGTCACATTGCCCTTGAACATGGCACCTGTTTGCATCATTTTCTTACATTTGGGTTTTATCTTTCCTAGGAGCCATACCATATATATGAGTTTGTATAATCCTTTGGTTGGTTACTCTTCCAGTCAATGTGGAGCATGCTTCAATGCCTCCTATGTGTTGCACAATATTGCATGATGCTCATTAGTCATGCTTCCAAGACACTTTTGTGCCATGCCCTTATGTGTTGAAGGGGAGTCTTAGCCTGTGTTAGCCATATGTAGTTTTATGTTGACCTTTTTGAGTCGGTCATCCCTATGTCAATTGTACTTCATCATTTCATGACTTCATCCATTAACTAAATCATCTCACTCTATTCTGTGTCAATTGATGGTAGATACATCAAGGCTCTCCTTCAACAAATCTTCTCCTATCAACTTCAACTCATTATCTAGGATCTTGATCTAGGAATCATTAGTGACTTGGATCTTATAGTCATCAATGGGAGGAATCCTTGTGATTGACAGTGGGTTTACATCATTGACTCCTAATCAGTTGAGTATGTGAGTGCTAGACATCAACTTAGTTGAACCAATTGTGTATGAGTTGGGTACGGGTCCATTATTGTAGAAGTTTCCTTACTTCTCAAGCCTTTAGGTTTCCAAATACATTCTCCTAGAGGATAGAATGAACCTATATAACCTCACCAAGAGGAAAGAGGGTTAGATCTAGCATCTAGACCATAGTGTGAGAGCTATGCTATATTGGGAGAAGGAGACCATGCTACCATCTTGAGGAGAGGATCTCATTTGTTTATGGTATACATTTTTTTATCTATTTTGTGATTAATAGAGTGAATGTTCCCTTCTATTAAATCTAAACTTATAATATATTGTTCATGATTATGTTCATTTTTTTAAGTTGACGGTCTTCTGCGAAAGGCCATTTGTGCTCATTTTTTTGGTGGTGATTGTGTGCAGGTTTTGGATCTAGTGTAGAGGAAAATATCTCATGGTTAGAGTAGGAATTATCTATTCCAGACCCAACATATGCTACCACAATGAGGATTTTAGGTGCTCAGCTAAAACCCTTGATAGAGAAATCTATGCATGAATGTTAGATTTGATTGATTAGTTTAGGGATTTATTGATTTGTTCACTTCTTTCCATATACTCCTCTATTATTTGGTAGTCTTTCCAGGGCCAAGACTATGGAGCAATAGCTCCTAGTGGTTTTTTATAAATTGCTACAACACCCACTCAGCGTAATATAGCATTGAGTGTTATTATGTATGAGGGGTTATATCATATTATTATATATATGTTATATATGAAGTTGACCATGGAAAAAGGGGGTTCCCATGACTATGGAAAGGACATGTATAAATCCACAATGGATAAATTTATAATTTGGAGGGCATGAAACAATGTTTCCCACATTTCTCGTTTTAGTTTCATTGCTAGTAGCTACTAAAGAAAAAAGTTTAGGAATTTCTGCTTCTCCGTTACAAGAAACATTTGCTACAGAAAATCTAGTTGTGAAACAGAGTTAGCTCGTTTGTAAGAGAATCCCCTTTTTTATTCTTTGCATCCAAACTTCTTCAAGGGCTAATTCCATTTTTGGCCCCTAAATCATAAATAATATAATAAATTTTTCCATCATACTCTCCCAAAGTGATATCATAATTGTAATAATATCTAGAACTCTAGTTTTGTAAATTCTATAACACTGAATGTTTGGGGATCTATATCAAGGAGCCTTTTAAAATTTGTTGAATAGTTACAAATTTTAACAAGAGTTATTACAACAAAAAAATCTTGTTGGTATTCATCAATATGACATTTTTTTTTAAGAGAAATACTTCATTTTTCTCTAGTTGTTAAGCATATGTGTTTTGAATTTTGGATATTAGACTAATGTAAAATTTGTTGCAACCTTTTTTCCAAGTGAGAAAGCAAAGATAAGTATATTATTCTTTGCAATGGCTAATCATTCCATGTAGGTATTTGCTTTTATATTCATATGTTGTCTCTATATTAACTCTCTTTCCTATGGAAATTCTCTTACGACACAACATTATATTGTATTTCCCTATGATGAGATTTAGTCTAGTGAACATGTGAGAAATACATGCATTATATTTATATTTTATCCTTAAATTGGGTTTATTGTAAAAGCCAAATTTTCCATCAAGATATATATAAATTCTCTTGGCTAAGTCATATGCAACTATAAGGACTGAGTTCTCATGGAAGGACTGCATTAAATTTGAGGAGGGTCATTATTTCAAAGGAAGCCATATCTCATGATATGCTACATCCATATCATGCTACTTTGTCAATTTTTGGAATTTTGAATTATGTATCCACTTTTATGAACAAAAATATGACATTGCATTGTTGGCAACATCATTTTCCTAGGGTGATAGGGGGGAAGGCACCAACCTTAGAGCAATCTATAAATCCTCCCGAGGAATAGCTTACTAAAGAAGCAATTTTTTTCCTCCACCAACCCGTTGCAAACTATAAGGAAGGTCGTGAGAAAATTAAATATTGAGTTACATTCTTTGATGAATATTTGGCCATGGACGCAAAAGATGAATGAAATAATTAAACCCTTGATGGAGGAAATTCATCACTATCATGTAAGAAATAACTTTACTTATCCCTTATATTTATTCAGGATTTTAATTTGTATACTCTTATAAGTCGTTTATAAAAAAATCTTTATTTTTTATAGGATATTTTGCATGATTTTTTTCCTCAGGATATGCCTACAAAGGGCAATGTTGGTACCAACATCGTTGTTACACCTACACAACATAAATCCTCGCCTATGAGTGGTACGCCAATCACTCCGACTAGTGCACACCCAAGGGTTGATTTCGATTCTACACAACCTGAATAGCACACACCAAATTGTGCACCAGATGATGTGGATGTAGAATGTGACATTTAAAATCTTGAAGCATGATTTCCTAGATGCTCCCATGTCACTAACATGGGAATACTATCAGTTACCTTTTTGGTAGATAATGAGATCATCCCTATAAAACTATAAATGATTCAATGTATCTAAGAAGTGTTTTCATTATTATGTACAATCTAATTGAAATTAATGTGTAATGTGTAATATTTTAAACTAATGATAATATCATTTTCCAAGAAAGATATATTTTATAAACACTTGAATGCATTGACTTTGGATATCTTTGGGCCCACCATATGCACAGGTGGAAGGCCTAAAGTTCCAAGTTAAAAGCGGAACTCATTAATGAGTTGGTTGGTATGTTCAGTGACAATTCCTTCTACAAATCTAGAGTCACCTCAAAAAGAGGTGCATATTTAAAATATCTATGAGAAAATATAAGGTTCATGTTATGAAACCAGCTCAAAAAGATAGAAAAGAGAGATCCACGCCTTAGAATTCAGCCTCTTTGAGGGGGCAACCTCCTTTACATTACATAAATGAACAATTCTTGGATGATACAAATGACAAAACCTCCTTTCTATATATAGGAGTCTAAGGAGTCATAATATAATCCAGCCGACCTAACAATAATAATATAAAGCCACAAAAATAACAATAGAGGGATTCTATGGGGCACAAAAATAACAATATGGGGGTAATAGGGGCACAACAATATAAATAAGGGGTATAACTACAATAGTAATGGGGTAATCACTAGTATTATAGGGACCCAACATGCCCCTCTCCTTCAAAAAAGTGTTGTCCTCAACGCTTGAGTAGTTCTGGATACTTCTGCATAAAATTCTCATCCTCCCATGTGGAATCTTCAGCAAATAAGTTCTTCCACTTGATAAGATACTCTGAAATTGATCGATTTCGTAGCTGTCGAGTTCTTGTTTCTGTGACTGCTTCCGGTTCCAATATAATTTTTCCTTCCTCGTCAAGTTCTGGCAATATTGTTTGAACTGGGAGCTTGTCGCCTATAACCTTCTTTAAACATGAAACATGGAAAACTGGGTGCAATCGAGAAGCTGCAGGAAGCTCCAATTTGTATGCCATAGTACCAATCTTTTCCAACACCTTGTACGGACCATAATACTTTGGTGATAATTTATTATCCTTCTTAGCTTGCTTTAGGGACATTTGCTTATATGGTTGTAGCCGTAGGAATACCCAATCACCTACATCAAAACTTCTTTCACTGCGATGTTGATCTGCCTGTTGTTTCATTCTATTTTGTGCCAACACGAGGTTATCCTTTAAGAGTTGGAGGACTTGTTGTTGATGTTCGATGTGATGTTCCACTGCCTGAACCTTAGAATTTTCTCTTAAATATGATGTGATTGATGGTGGTTGATACCCATAAAGTGCCATAAATGGGGTCATTTTTGTTGCTGTATGGAAGGAAGTGTTATACCACCATTCAGCCAGAGGCAACCATTTGACCCATTGTGTCTGTTTATCAGATACAAAGCAACGAAGATATCCTTCCAAACATTTGTTTACTATCTCAGTTTGCCCATCAGATTGAGGATGATAAGATGAGCTATGAGCTAACTGAGTACCAAGACAAGAAAATAATTCTGTCCAAAAATTTCCAGTGAAAATGGGATCTCTGTCACTTACAATAATCTTTGGGTTTCCATGTAGCTTTTGAACTGTTTCCATAAATGCAGTAGAAACTGTACTGGCTTTAAATGGATGTGATAATGCACAAAAGTGTGCATACTTGGTAAGTCTGTCAACTACCACCATGATGACACTCTTTCCCTCAGACTTGGGTAAACCTGTGATAAAATCCATTGAAACCTCCTCCCAACGTTGGCTTGGAATGGATAAAGGTTGTAATAGACCCGGTGTCTTAATTGTTTCAACTTTATTTTGTTGGCAAACCAAACATTCCGCCACAAACTTTTGAAATCTGATTTAAGGCCATCCCAAAAAAATTCCTTCTTAACCCTGTGGTAAGTTTTTAAAAATCCTGAGTGCCCTCCTAAGGGAGAAGTGTGCAATTCCATAAGAATCTTTTGTTTTAGCTGGGAATTCTTACAGAGGTATAAGCGATCTTTGTACCATAACGAATCATTTTCCAGCTAAATGTATCAGAAGTACTGGAATCTTGTTGTAGCTTTCGAATAAGTGCCCACACTTCTTCGTCATTCTTCCATTCCTCCTTTGCTTCGTTTATCCAATCTGGTTGGATAATAGAAATGGCACACAACAATGCTTCCACATCCTCATCCTTTCTTGAGAGTGCATCTGCCACCACATTTTGCTTCCCTTTTTTGTAGATGATTTCAAAGTCATAACCCAACATCTTTGTGACCCACTTTTGTTGCTCTTCAGAGGATAATCTTTGTTCTAAAAAGTATTTAAGGCTATCATGATCCGTTTTTACCTTGAAGTGTCTTCCCATTAGGTAGGGTCGCCATTTCTTAAGTGCATGGAGTATTGCCAACATTTCCTTCTCATAAATAGCTTTGCTTAAAAACTTTCCCTTGATTGGACGACTTTCAAAAGCAATGGGTCTTTCATCTTGCATTAGAACAGCACCAATTCCATTTCCTGAAGCATCACATTCCACAATAAAGGTTTTTGTGAAGTCCGGTGTAGCTAAGACCGGTGCTTGGCACATTGCCTCTTTAAGATGTTCAAAGGCCTTTGTTGCTTCCGGAGTCCATGAAAATGAATCTTTCTTCAATAATGTTGTTAGAGGTGCTGCTATTCTCCCATAATTCTTAACAAACTTGCGATAATACCCTGTCAACCCAAGAAATCCTCGCAGATGCTTTATGGATGTGGGGATTTTCCATTCCTTAATGGCTTTAATTTTGCTAGGGTCTACCTTAACTCCTTCATGAGATACAATATGACCCAAATATTCCACCTCCTGGACTCCAAAGAAACATTTGGATCTTTTTGCATATAATTGTTTCTCCTCCAATAGTTGTAGCACCTTGTCAACATGTTCAACATGATCCTTCCAAGACTTGTTGTAGATTAGTATATCATCAAAAAATACTAACACAAATTTTCTAAGGAATGGTTTGAAAATTGAATTCATCAAACCTTGAAATGTTGAAGGTGCATTGGTAAGGCCAAAAGGCATGACCAAAAATTCATAATGACCCTCATGAGTTCTAAATTTTGTTTTCGGAATGTCTTCAATCTTCATTCTGATTTGATGATATCCCGAACGAAGATCCAACTTGGTGAAGTAAATTGATCCATGCAATTCATCCAGTAATTCATCAATGACAGGAATGGGGAACTTATCTTTAATAGTGAGCTTGTTGAGCTCCCTATAATCTGGACACATGCGCCATGATCCATCCTTCTTGTGCACCAATACTACTGGAGCTGAGAAAGAACTTTGACTCGGTTGAATTATACCAGCCTCTAGCATTTCTGCAACCATACGTTCAATTTCACTTTTTTGGACATATGGATATCTGTACGGCCTGATGTTTGGAGGAACACTTCCTGGAATCAGATGAATAGCATGATCATGATCACGCATAGGTGGGAGACCTTTGGGAGTCTCAAATACCTTGGAATGATTGTCCAAGACTTTTTGGAGATCTGGAGAAATAGATGATTCCAATGTGGAAACATCTAGCGAACATAATTGTGCAATTACACCTCTTTGCTCCTTTTTTAGAAGCTTTGTCATGCCATTAGAGCTGATTATCTTTCCTGGTTTCCCTGCAATACCCCTTAATTCAACTTCCTTTCCTTCCACAGAAAATTTCATGAAAAGTTCTTGAAAATTAAAAGCTATTGTACCCAAGGATTGTAGCCATTGGACTCCTAGTACAACATCAGCACCTCCCATTGGAATGGAAAGCATTGGGCTAGTCAATACATATTCTCCCATGGATAGCTTGATATTATGGCACTTTCCAGAACAATTTATTGTTCCTCCATTTGCAATCATCACTTGACACTCTGGTGCTGGATATAGGAAGCAATTCAATTCTTTTGCTACCCTACAATGAATAAAATTGTGGGTGCTTCCTGAATCAATCAACACTATTACCTTTTTCTTCTTGATTTGTCCTTCTATCTTGATGGTTTGAGGAGTGGTAATTCCCGCCAATGCATTACAAGATATGGTCGGATTTATTTGTTCTTCATCTAGGCTTTGTTCCTGGAATATATCCTCTTCTTTTGACCTTTCTTGCTCCTTTTCTTCTTCCTCTTCACAATCTATGTAGAATAATTTCTTCTCAGCACACTTATGACCCTTTGTGTATTTGCTATCACAATTGTAACAAAGCCCTTTTGCTCTTTTTTCTTCCAATTGTTGTGGTGTCAACCTTATAGGTTGTGGAAGACTATGGGCAACAACACTTCCGTCTTTATAGTTGTGAATGGTATGCTTCCTAGTTGCCATAATTTTGCTTTCCATTTTTCTTGCTAACCTGAATGCCTTCTCTAATGAATCAGGTTCCCAAAGGCGCACATCATGTTGGATATTATCCTTTAAAGACCCTATGAACACATCAATCCTATGCTCCTCTGGAATATCTTTTACCCTTATGTTCAATTTTTGGAACTCCTCAATGTGCTCCATTATTGAACCCTTTTGTTTGAGACTTATCAATTGGCTAAAAAAAGTGTTGCTTTTTGTATCCTCATAATGTGCTATCAATTCTTCCGTAAAAATTGCCCAAGTGATAAATTGTTTACGAGAACAAAGCCATTGATACCATACAAACTGATTTGGTTCCAAATATAAAGTTGCCATACGTACCTTTTGTGTGTTTTGCACATTATTGAGATCGAAGAATTGCTCCATCTGTAATATCCATGTGGCGGGATCCTTGCCATCAAACTTCCTCATATCGATTTTTGGAACATGGTGAGTCTTCGATCCAACATTAGAGTCTATGGAATCATGATTAACATTTCTTTTGTTCTCATCATGAGTTTCCTTTACTACCTTTTCACCATTAGTGATCCTTTCTTGTAGCAACTTCTTCAATTCTTCCATCGAATCCTCCATCTTAGATTCCATGCCCTTTATCTTAGATTCCACGCCATTTATCTTAGATTCCACGTCACTTATCTTAGCTTCTGTTAGCTTTTGTGAGCGTGACATTTGTTGCACTTGTTCTTGTAATTTTGATATATCATGTAGCATTTCTTCCTCTTCTTCATGAGTCATGCTAGAGCTTTCAGGTTCCTTACTAGGTGTTTGCATTTTCTTTCCTCGGGGCATCAGTTACTGATAATAATGCTTTACTATGCCCTTTGAATTCCTTCAAACCAAGCTTATGCAAAAATTAAAAAAAAACTACACACCCTTTTTTACTTTGTAGAAGCCTGATATTGAATCTGATGTATCTCTGTAATTTCGAATCATCCAGTTCTGAAATTGTGACCTGTAGTAGCCTTCTATGTCCTCTTTCCAATGCCACTAGTCTGATCCAAATTGGATTCTCCAAGAGAGAGTTATGCACAATCTCCCGCAGTGACCTGATTATAGACTAGTTCAGTAGAGCGAACTTGTATGAAGTGCCACGTGTCACTGTTTCAACCTTTGACTTTGAAAAATATATAAAAGAAAACTTCAGTCCGTCCTCTTTCTGTAACTTCTTACGAAATTTCAATCCGATGCTCAGAAAGAAAGCTATGACGATTTTCCCCAGGTCATCTGTTTTGAGTGTAATTCAGGAGTCTGCAAAAAGACCAACTTCCTCAGATCATATCTCGGAAAATATCGCGCGAAAAGCTCTGAAATTCGGACCCAAGGTTCAGCGCGATTTCTTCTCAAATGGGTTTTTTTTGCGACTTTTGAAACATCACAGAAAAAAAGTTATAGCGAAAATTCCACGATGACCTGTTTGGAGCAACGAAACCCTAGAATCCAAAGCTCTGATACCAAATGTTATGAAACCAGCTCAAAAAGATAGAAAAGAGAGATCCATGCCTTAGAATTCAGCCTCTTCGAGGGGGCAACCTCCTTTACATTACATAAATGAACAATTCTTGGATGATACAAATGACAAAACCTCCTTTCTATATATAGGAGTCTAAGGAGTCATAATATAATCTAGCCGACCTAACAATAATAATATAAAGCCACAAAAATAACAATAGAGGGATTCTATGGGGCACAGAAATAAAAATATGGGGGTAATAGGGGAACAACAATATAAATAAGGGGTATAACTACAATAGTAATGGGGTAATTACTAGTATTATAGGGACCCAACAGTTCATTTGCAAAATAACCTTAAGTATGAGCGTCTTCCAATGATTCTAGACTCACAAAGTGTAAGGCCCTGGTCGAACATGCAAAGGATAAGATGCCCTGAAAAAAAGAAAGACACCACCAAATTGATCCAGGTGGATATTGGTGGCCACCCACCTATTCACATGGACCCCCAACATGGTTTCATTTTAATTTCTTTAATTCTAGCACAACTTTCTATTTTTGGCAGTTTTTCAAGTCCTCAAATTCTGGAGCAATTTTGAGGCCCTAAACGACATTTTTTGGAAAATACACCTAAGGTATAGGCTTGTTGGGAAAATTTGCTTCCCTAAGATATATATTTCTAAAAATGTATCATGTGTGCCAAACGAAGATCATATGCCCAAATTATGACCCCGAGAAGTTGGCATTCCAACTAATCCCAACCGGGTTCACAAAATTTTGGGTGCTTTGTCTCCCAGGGTTAGGTTTTTGGATGCTTGTGGTTTCCATTGTTTCTCAATAATAAAAAGGCCTATGAGCCTCATTGTAACATAGTTCAAAAGACATTTAGCCATCACATCTCTTCTTAGAGATAAGCTACCATCTCTTGAGTTAGTTTGTTTCACTTATGCATTTAAACAATTTTATATAGTTGCTATTTTATTAATTGAAATTTTGTTTCATTGTATATTTGTGTTTTGGTTTGAATCTATATTTCATTTCGTTCCTGCATATATTTGGACCATGGCCAGCTTAGGAAGGTATGCAACACTTCTAATAATGTAATTATGATGCTTTATCATCATTGTGACATCAAATTATGTATTTGAAACTTTTCAATATAGGCTCCTAGACAGAACCAAAGCTAAAAATGCCATAATAGAAAAACATGGGCAACACAAACTTGGTTCGGGTGGTTACTCAAAACTAGTCGTACAAATTGTAAGTATAAAAAAAAATTTAATGCATACAAAAAATAAATTGTTAACAATTTTAATTTAATTACATAAGAGAAGAAAAATTCATGCTCTTATGCATAATTATGGGGTTTGGATTTCAAAGAAAGTCCAACGAAGGAATACCTCAATATTGCTTTCAAGCACGACTATCAAGTCTTGGTTGAATGTAGAAAGATCTTCAAGCAAAAACAACCTTTCAACACTCAAATCAACAGACAAGTAAATAAAATCAATGAATATTATTTATAATTTATTACTTGTACAATATATTGATTATTATTTTCAGCCATAAAGTAATGTGCTTGTTTTTTAAGCAAGAAAGAAATGAAGAAACAGAACCTAGTGATGGTAGAGTTCCACCCAATGAAAGTGGTGTGCAACTCCATACTAGAGGTATCTCATGTGCTACAAAAATGTAGTATGGATTAAAATTAAAATATTTAATTGCAAATGGTGTATTAATTATAACATTTCATGTTTAAACTCCATAGCATGTAAAGGACAAGGCTAGAAAAGAAGAGGAACATATGGACACATCTGAAATTACTCTACTTGCCTCCACTACTCAAGCACTTAAAGAAAACTCTAATGATATTTTTATGAATGAAATACTTGTAATTATAGTAACAAAAAATATCAATTTAACATTTCTTTCTTGTTACAACTAATGATCCACCTCTCTTGCAACAACCTCAACGTCGTGAGTACATGACTAGGTCATCAAAAATACTTGCAAAGGAAATACAAATTGAAGGCGAAGAATGAGCTGAAGAAGTCATTTCTCAACACATTTTGAAATAAAGAAAAAGAAAAAGAAATGATCATACTAGTTATATAATCGGAAACATCATGTACCATATCATGAAAACATATTTTTGATGATAAAATTTATTGAACTGAAATATTTTTTTCTATGATTAATGAATGAATGTTATATGTTAATGAATGATTTCTATATTTTTCTTTATGTACAAAACCACATATGTTTTTGTATGATTTTTTTTTGCTAGTGTCTATGCATGAATCTTATTGAGTTTTTTTCAACTATTTTCTAATAGATATATTAGGCACTATGGAATTGAGAGTGACGGGGGGGATGGAAGGGGGGTGAGGGAGGGACCATAAGAGCCTCCATCTTCACATGTTGGGCCCTCTTTAGTAGAGAATAAATTAGGATTTGGATCATCATGGAGAAAACCCCCCTCAATCCAATAGAGAAACAATGAAGTCAATGTTGACTTTGCTATTGCTCTGTCAAATAAAGGGAGGCTTGCTCCAATATTAGACTACTCCAATAAATTATTCTCAAAACCAGGAGGAGCTCAATCAGGCATTCATGCACCCAAATATTTTTAATTATTTACTCATAAAAATCTTTGTTAATTTATTTTATTATTTTGTTGATTCTTTAAGTTTTGGTTGATTCAGTAGAACAACTGTTGGAGGAGATTGCAATAGGAATCTTTGGAGTTGACTCAGAGCAAGCTCTATCTACAACTATTGGACTTTTAATTGAGGTACTTATCATAATGTTAATACTATTAATTTATTTTGTTCTTGCTATGAAATATACATGGTTTGGATATGTTGTAATTAAATATTGCAAGCCTTTTAGTAATTTGAATAATTGACTCATTGGGTGTTAGAATTAGTAACTGAGAAACATATGCTTTTGGGGTTAGTTTTATGTTAATTATGAATTGTTCAAATAATTCATAATCAATATATAGGGGCATATTATATTACAATGATAAGAACACGAGCAGGTTCAAAGATCATAGAAGGTTAATCTATTGAAACTATTAATAAAGGCCACCTTCATAAGAGAATATTAAAACATGATATATTAAAGGTGTTGAAGCACAAAATTCATACTTCACCTCTCTCACTCCTATTATAGTAGAATTCCATCTCTCACTCCTTTTGTTTCTCTTGGTAGAAAAATACTCAGCAATTTGAGCAAGTAAGTTGAATAAAGGATTCAGGGTATCTAAATATTTGCAAATGAACTTTCAAAAAAAGAAGGTTTTCTTAAAATAGAGCCACAGACTAAACTTTTCAAGACAATGTATCCTTTCAACTAAAATTATTTAAAGAATGTATGAATAATATTAGACTACTTTATGATGGATTGGATGTAGATATTTGAAAAGAGCAGAAAAGAGGATAGGATAGTTTAATAATTGTCAGAAGCCCATTTGAATAGATAAATATCAATGAATTTGAAAGGAATTTGATAACTAGGCTAAAGATCTGACAATATTTCTATGAAGTATTTAGTTGTTATCAATGCTACAATAGCTGTGTAACAAAGTCAGATTCATTTGGTCAATTAGATTCATAAATTTAACCAAATTCCAAGGGGTGCAAATTTGTGATGAGAATATAGAAATTATTATACGTAAATTAGTATCAAAAATATTAATTTCAAAATATGGAACTAACACCAGCATATTAGATTACCATGGCCACCATTCCAAAACAATATTTTGAAAAAGATAAAAGAGAAATTTCCATGTGCCTTTGGTTTGGCATAAATGAAAACCAACATCCTTCTGGTAATATGGAAAGGATTAACCAAAACAATGCATAGGAAGAGAAAGGGGACTAGAGATGGTGGCAACAAAAGGCCTATGGCCTGGAGATGATGAGAAAAAAGTACATATCCTCTCTACATATTTAAATAAAGGCCAACAGGGTTTAAAATAAATATCCCAAAGATTCCTCCTAATACATCCTCTCACTATCTCACTTTTACATTCCATTTATACATTTGATCATCTAACACATTTTATTATGCATAGGTCTAATAATCCTAAATAAATCATCAAACAAATCTAGTTGAAGGAATGATACATCTGAGAAGACAATCAGTTAGAACTGATGAATCACATTGCACATAAATATTTATGCACATTGCCTTGAGAATCAAAATGGAAATATGCAGCTAAAACATGGGGATGCATAAGATTAGTACAATGGCCAATGTATATTATCTGTATTACGAATTAGAACCATAGAAACATGACTCCTTCCACCTCTATTGGAAATGCATGTAAATATGATACGAAGATAAAATCAATTTTATGACTTGCTTTAAGTGTTATCCATCTACCTAATATGTGTGATTTAGTAGTCTTCCTGTCTAAAAATTGATTTATATCTACTCCTTGAGATCTGTCATTATATCCTATGTTGTCTAGTTTGTCTATTTGCTACCATGAGTCCAATGCTTTTGCTTGTTTCTAGCTCCAATTCTTAAGAAAATTGTCTATAATTTGTATCATAATTTGCATGCCTTCTCTAGTGTCCTATGTATACAATCAATAAGTTGTATGTCACTTCAAACAACTGGTGAATATAATTAAATAATTTAAATATCGATTTTTATTATTTTTGTCAGTTGGTTTACATTTTGAATGATGTCAATCCCCCATGCTATTGTTAAGACTGGTTTCCTTACAAAAATAAAATTTCATATTGAAGAATGACTTTATCGATAACTAACATCATAGTCAATGTTGTTGTTAGGTCTAGATACAAACCTCTTGAATTAGAGAGCTGTTTTGGTGTATAGAGAAGTCTGGTGATAATGGTCTGATTCTCTTGAATATAATATTTATTTTGACATAAATAATGAATATAATCCAATGAAAATTACAAGCATTTACTAGATGATTTGTAAATTAAATTTCTAAGTGTTGTGGTTTTACAGCTAATTTCATTAAGATGTTACTTGTGTTGAATTTTGTAGCTACAGTCATTCTTCATTTGTACTTGTAATGATGAAATATAAATCATACATGTAGAAAAATTATTTGAATCGTGTTCTTCATACTTGCAAGAAAAAAAAAAAAAAAATCTTTGTATTCAAAAGAAAAATGGTGAAAGACATGTTCTTCATGACCTTTGAAAAATAAAATTTGAATTTTTCAATTTGTATTTTGCCTCCATAGGTGACCAATTCAATCCTCTAATCAATCATTTCGGCTTGCCCAAAGAGACACCAATTCACATCACTTGAAGGATATAAGTATCCCATTTGATTTCCTTCCAGCAATACTTCGTATCATCTATCATATTTGTTCTAAAGTAAAGAAGACAAGGAGTATTCTTGATTTTCTAAGTGCAATAGAGACTAGCACAATATTTCTAAAAAAATGATAATTACTTTTGATGTGTATCTTCTTTTAAATTATTCCAATATATCATTCAAAAATCATATTTCATAAATTAAACCATACAAGGAAAATAGAACAATAGAGATCACAATGTGCAAGAGAAGACAAAATATACCCTAGGAAATCCCACTAAGGGGAAAATACCAACAACCTTTTCAATATATAAATTATTTTTTTCAACAAGAGACATGCCTAGACCTTCTAATCATTAACTAGATCACACTTGGTCAAATCCTCCAAGTGAAGCCTCCCAACCTGATCTAGCACTTTGTTATGCCTAATATGACCCATAATTTCGACCCTCCTGAAGATGCCATAATCCCAGAAAAAAATTCCCTTGTAGTTTCCCAGAATTTCGCCCCCTTACAATAGAACTGCCCAGAAATTTTTCAAACTATAAGAGACAAAAACTATCCACGTGTGAGAGCTTGAGAGAGAGATAAAGATATCCAATTTGTCCTTATTTTCATCCTCTTGACCTTCATTAAGATGCCTAGAAACTGTCTTCTTGAGAAAGTGTCAATTGGTGGTGAAAAAATGAGGTTGATCTGCCTTTATAAAGTGATATGTTGGGTCAAATGGGTGTGTCATTTGACCTGTGATGACTTGACAAATTTGGAGCCAAAAAATTCAAATTCAAAAATTCAATTTTTTTCCTTTGAAAAGTCCAAATGGGATTTGACTCAAAATATAATTTTCTTTTGACTCTAGCATTTAAAATATGCTTTTTAATAATCAATATATATACATAAAGTGGCAAAAAATACATTATTAAGACTGACCATAGTCACAAAATTCAATACTCCCTCTTAACTAGGGTGGTATTCATAATGACTGTCATAGATGTTCTCAAGTTAAAAAATATCTCTAAGAAAAGGTTATATCAAATAATCATTATCATAATCATCACTAGCATCATCATCTACCATCGACATCCACTAATACCCATATCCAGGGTGGTACCAAACCCATGGCATATCATCAACACATTAGGAATCACTCCTCTAGAATGATTGATCCTTAAATCCCAAGGCTTCTCACTAGGCCAAAATTTTTGAGATCTAAACTAGAAAGCACTCACTCACCCTTCCTAGTGAGAACTCTATGTTAATACCTCACTCAACCCTTCCTTTATTAGTGATTGGGTCTAAATGCTAAAGGACCTCTCTATAACATTCCCTAGTGTGTGATCGATTCTAGATATTGAAGGACCTTACTAAACACTTCCTTGACATGTGATTGGTTCTAGATGTTGAAGGAATCTTCCTTAGTATGATTATCAAGTCTAGAAATTACACAACCCTTCACGGTGAGCAATCGGGTATCCTCACCGAGAGGCACTCACTCAACCCTATTTGGTGAGCACTCTGGGCCTCTCAGATCATTCTCCCCATTAGGATAATGTACATCCATGATGGTACCAAATCAACACTCCCTCTCAATGATATGGGTAATCTCCACTGGCCCAAGCTTATCTCTAATGTACACAAACTTATCTTTGGGAAACGACTTCGTTAGAATATCATTTGTCTGCTCATCGATGGAGATGTACTCGAGCCTTGTTTCTATCCTTTATACCATGTCACATATGTAGTGGTACTTGATCTCAATATGCTTCAACTTGTCATGGAAGACATGATTCCCTAAAATATTCACATAGCCTTGATTATCACAGCGTATCACGGTTGATTCCATATCTTGGTCAAACAATCTTGTAAACAACTTTCGAAGCCACACTTCTTTTGTACACACTTCATTTATTGTAAAATAATTTTATTCTACAGTGCTAAGTGTGAAATATATTTTCTTCCTACTTATCTAAGATATCACAGTGGAGCCCAAACTAAATCATACTCCCAAGGTTCTCTTCCTATCATCAACACTTCCTACCCAATCAACATCTGTATATACGTGAAGTTGTATATCCTTGTTTGCAACATATTTTAAACCACAAATCACAATACCACATAGATATCTTAGAATGTTCTTTGTTACAATCTAATGCTCATGTCTCATTTCGACCTAAAACTGGCTCAAGTTGTTCACAACAAAGAAAATGTTCATCCCGGTGTTAACCAAAAGCATCAAAGAAATAATCAATCGTCAGTACATAGATGGATCTACCAAACTAGATTTTGAGCCTCTTAAATTCATGAATTTAGTCACCATGGTAGTATCCATGGATTTATAATCCATCATGCCAAACTTCTGAAGGATATTAATAACATATTTTCCTGGACCAAGGAAGACTTCGCTAGGTTTCTACCATACTTCCAATCTCAAGTAGTAATGCATCAATCCAAGATCCTTCATATCGAATTTAGAAGCCAACTAATTTTTACACTAAATGATAACAGGTTCAACACCTGTCAAAAACAAATCCTCAACATAGAGAAATAGGATCATAGGTGCATTCTTCATGACCTTAAAATAAATGTTTGGATCAGCATCGACCTTGGTAAATCCTAGTCTTGTCAAATAGCTATCAATTGATGTATACCAAGCTCTTGGAGCTTACTTGAGTCCATACAAGGCCTTATTTAACCTACAAACATGAGATTCCTTTCCATGCACCTCAAGACCTTGAGGTTTCTCTATGTACACCTCTTTCTCAATCACACCAACGAGGAAAGTAGTCTTCACATCTATCTGTTTTAAATTCCATCCCAACAAAGGAACAAGATAAATAATAGATTTATTGGAGGTGTAACTGGAAACTGGAGCAAATGTCTCATCATAATATTCTCCCTCTTTCTAGGATAACCCTCTAGCCATAAATTGCACCTTGTATTTGTCAATACTTCCATCAGCAACATGCTTGATCTTGTATATCCACTTGGAAATCACCACTAAATTCCCTTCTAGCCTTGGCACAATCTCCCAAACATTATTATTCATAATAGACTGGTATTCTTCATTCATAGCTTACTTCCATACTTTCTAACTAGTTTCTTCTTCATAAGTAGAAGGCTCTACATCAATAAGGTTGGTCATTAGAGCTACATAGCTAGAAACGATTTTAGGTTTCTTAATTTATCTAGATGTTCCAGTACGAGTTGCATGTCCTTTTTCTTCTTCTAATGTAAATCTAATCCATGCTAGTCTATTTCTAATTTCTAGAACAAGCACTGGTTTGTTGGTTCATAAGGCCCTTCTCTCCATTGAGGATATTATGTAGAACTTGAACTTTCTTCCTTCGAAGCATCTTACTTTAATTCATTATAGGAATCCATGGAGACTTCCTTAGACTTCCAATATGCAACTTTCTCATCAAAAGTGGCATCCTGCCTGACCTCAATATGTTGTTTCTCTATAATGTAGACTCTATAGGCCTTTGATGATTCATTGTAACCAACAAATATGTCTTTCTTTGCTGAAGGTTCTAGCTTGTTCCTTTTATCCTTAAGAACATGGATGTAAATGGGACAACCAAATATTCTCGTATGTCCAACCTTTATCTTTCATCTAGAGAACGCTTCTTTAGGATTCATATCTTCCATAATTCGACGAGGACTTATATTTTGAATATATACAGTTGTCAATGATGCTTCTCCCCATAATAACATCGACAAATAATGATCATGCATCATAGCCTTGACAAATTCTTCAATGGGAATGTTCTTTCATTCTACCACACCATCTGGTTATTGATTATAGGGGATGATCAACTCCCTCTTGATCCCATATTTCTTATAAAAGGAAACAAATTCTTTCAATTTGTACTCTCCTCCATGGTTAGATCTCAAAATATTGATGTTCTTACCTGTCAAGTTTTCCACTTCAACTTTGAATTCCTAAAACCTTGTGAAGACTTCATCATTGGTCTTCGTGAGATATATCCATGTCTTATGAGAGAAGTCATCAATAAATTTTAGTTAGTATAATGAACCTCCAAGCGATCTTACAAGCATCATACTGCATACATCATAGTGAATCAAATGTAAAACTTTTTTATATATATTGTCACTACTTGGGAATGTTTTCTTTCATATGTTCTTTCCAAGTGCATAACCTTTACAAACACCCTCATTATCTATCTATAATTCAAGGATGCTTGAAACTATTTGATTCATTTCAAGTAATTCTTTGTAATGAATATGACCATACCTTCTATTCCATAGCTCACTTGGATTGATTTCATCATGTGCTAGGGCTTGATTTGGTTGAATCACAAGTCTATAAAATTTTCCTTCACAAATACCAATAACCCTAGCATCATATATACTATAAGCCTTGGACCATACAAGTACGTTTCCATCCATAAAAGCTACCCTATCTCCTTTATCTTTTGAACCTGAAATAAAGGTTTTTGAGATGCACATTATTACTAGATTCCCACTAATGGATGCTTTTCCAACTCCTTTAATTGAATAACTATGGTTTTCTCCACGTTTTACCCTTTAAGATAGTTTATTTTCCATCATGCTAGTGAGATTTCCATGATATGTAGTCATATGTCTTAAAACACAACTATCTACTAGCCACATATTATCATCATCTGCAATAGAACCTGTTAGAGTGGAAAAATAAAAGAAATATTTGTCACCTTTGGGCTTCTTTGGATGTTCATCTTCAACGTCAGTTGTGCAAGCATGTTTTTTTCCCTTTCTCTTTTTGTTATTAGCCATATTAGTACAATCTCTTTTAAAATTTTCAAATTTCTAATAACCATAACATTGAATCTTTGACATGTCCTTCTTCCTTCGGGAAGGAGGTGATCTTCTTCCTGACTTCTTGTGGTGAGAGCCAAATTTCTTCTTTAATTTATTCTTGAAGTGAGTTGAAAGAGCTTGAGAAGCTTCTTCCTTTCAATATTTTTACATAAAATTTGATTCTTCTTGAGCACAAGAGGCCCAAAATTCTTCAAATGAGAGGGTTTCCTTTCTACTACTTATACCTACTGTAAATGCATCCCATGGTCTAGGTATACAATTGCATGTTGTAGTCACAAGCACTTGATTAGAAACATTTTCTCAAATTGATTGAATTTGGTATTTTATTTGTGAAATCGTTACGAAATGTGAAACTACAGTGTCATCATTTGTCATTGTTATATCATGAAGTTCATTCTTTAGGCTCATGGCTTGACTAACATTCTTGATAGTAAATAGATTAGTTATGAAATCATACATATCCTTAGAAGTATCAAGCTTTAAAATTCAAGGAATTTGATGATATATGATGGAGTCCACAATAAGACTCATAGATGTGATGCCATCTTCTTTAAACTTCTCCTTTTTCTCCTTTCCTGCAACATCTACTACTTCTACAACTTTCCCTGTCACAATATCCAAAACTTTGTTCTTTGCGAGAATATCTTTCAATCCTAAGTTTCCAAGCTTTGAAGGTCAACGCTCCTTCCAACTTGTTCTCAAATTTCATAGATGAATCCATGGATGTAAATTAATATGAAGGAATTCAACAAAAGTGATCTCAATGTAGGGTTTCTTCAAGGTTTATCTCATTCTTCCTTCCTTCACCAAAACTCTGATACCATGTTGACTTTCTAAGTGCAATAGAGACTAGCACAATATTTCTAAAAAATTGGTACTTAATTTTGATGTTTATATTCTTTTAAATTATTCCAATAGATGATTCAAAAATTATAATTTTGAAATTCAACCTTACAGGAACAGTAGAACAATAGAGATCAAAACGCAGAAGTGAAGACAATATTTACCCTAGGAAGACCCAATAAGGGGAAAATCCCAACAACCTTTTCAATAGATAAATTATTTTGTTCAAAAAGAGACACAAATAGACCTTCTAATAATTAACTAGGTCACACTTGGTCAAACCCTCCAAGTCAAGCCTCCCAACCCGATCCAACACTTCACTTTGCTTGACCTGACCCAAAATTTTGGCCCTCCTGCAACTACCAGAATGCCAAAAAGTTTGGCCCTTGTAGTTTCCTATAATTCCCCCTTGCAACAAAACTACCTAGAAAGTATGTTAACTATAAGAGAGAGAAAATATCCACACTTGCGAGCTTGAGAGAGACAGAAGGGGATCCAATTTATCCTTCTTTTTATCTTTCTTGTCCTTCTTGATCTTTGGTAGAATGCCCAAAAATTGTCTTCTTGAGAGAGTGTGAATTATTGGTGAGAGAATGAGGTCAAGATGCATTTATATAGTGATTTTCTGGGACGAATGGGTGTGTCCTTTTCCCTAGGATGACTTGACTTGGAGGGGGGCCAACTTGACAAACTTGGATTCAAAAATTTCAAATTCAAAATTTCTTCTTTCAAAAGTCCAAATGGGACTTGACTCAAAATATAATTTTATTTTGACTCAGGCATTAAAA
The DNA here is from genome assembly GCA_031772625.1 of Pinus tabuliformis. Classification (NCBI taxonomy): domain Eukaryota; kingdom Viridiplantae; phylum Streptophyta; class Pinopsida; order Pinales; family Pinaceae; genus Pinus; species Pinus tabuliformis. Next base: position 793,930,586 of record CM062811.1, read on the forward strand.
ATATGTGTTGTAGTGTTATTTTAGCAATGGGGTACCAAAAGACACCTTCTTAGCAGTTGGTTATTCCTTGTGAAGAAATACAAGCAGTTTGGTTGTTGTCAGTGGACAAGCAAGAAGAAGAAAAGAATTGCAAATGGTGAAAACAATGCATATACAAACATAAACTAAAACAAAGATATAAACACACAAATAATGCTTAATGAAGCAAACAAGTCAACGCAATTATGGAAAATGGCTCCCTTTATTCATTGTTGGTGGTAGGAGATGAATACAAATAGTATAATACTAAACACTTGAAGACAATTATTTGAGCTATGGTGCTAAAAAGTCCTCAGTAAGGAGGTTCCTTTCTTCACTCTCTTTGCAAGCTTCTCCTATATATCCAATAAGTATCATGGTTCTCTCAATGGTGAAACCCTCTCCTCACTAGAGTGGTGGATTCCTAAGAAGCAATTCTGCCAACATAATAGTGTTCTACTTCTTTTGCTTCAACAATGAAATGAAGGGTTTCTCTAATAGCAATTTGGTCATCATAAAATTGTCTTCTATTTGGTTCTCCCATGGCCTATTTATATACATTTTTTTGAATCTCTCTTTCCTCTCTTGGTTCATGAACGAAAATGACTTATGATTAGGACAAGAGGATTCCTTTGAGGGTTGCATATCTTCAAGATGACTCGAATTTGATTGTCCTTGATTTAAATCATGTCATGGAATCATCTTCCAAGTGTGGGAACTGGTCCTGAATTTTCCAAGTTGACTATTTCTTCAACAACGTGGATTTCGAAGGAAATGACGCACATAACAAGACTATTGAAGGGAAAGTTGCACAGTGATGAATTTTTAATTCAATATACATTATACCTTAGGAGAAATTATTTTTTTTGAACTTCATAATGTCTTTAGATAGAAAATATTCACTTGTGCATTCTGTTGGACAACTTTGGGTGTCTTTTGGAATGTACAGACATGTGTAAAATTTTCTAGTTTTAAAAATTCCCCCCTGATGTATGAGGTTAGGAGAAAACATATATCCAAAATACCTCACATTTTCTTTCCTAACTGAGAGTCTGATAAACTTCTAGATAGAGAGAATAACTTTCTACAAAGATGAGTAGGGAAAAACCTTAACTGAGGATAAAAGATAACCATGCTCAAAAAAAGGTGCTTATATGAGGCGACCATTTCCTATGCTCGTTATGACTACTAGTGACTATTTATTACAACCAGAAAAGAAATATTCCTATAAAGTCAATGTGGAATGGTTGGCATGCTGATAGCTGATGATGATAATAGTTGACGCCCTCAAGGGAACTTCTGACACATAGACAGAGTCAAGTACCCCCATGCATCAAGAAAAGGTGAATCACTTCTGGAGTGTTGTGCTTGTGGATGCATGGGTCTTTGAATGTGGGTACCTCCCATGCATCAAGATATAAGCACTGCTGAGTGGGGTGCTAAGTGATCCGCTGGTCTTCGACTAAATGAGAGAAATACAACGGTCATGAAGTATGATACCACCCTAACATGAGAGATTATTTTGGTGTCGAATGTTAGGGGAACTGATGACATAAATGGGAAAGAGTGATTCCCATTGTGCCACCCAAGGATGTCCCTAAAAGTGGGGGGGGAGCACCCAAGATACTGCCAAGATCCTAGAAGATGGGTGTTGAAGTCGACGGGAAAGAGGCATCAACTGCCAGAAATGTTGATTCGGTGAATCAATATGTGTAGTGAAAAATATCGTAATAAGGTGGGTTAATAAGGAATGATAACGAAAGATGATGATATGAATGGATATGGACAACTTGCCCGAGGTTGGAGCTATAATGCGAGTGGTGACAGTCAAAATAGTTCTTCTAAGGGGAGTGGCCCAAGAGTTGGTAGGACATCCAAGGTAGGTGTGAGTATGTTCTGGCTAGTGTGAAGAGGGTGAATGAATGTGGACTATGTGCGACCTCCGACCAAGGGAGAATAGGTACTGTCGCTGGGTATAAGGCATGAAAATATGGGTGGGAACCATTTTCCTAAAAAACATTGTACACTTGCCAAAAGAATGTAAAGGTGGTTTGGGATGTACATGCACAGAGACGGGTGCCCCATGAAAACAGTGACCTGCATGATGATGGAGGTAAAGTGTATTTTGCAGAGGGTGGGGGCCCCATTGGTTGGTCTTGGTGTTGGGTTGATGAGGCAGATGAAGTGATGCAAATGAGCTTATGTTGTATGGAGGGATGATAGGCCGAATGTAGAATGTAGAAGAGAGTTTGTCTTCACCCGTCGCATTGAATATGGTGGCTCGGGAGTAAGGCTGGTTAGCAATAAATGAATAAGAGAAGAATGAGGCTAATCTTCAAGGCATGCAAGTGATATGGCTCCCAGGTCAAAGTAGATGGTCATGGATTCCAAATGAAATGTGAGGGTCTATAACATGAGGTGATCCATGAGTGGGGAGGCTCTATTGACCAGTGTGGACGTTTACCATATGCAAGGGAAGGTGGTGGTAAATGTGGTCGAGATGATGGACCCTATGGTCCATTTCAAATAAATGATGTTAGGATATGCAAATATTTGTAGGAATTCTATCATGCTGAGTGATGAATGATATGTGCCTTATCGATGGCTACCAAGGTACTGATTCTAGCGGGAAGTTGTTGATGTACCTACAACCTCAACAACCAATACCCCAAGTAAAAACATCTTGATAAAAACATATGTAAGCTAAAATGGGTTGAACAAGATGAATCAAAAAATAGGAGAAGGCACACCTGAAGTGGTACTCTGAGTGTGCAGCAAGCCCAAAAATGAGTTTTGGGTTAAAATGGAATGAAGGGTACCATGATGAAGATGATGTGGTCCTGATCCTTGTGTCTCTCACATCTTTGAAAATGGATGTTATGATCTCTTGTACTGGGCTCCAGAAGATGATGAAGAGGGTGATATATAAATAAGAGTGGGTCATATGCCACCTCATTTGTACTTGTTATTTTGGGAGGACAGAGCTATTCCAGGAGTTGTTTCCTATCCTTGTGGTCAGCCTGTGCACCCAGGTAGTGCACCAGGAGAGACAGGTTAGAACACAAAACCCAAAATTTTTCATTTTCGTAGACTAGGATAGGTAGGTCGTATAAGGGTGAATTGTATGACCTATTTTAGGGTAGAAAATTTTGACCACGTGGGCAACTTAGTTTTAGTCATGCAGTCTTCACAGGTTTCTCAGGGATACCTGCAAAGCTTACGTGGGTGTTGGATAGTCAACCGCGCTAGCAGTGTAGCTCAGGGGAAAAATGCCATGGTGTTGTTGGTTTGACAACCCTGTAGTTAAGCCTCCTAAGTTTATGTCTTCTACGTGCTTGTAACGAGAAAAAGTGCACAAATGGTGTGTCTTCTTAATGAGTAGATATGTGACTCGGTATCCATCATCACCATAGTTAATGGTTCAACAAGTGCATGGTCTGCGAATCTATTCGAGAAATGCACATGCAACCTGCATGCCTGTTATTGGTATAAACACACAGATGTGTGAAAATCATTTTTGGCAACCTAGGAGGCTGGTTTTTTTAGTTTTTAAGTCCTTGATGGAAGGATGGGCTTGTTGTGGAGAGAGAATGACTAGGAGCCTTTGCGTATCGTGATTGTGGGGGATGTTGTTGCTAGTAGGACTCAAGCAGGTTGGGGGTTTTTGAATTTTCTTCATAACCTTATTTTGAGGTTGTAGGATGAATTCCTGCAGTTCCTAATCCCATGCAGGATGTGGACCGCCAAATATTCATTATCAGATGTGTTGATCTACCTATTTCTGCTAAGGTAGATGTATACTTTGTTAATGGGTTGGTGCCTCGTGGGTAGGTCTTATAGGTGCCCCTACCCAATGGGAAGGTAGACATTCATTTGTGGAGGTGTTATCGAGAAAACTATTGTCTATTCAGAGCTACTAGTCCCACTAAGACGGGTAGCTATCTTAGAAACAAACAGATTAAAGTTACTTGTGTTTTCCTTTATGAGAGATAGATGAGAGAGAAGCATAGAGTACCAACCTCAGTCTTTTGCTTGGCTCCTTGCTTGTTTCCTCCCTCCTTTGATAGAGATTCACCACTCCTTCCTTACTTGTCCCGCTTCAAAGAACACCTGTAGAGTCAAAGCAGCATAACACCATCAAAGCATAGAGATATATAACCATAAACAATATAGGATCAGATGTATATTAACCATACAAATGCATATATCAATACAAGATTCAGAGATATACAAGAATATGGAGGAAAACTCAAATAGCTTTATTGATAGAAGTAGTAGAAGAGAGGATTACAACCCATTGGTTTGACCCAACGCCATCTTCTCAGCATGAAAGCCCTCTTCACCTCATACAAAGTAAGATCACCCAACAATGTATTCAAAGAGAAACCAACAACACTTCCTTGCAAATTACAAAATTCTAGCCTTTTGGATCTCTTGGATGAGGGATCCATATATAGATGTTTACAGGAGAGTGAGTCAGCTTCTGGGATTTGATTAGTGTCATTTCACTAATAGTTCTTGGTTCCACTTGGAGATTTCAGATCTCTTACTCATCCTTGGGCGAATTCAGAGAGGCAAGTGTCATATGAGTAGTTTCTAGAAGATTCTATGGGTTTCCACCAAGCAAACAACTTCTGCCATTTGTCTGCTCTCACTCATTTCACCCTACAGAAGGGCCTTCCAGTATGCATCGCACCCCCCGTGTGGAATAGGTGAGATGCATTGCACCCTATGCATGGAGCAGTTTGTATGGTCCTGTTTTGACCAGTTTTGAGTAGTTTTTCATGGAGAACTTCTGGGAGATGATGTAATCAGCTGACCTTGTTCCTTTAGGGTATGAAACAACACTTTTAGGGGTTTAGAAGCCCTTGGTTTATGGACATATGTGATTTGGGTTGCAGTGCCCAAATAGGTCTATAACAGTTGCCCCCTAAAGCATGAGGTCGTAAATCCTTTTGATGTCAGGTGAAATGCTTTATAATGAGGATCTGAGGTTTTTCAAACTGGAAGGTGAACTATAATAAGATACAATACAATACATTATCTTCACAATATTTTCATGATCTAGCTGAGGCGGTCATTCCCATGCTCAAATTTATAAATTCATATTCATGTACATAAGACAGACAATCTTCTGTGTGGCAGACTGATGATTCTGGTAGAGCCATCATCCTTTAGTTTGGATGATTATCTGTGCAGCTGTGATGTACATTTGATGTCTTTATTTTCCTAAATATATCACAGCCCGGATGGATGAAACTAGATCTGGGGTCTTCAAACTCGTTCAATCTTCACCCGAAGTACAAGTCGATCCATGTGAAAAGATGTTCTGATGTCAAACACGGAAAGACATTGCCTGATTACCAGCTAATGATGTAAGTTGTTAACAAGCGTGAGAGGAATCATCGATAATGATGATGACCCTCAAGGTACTGCAGTACAATTCACATGGTGTGAATACATGAGCTGATGTCAAACACCACGTAAAATCTTTCGATCGAAGCCCATTGATGTAAACCTGTCGCTGGAAGTGAGAAACTTGCCATTGAGACATGCAAACTTCAAAGTACTGAAAGGGTTGTCCCTAAGTCAACTTCTTGGATAATGAGTTGATGTCAACAAGAAGTGACCCATCGTAGGAGGGCCTTAATGAATCCCACATCTACGACATGGAACGGAGAAAATGATTTTGCGGAGGTGAAAACGATCTGATGATACAAGGTTCAGGGTGGCGGTCATGAAAAATGGAGAGTGAAGGTATTGCAGTGGATGAGATGTTGGATAGGTTGGTGAATTCTTTGAGCGACTTCTCTTGAACATACCGGTGACACTGAAATGGATTGGTAGCGTTTACCCCAAGGTGGATGGTATGGTGGACCAATGGTCATATGACCAGTGAACGGAATAACCCAACTCGACTCAATCATGGTGACGGAGTGAAAATGTCATGTTCAAGAGCGACCTGCTACCAATGAAGCTATTCAAGTTTTCTTCCCTTTTCCCCCAGTTATTGCTGACCAGAACCTCTTTATTTTTGTCAAGCTTGAGGAGGATATCATATGCTTGTTCTATAAGTTGCCCTTCGGGCAAACCTGTTGCTATGTTTTAACGAGCCTAGTGATAGTGAAACTCGATCTTATCTGCATGGACAAGTTTGTCGCTATTGTTTTAATGAGTTTAATGACAAAGATAACTCGGTACTTTTCAATTTTAGAGAGTCTAAAAAGGGACGTAAAGGCAACTCCAGTGGTCCATTTTCGTAATGTAATCCCTTAAGTCTGAAAAAGTGTAAAATAATACGAAAGGGATGACTTTTCGATAGTTTTAATGAGTCGAACAAGACAAGCGCTCGATCTTTTTGTGTAATAATCCCTCTGGTCCAAAAAGATTAAAATATAGAGGAGGGATAGCACTTCCAATCACTTTAACGAGCTGGAGAGGCCAATTTCTTGGCAATCTTTTCATACTTTACGAGTCAGATGAAAAGAGCTTAAAGGAGACTCATTTTTAAAGGAACAAGTGATGTTTTTGGATAGCAACTCGTTCCAGGAAAGGCTTGGAACTTTTCAATCACGGCAGTGGAAAGAGGGTGGCTAATTAAATCACTCGTCGCAGCTATTCCTCAGAAGGGTAAAAAATCAAATGGAGGCGTATGATCAGCTAAAAAAGAGTGGAGGTGATGGTAAGAACACGACCAAGGTTCAAAAGCTGATAGTCATGTGAATGGTTATTTATTGAAGGTGGGGTTCATTTTTTAATGAGCTTGAACTCTATGGAAAAATTTTCTCATTGCTAGGTTTAATTTTTGACGAGCTTGAACTTCGCGTAAAAATACTCATGGCAAGGCTTATTTTTTAACGAGCTTGAACTTTGCGCAAAACTGTTCGTGGCAAGGTTTATTTTTTAACGAGCTTGAACTTTGCGTAAAACTGCTCACGGCGAGGTTTATTTTTTAACGAGCTTGAACTTTGCGTAAAACTACTTGTGGCCTGGTTCATTTTTTAATGAGCTTGAACCATGCGACAACATATGCTCATATTTGGATTCATGTTTACACAAGCTTGAAACGAAAAACTATGCTTGCTATAAGTTCGCATGCCCCGAGCATAGTGACGCAAATCGAGGTGCATGCCCCCCAAGCTTCATTGCATTCAACGAGGTGGATGGAATGAAGGTTCACTTTCGATATCTTGGAAAGACTCTACTTGGAAAGGGAGTTGTTTCATTTTTTAATGAGGTTGACACAGTGAAAGAACTATCCTCATGTGACCTTTGATCACAACTCATAAGGGGTCATGAAGGAAAGATCTGGTTCCAATGCCCCCAATACATAATGTACAACATCACTGAATTTATCGTCAAATGATGTAGGTATGGTAGGGTTTGGAGGCAATACCTCGCGATGATCCACACTATCAAAATGGTCAAAGTTTTTCTTAATATTTGATGATGTAGAAGATATCATATGATAGGTTTCCACTGTGGCCACTTCCGCCAGATTACTCGGAGGTGGAAGGGAAAAAGTACCCATTAATGAAGGGTATTTTAGGAGACCTACTCCGATATTTTGAAGCGATATAGAGCTTCCATGGATCAATGGAATGCTTCCTGTAACTTGCAAACTATTAGGGAGGAAGGTTAGTGGGTTAATGATTGTAATTTTGCCTTGGAAGAGGAATGCAATCTTTCTAAAATATGTTGACACAACAGTAGCCAATGGCCATAGCATAAATCTAGGGCCTTCCTAGCAAGATATTGTAGTTAAGGTTTCCATCAATGACCTCAACTTCAATTTCTACTGTCTTGCCCCCCAGTTCGATTTGCAAGTTACTTAATATCCCATACGGTCAAACGTTTTTAATGTCGTTGATGATCGTGACAAGGGTGGAGAGCCTTAAATTTTCCAGCAACTCGTTGACATAATATAAGTAGATGCCCCCTCATCAATGATTGTTCGATGAACAGTTTTGTTGAGGGTTTTTACCTGTATGAGGAAAGGAAGTTGGGCTGGTAACTGAGGTTCATATCCTTTATGATTAAAGGCCACTATATTGGAATCCATTGGATCAATCCCACCTATCGTTGATAACAAAGCCTGCTTTTGGGAGGGGCAATTCTGCAGTACTTCAAGTGTCGACATAGCGGATGGCGATTGGGCCAGATCTTCCACTATATTATAATTATGTGCTGCTCGAGCACGAGGATTAAACGTCAATTTATGTACTACTCCCTTAGGTGGTTTTATTGTTAATTCAGGAATGATTGGTGGAACAACTTCCGACGAAGTTGTTGTCAAACTGCTTGGTTGATCTGTAGCCTTGCCATTCGACGATTGTGGATTTCCATAATCTTTATTCCTTGTTGATATCAAAGCATCATTTTGCTGTTTTGAGATGGATAGCATAAGCACTTGGGATGGGGAAGCACGATCACTAGAAACCAGGTTTGTTTCTGGGCTCGAAAATGGATTAGTCAACACCGCTGGGGTATTTGAAGTTTTTAAAAATTTCATAACCTTAGCTTTATGTGGACAATCTTTCGTGAAATGCTCGTTGTCGCATTTGTAACATGGATAATGAGGTTTCTTTTTACCAGTATGGTTTTTAGAAGATTTTTCAGGAGGTGAATTTTCTAGTTTCTTCTTGCCCCCTGGTTGCTTTGGATTTTTTCCCTTGTCAGATGACATGGCATTAACCTCTGAGGCAAGAGGTTCTTCATTTTCTTTTTGACTAGAAACTACAAGGGCTTTTTCAGATGTAGCCTTTGCAGTTTTCATGCTTGTTGTACTGATCACGCCATTGTCGGCATGAGAGTCCCAGTTTGATTTAGGAGGGGGAGGAACGAAAAATTCTGGTCTAGGAGCGTTAAGAATTTTGTCGTAGAGCGTGCCAGACTGAGTATAAATCAAGTCTAGATATTGTGCACAAGCAATGACTTGCTCTTCAGTGACAACTCCCCCCTTAGCCACATCTTCTGTAATAGAAGGTAACAATGACTTAATAAACCATTCAGCTAGCAGCTGATCAAGAACATACATTTTTACCATTCGACGATGACGTCACCACTCATGAATATGATCAGATGTGTGAGTGGTTTTCGTCTACTTAAAATTGGTAAGAAGCTCCATTCCTGTTTCGTACCTTATAGGTAACTGAAAATGGGTTAAAAAGGTTGTGGTAAGGGTGCTGAAGTTATCGAATGAAGCTCTAGGAAATTCGATGTACCACTTTGCTACCGGACCAGTTAACGTAGGCTGAAAGAGGTGAAGCCTAATCAAATCATCATTGAGAGTGTTGGACGAACACCACAGATGAAAGGTCATCACATGATTCGACGGATCTTCACCTAGATTTCCATTGAATTTAGGAATATCTGATGGAAGTTTATGAGGAATCACTGGCCACCAAGGGGCATAAGAAATTGGATCATTTGTTAGCCGATTTAGATCTGGAAATTCCAACGTTGCGACGAAAGGCAACTGTTGATTCAGGTTTGGTGAAGCATACCCAGGATAAGATGGGATCGCCTAAGAAGTGGGTCTTTGCATACCAGCATAATGTGTTTGATGCTAATAACTTTGATAAGGTTGATGGGCATGACCATTATGATATGATTGATGGTGACCGTTTTGAATATATGGTTTCCCATTACCCACAAAGCTTTGTTTCTCAGGTCCTTGGTAAGCTTGCTGGAATTGCGGTTGTTGATATTGCACTAGCCATGGTTGTGAAGCCATTTGCTGTTGCCCAATACTGGATGATTGACCAAGATGTGGAGTCGTAGTACCTATTTGAGCCTGAGTCGCTCCAGATGAGGAGGCACTAACTTGAGGTTGTGATTGAATCATTGAGATGAGAGGTTGTTGTGTTGCAACCTGAGAAACTTGAGGTTGACATACAATAGGTAACACTTGTACTTGCGATACAGTCATAATAGCAGGTGTAGTGGGAATATTCGACACAGGATGAACTGGTTGCATTGAATATAAAACCCTTGGTTGTTGAGGCAGTATTGGTACCCAACCGCTTGATGTAATTCTAGTTTGACTTGAACTTTGTTGTAAACTCCCATATGGTTATTCTCCAAGAGGGAACAATGAAAAGGCATACTGCCCCCTATATGGTGGTAATCTAGTACTTAAAGGGTAGATTAGCCTTTGAAGACACATTGGATTAACTTGTTGAGTTTCAACATAAGAAATACTAGATGAGAGTCCGGATGAAGAAATGGGAACTAACCATGTCGTCGAAACAGTCCCTGATTGGACTCCAGCTTGTTGTTGATAACTTGCCAGGACAGATGGTATACTAGCAATCATTGTAGGAACGGCAGCAGGAGGCTCCGCCATAGCTCTTTCAATTGGAACATTCCTAGATGTTGATGGATGTTCAGACATGTTTATTCTATCCAAAATATTTCCTAGCGATTTGACAGGAAATTGCAATGAAAAAGAACTAACTTCTGTAGCAGAAGGATGTAAGTGGATACCAGTTCCAAAATGCATTGGATTATTGGGTGGAAGATCCTCCACGATCTATTATATAGTAATCAATCTAGGTGGAAGAGGTAGACCATCAAGCCCGTAAAATATTTCTAGTGCTAAAGAAGGTATAGACTCTGCAACGACAAATGTTGGAGGGGACACCTTCCGAATCAGCCCTAGGTGGAGTTGTTTTAGGAATAGAGGTGTCTACCATTACACTAGGATTAGTTCTAATGTCCTCTTGTAACTGGGAACTTCTTCTGTAAATGCAGATGTATCAGAAATAATTGGAGTAATTGTAGTCTCTGACGATGTTGAAATACAAGTTTCAAATAAATCAGGTGAATTTGACTTAGTTAAACGAGAATGCCTTGCCCGGGATGGTTTCATTTCCGGGGTCAAAGACGGTTGACTCGCTAATCTCCACGAACGACAGGGTTCTGATTGACTTTCTTCCACAATTGCGGATTACTTGATCAACTCAAAATAAAAAGGGGAAAATGTTATTCCGAATTAAACGAATTTAATGACGCTTTGACACAACTTGCTTTTTCAATTTTTAAGAGTCGAGAAAAAGCTAAAGATGACTCTAGTCACCTTCAATTTTTAATGAGCCTGAAGTGACAAGTGCTTAGATGGACCTTTTCTTTTAAGGAGTCTGAAAAGGAACGAAAGTGACTACTCTAGAAATCTAGACAGAGGGATTACCAAACCAATCACAAAACTACAGAATACTTTTTACGGTATGGAAGTCAATCTTCCCGAATGTTGTGTCCAGTGCATTGCGATTGATAGGGCGGCAGACACGGTTTCCTAAGGATAAAGGATGTAGCCTATTGTGGTCTCCCAATATATACTCGACGGTACGTGGAAGCACAAGTCTGTACTAGAACTTTTCGTCTCAAAGAGGAGAAATCACCCAACCTATGATGAAAGTGATAGTTACCAGGCTTTACGATGTCGGAATACGTCTCTAGCCTAGACTTCTAAATGTTTTGCTTTAGGTTCCAAAGCATTTTTATGTTCATTGAGGTTTATTTTACAGTTGATCTTTCTTAAGAAGTTTGCCTTTAAGGTTCACCGCGTAATGTAGATATACAATTCCTAAATATGAAATCTAAGATGATAAATAGTCGTTTACTTTCTTTTTGCAATGAAAATCCTAGCTACTAAGGAAAAAGAAATGAAATTCTTTCAACATAGAGCAGAGAGCACACATTAGATGCACTTTTCCTAAATCAATTTTAGCATGCAGTCTTCATGCAAATGCACATGCATGTATTGTTTTTCAGTTTTCCTTAATGTGAGAATGACAAAAAAGAAAACAAAGTATAGATCTGAACTATTCTCCTTCAAAGTGACAGTACTAACAATTTTCTTTTCAAAAAAATTAAAGTAAAGCCAAGACGACACTTTACGATTTCGAATTCAAACTACTTTCGACACTTGAAATACTAATGATTCAAATCAAATACAATGGCAAAAGTGTAATCGATTGTCTAAAAGAGAAATGCTTTGTAATACTCTTTTTCTTGACTGAAAACAACACTTGCGACACTTTCAAATCAAAAGACGACAGTTCGATTAAGCTACTATTTGCAAAGGAGAACTGTAAATGATGAAAAAATACATAAAAAACATTCACAATTCCTTCTGATGGAGGCTGAATAATGCAAAGGAATATGGTTTCAATAGAGATATATTGATCATAGATAGAAAAACTACTGAATAAAGCTGAAGACAATGAAGAAAAAACCAAAATCTAGAGGCAGAAACAGTCTCATCTGATCATCGCACCTGTAACACAGGGAAACAGGGATGCATCTCACCTACAACACATGGGAGGTGCGATGCATCCAGACTGCCAAGAAGAGACAGTGCGATGGTCCAGGGATGAGACTGAGCTTGGTTTTTGCTCACAGTTTGCAGCTAAGTTCAGGGATTTAGGCTGAGCTAATGATTGTCAGTAAACACAAAGTATAGGGGCTGATCTAATGAGGTTATTTGAGCTACCACCAGGGCACTTAGGATGTTTTCAAGTCAGTTGTTCAGTTCATAAACAAACCCAGAGATTGACTAAAGCAGCGTTGATCTACTTTGCACTTGCATAGCAAATGTAGTTCGAAGGCTAGCTGGCTTAACTTCAGGCTCCGTCTGTAGTTTATGAAGCAAACAAATAGAGACAAGCAATCAAACTATTCGCTCCCCAGCGGAGTTGCCATTTTGTTATCGGGAAAACTAGTGTCTATTCAGAGCTACTAGTCCCACTAAGACGGGTAGCTATCTTAGAAACAAACAGATTAAAGTTACTTGTGTTTTCCTTTATGAGAGATAGATGAGAGAGAAGCAGAGAGTACCAACCTCAGTCTTTCACTTGGCTCCTTGCTTGTTTCCTCCCTCCTTTGACAGAGATTCACCACTCCTTCCTTACTTGTCTCGCTTCAAAGAACACCTATAGAGTCAAAGTAGCATAACACCATCAAAGCATAGAGATCTATAACCATAAACAATATAGGATTAGATGTATATTAACCATACAAATGCATATATCAATACAAGATTAAGAGATATACAATAATATGGAGGAAAACTCAAATAGCTTTACTGATAGAAGTAGTAGAAGAGAGGATTACAAGCCATTCGTCTGACCCAGCACCATCCTCCCAGCATGAAATCCCTCTTCACCTCATACAAAGCAAGATCACCCAACAATGTCTTCAAAGAGAAACCAACAACACTTCCTTGCAAATTACAAAATTCCAGCCTTTTGGATCTCTTGGATGAGGGATCCATATATAGATGTTTACAGGAGAGTGAGTCAGCTTTTGGGATTTTGATTAGTGTCATTTCACTGATAGTTCTTGGTTCCACTTGGAGATTTCAGATCTCTTACTCATCCCTGGGTGAATTCAGAGAGGCAAGTGTCATATGAGTAGTTTCTAGAAGATTCTCTGGGTTTCCACCTAGCAAACTGCTTCTGCCATTTGTCTGCTCTCGCTCATCACACCCTACAGAAGGGTTTTCTATTATGCATCACACCCCCCATGTGCAATAGGTGAGATGCATCGCACCCTATGCATGGAGCAGTCTGTATGGTCCTATTTTGACCAATTCTGAGTAGTTTTTCATGGAGAACTTCTGGGAGATGATGTAATCATCTGACCTTGTTCCTTTAGGGTATGAAACAACACTTTTAGGGGTTTAGAAGCCCTTGGTTTATGGACATATGTAATTGGGGTTGCAGTGCCCAAATATGTCTATAACGGGGGGGGGGGGGGGAGAGGGGGGGGGCACTGTGCTCCCAACCCTATTGATGAGGGGTGTATCCGCATTGCTTCCACCATAAATCTCACTGAGGGAGTTGTGTTGGCAATGATTGTATGACTCATTGGGTTGGTGACCCCTCATTAGGTGTCGAGACCTCATATTGCAGTACTACAAAGACTATATGATAGCCACTTCTTTGACTGGGCTAGTTTTGTGTATAGGCATATTGTGTCCTATCTTACATAAATGTTACAGGGTCAGGCACGAAGTTTCCACTATGCAAGGATTTTGTGTAGCATCTTGTACAAGAGGGTAGTGATTCTCTAACCTTTTCAGTAGTGATGTCAGGTCTTGCTAAAGACCCACGGATTAGGCAGTGGGCTCCAGTGATGTTGCGAGCTGATGGTGGTGCAGCGAGGTGTTATTGGAATGCCACTATGGAGGGTTGGTTCAGATCCAACCCTTAGATGATTCTGTAGGAATTTACAGGGTAAGTTCCTCAAATAGAACACAAGAGGACACTACTCACAAACAGATCATAGATCAATACACCAGTATTCTTGACGTGGTTAAAACCTTCAAGTAGGCAAACAGTCCTTGGCCTGAGCCAATGTGACCACTTTAGGCAATTTATTAATAAAAAAATGAAAATTTACATAATCTTCTCTCATGAATGGTCACCTTACAAATGACCCTCCATGCTCTTTAAATAGAGATCATGGACCAATCGGGTGTTAAGCCACGGATCAAGTGTCCGTAATACCGAGGAGAGAATGAACCGTCATATCACTTAATGTCTAGAACATATCATGGCCGTCGGATTGTAAGTTACAAAAGTACATAGTAAAGAAACACACTTTACATAACTCTACACTAGACCAAGTTATACTTAACTATTTACTATGTGTCGGAATATCCTAAGATCCCCCCTTAAGAACAACTTGGGGTAGGATTGAAGGATGTACAAATATGACACAATAGGAGAAGGAACGAGGCATTAGAACCTATCCCCCATTAGTGACAACTTCCTGAACTCTAACCATAAATCAAAGTTTAGTAAACGTCACCTCTGTGAGAGCCTTTATAAAGACGTCTGCAACTTGATCATCAGTTGAACAATATTGCACTTCAAGAACATGGTCATGAATGAGCTTTCTGATGAAGTGCATGTGTAGTTCAATGTGTTTGTTGCACTGATGTTGGACTGGATCTTTGCATAGTTGAATGGCACTTTGATTATCACACCAAATTGTAGTCGGATGTTGTTGCTGAAAGCCAAACTCTGACAGGATCTGATGAAGCCACAGGGCTTCCTTACTAGCTTCTATGATGCCACGATACTCTACTTCTATTGAAGAAAGAGAAATGGCACTTTGTTTCTTGCAAGCCCATGTAATAGCTCTAGAACCAAGAGTGAAGACATAACCTGCAGTAGACTTCCAATCATCAGGGTCACCGGCCCAATCGGAGTGAATGAAACGAACCAATAGAGGAGATGCTTCTGCATTGTAATGAATCCCAAACTGAACTGTAGCTTTAACATAACGAAGTATTATTTTAGTTTCTTTCTAATGACTTTCATGTGGGTTTTGCATAAACCGAGCAATAAGGCCAACAATAAAGGAAAGGTCAGGATAGGTATGGGTTAGATACAAAAGTTTGGCTATAAGTTGATGGTATAAGGTAGAATCAACTTCAGGGGAAGTACCAGTGATTGAAAGTTTGGCTCCAGACTGAAAGGGAGAAGGGGCTAGCTTATAGTCTTCCATGTGAAAGTGGCGTAGAAGATTGTAGGCATACTTGGACTAGGAAAGGGAGATACCTTCCTTGGATTGCAAGACTTGAAGACCAAGAAAATAATGCAAGTGTCCTAAGTCTGTCATTTTAAATTTCTTTTTAAGGCTGGACTTCAGATGGTTTATAAGGTTGGGATCACTACCAATAAGGATAAGATCATCAACATAGAGAACAAGATTGACAAGAGACTTACCCACTTTCTTGGTGTAGACAGTATTGTCAGAATGACACCTAGAAAAGCCAGTATCTAAAAGAAAGCTATCCATTTTGGCATACCAAGCCCTAGGGGCTTTCTTGAACCATAAAGGGATTTCTTAAGCCGACATAGAAGGTTAGAGTCTATTTGTATAAAGCCAAGAGGTTGTTCCATATAGATTTCTTCATGCAAGTCCCCATGCAAAAAGGCAGATTTAACATCCATCTGATGAAATTCCCATTTGAAAGAGGCAGCAAGGGAAAGAACAAGGTGGATAGAGTTCATTTTTGCAATAGGGGAGAAGGTTTCCGTATAGTCAATGCCTTCAACTTGTGAAAACCACTTAGCAACAAGACGAGCTTTATGTTTATCAACTTTTCCATCTAGTCCATACTTGGTTCTATAAACCAATTTTCATTTAACAAGTTTTCATCCCTTTGGAAGAGGAACAAGATCCCATGTATCATTTTCCAATAATGAACGATATTCTTCATTCATAGCTACATCCCACTCTAGATGGCCTGAAGCTTTTGTAAAGGTGTCAGGATCATAATTCGTTATAGCTTGAGCCATTAAAGAAGAGGCTCTATTGAACTGAGAACGTGTACGTCGTTGATCTGTAGGATCACCTGCAAGAGTGCATGTTGCATCCCGAGTAGCACAAACCCATTTTGGAAGCTGAGGAACTGAAAGAGGATCTTGAGAAGGTGGGGGAGGGTTGTCATCCTCGCTATCATCATCTGAAGAAGAAATATTTTCAGAAGTAGAAGGGACAAAGAGAGGTGTCACATCCGTCAACCTATGCTCGTAGGCTGATATATTTTCAGCAAACTTTACATCTCTTCTAATGATAACATTTTTGGACTTAGGTGAAAAAAGTCTATATCCTTTGACATCTTCAGAATATCCAACAAAAATACATTTTTCACTCTTAGGTTATAAGGCTTTGTGTTTCTCATTGGGAATATGGGCCCATGCTTCACTTGCAAAAACATGAAAGTGACTTACATCTGGTTTAATTGAACTCCATGCTTCTTTTGGAGTGATATTCTTTAAAACCTTAGTAGGAGTGTGATTTACTATGTAATTTTCATAGTTAATTGTTTCTGCCCAAAAATTAAGACTAAGTCCTTTAGATTGAAGCATACAATTAGCCATTTCCTTTAAGGTGCGATTCTTCCTTTCAGCTACACCATTTTGTTGTGGAGTATATGGAATAGTATCTTGCATTTGAATTCCATGCTCAATGCAAAAGTTGATGAATTTGTTGTTAACATATTCTCCGCCATTATCAGATCTAAGCTTAAGAATTTGATGTCCAGATTGTTTTTCAACAAAGGTCTTAAAGTCCAAGAACATGTTAAATACTTCACTCATGAATTTTAAGAAGTATACCCAAGTGTGTCTGGGGAAATCATCAATGAAAGTTAAGAAATACTTGTACCCAGAGAATGAAACAACTGGAAGTGGATCACATAAATCACTATGCACAAGCTGTAAAGGGGCTGAGGCATGCCAAGAGGCACATTTTTCAAAACTATCTTGATGATGTTTTCCGAGTACACATCTGGAACAAACACCATCTCTGCAAGATACCATAGGAAGACCTGTCACCATATGTTAAATTACTGAACAAATTATCCTCTCAAAATGTCCTCTCAAATTTACTTGGGAGAAGATATGGTCCTCTCTAATTAATTACCAAATTATATATTCATCTCTCATCCCCAAAATGTCCTCTCAAATTTACTTGGGAGAAGATATGGTCCTCTCCAATTAATTACCAAATTATATATTCATCTCTCATCCCCAATATGTCCTTTCAAATTTACTTGGGAGAAGATGTGGTCCTCTCCAATTAATTATGAAATTATATATTCATATCTCATCCCCAAAATGTCCTCTCAAATTTACTTGGGAGAACATATGGTCCTCTCCAATTAATTACGAAATTATATATTCATCTCTCATCCCCAAAATGTCCTCTCAAATTTACTTGGGAGAAGATATGGTCCTCTCCAATTGATTACCAAATTATATATTCATATCTCATCCCCAAAATGTCCTCTCAAATTTACTTGGGAGAAGATATGATAAGAAAAGTCAAATGTAAGGATGAGGGGGTAGTTATGACATTAATGGCAAGTGGTTGAGGTGGAGAAGAGAAGGAAGCATAAAAGGGGAAGGATGATGAGAGGAAGGGGGGGATCCTTGGTCTTGGTTTTGGTTTTGGTTTGGTTGTGGTTTTGGAGGATTTGTTTTGAGAGGAAGGTGGAGAAAAGAGAAGGGAGAGAAGGAGAGTATTGTTTAACTTGGACACATTACATCTAGTTGGAATTGGGCTTAGAGGTCTAGGGAACTTGTGGAGGTTTCCTGGGCTAGGAAATACTTCCTAGTTGGCTGGGAAGTAAATCTAGTCGGTAGTCAAGAGGAGCATTCCAGCAGGGTTAGGAGCTCAGGGGCATCTCAACTAAACTATTGGAACATTTATTCCTCTATTTATAGATTACTCATGTAAGTTCTTGCAATGAAATGCTTACTTATTTAATTGTGGGTTATAAATTTTAATGGTAAATTATTATCAATTAAATGTTTAGTTAGAAATAAGTTATTTCCAGTTTTATTGTATTTAAAATTAGAGAAATTTAGTGCTGTTAGAGGACCCTTGGATGGAGCCTCACACATGCCTTTTTGATAAAACATCAATATGTTTGTATGTTGAGGGAAGTTATATCTCGAGTGCTAAATATTAATCACCCTAGATCAAGGGCTACCTATAAAAAGATATCAGTAAATCTATAAGACATTGCCTTTGTAAAAATCTCTAATATGTTGAGGGCCTAGTAGATAGACCATCTTTTGTTGGGAATTCTTCTATCCATTAGCTGACAGAGGTGACCTAAGATAATGTTTTATGAGTTGTTTCATGTTATAATAGAATTTGAGGTTTTTCAAAAATTTTGACATAATGTATATTTCATGCCTCCAAACGCTTGGTCAACCCTTTGTTCCCTCCATAATCTCTTATACTCTTCAACTTCATTCCTTTTATACTCTTGTTTGTGCCTCATACTCATTATAGATCACATTTCCATGATCTAGTTTGTACATGTGTTTTAGAAATGTGTTATTTATGCATGTTGATCCATGCTCCCTCAATGTTGGGGTAACATATAACTATGGTTGGGCCAACATATAAAACAACCTTCGAACAACGATATACATATCAGGGGTCTCCCCCTACCTTTAATATGTATCCAAAAGTGTCTCATGTAGCCATCTCGGGTATCTCCCTAGCTTTGACATCAATGAAAACTCATTATTCAACATCTTCCTCACTAGAACTATGTTTATTACCCAAGAAAAATGTCAAACGTGAAAAATGATTTTAGCATCAAGTAGTTTTCTTCCATTCTTTCTACACTTTAGGTTCTAAAGAAGAATGGATTTTCCATAGTTTTTGTTAAAAAGGTTTACATACTTTTGCATTGGGATTTTATGTTGAATTATCCAAGTGTCATAAGTTTTCATATCATTCTATGTCCATGTGAACACATCTTGATAATTCCAAAAATGTTTTATGTAGATTTTCTTCTTCAAAACATCTCCCGAGAATCAGTTTCTTTGGGCTATTAATGGTTCCAGAATCAATCATCTCATGAACCAATTTGAACAATGCATTTTGACATTAGATGATTTCTTGAATTTATAATGTAGGTCTAATAGTTTTTCGAGGGTGATCATACCTTTTAGGATAGTGTTAGTCATTAAATTATCTATTCCTTTACAACTTTCTAGTGCTTTCCCATGTTCTTCATCATCAATCACAATATATTTGAAAATGTCTTAATTAGTGAAAATTTCTATGATTTGTTCCTCACCTTCAAACAGTCTCCAATTTTCTCTGATTCTAACTAAGATCCTCTAGAAGCCATAGTATCCAATGATTCTAATATTGTAGTGTTAGTTTAAAGAATGACAGAGATATTGAAGGTTTCAAAGTATTAATCATATTTAAAGTGCTTCACATTCTATAGTATTATTTGTACATTCAAATTCTAATCTACAAGATATGAAATTGTGGTTCCTTAGGGATCAACTCTCAAATAACTAGCTCTTTATCCTTCTTAAGACTTGGACCCATAGAGAAAAGAGTCTAAATGTTGGTATCTATTGCTAAGTTATTTTCTATCTATAATATTTACATCAATTATGTTACACTGGGCCTCTTGAAAAATGTTTTTCTTGTAGTGTTACTTTAGATTGTTGATATTTGAGAATATGCAAAGATTTTGCACCATAATTTTCGAAATATAAATGAAGGGCATAATTTCCTAAACTTGGAAACTCAAAGGAACATGGTTTGTTATTTTCTACTAGATCTGTCATAGTATATTTCATATATTGTTCATGATCAATTATGATTTTATTCCGTTGTCCATTCCAAGGAAGTCAAAGATGTGACTAGTTGGATGCAAAATATCCTTGAAGTTTTTGAGACCAATCTCTACTGAGAAGTAAATTGTAAGCTTCAATAATATCAACCAAAATGATATCAATAATCAAGTGAACTTTGGTATTAGATGTTATACGATTTCTCTCATGGCCTTAACCTCTAACATATCTAACTAAATGGTGTGAGTAGAGCTCTTTACTGGCGTAGCATTCAATTTTCTACATACTAATAAGACATTACATTGGAGGAAGCTATATTTTCCATTGCAATATATTTTCTTTTAATATATTTTACTAAAGCTATACCCAATTTTGGAATGGTAAAATCTTCCATGGTTAAACCTGTTAGCTCTGCTATGTTCTTTGACATTTGATGGATTAAAATAGGTGTTGAGCAGTGCTGGTTTGGTTACGTAAGGCTGGCAGCAGTTTTTTCATGCTTTTTCCTTCATTTTCCCTTTTTTCCTTATAACTCCCGCCACCCCTGTTTTCCTTCGTTTTGCTCTGAATTTTCTCCATTAACCCCTGAAATCCATCCGAGCCCCATTTCAGCTTAGCCCCAGGCGCTTATAGTGTTGAACCCATATAACCACGCGCAAACTAAAAGTCCACGGCCCGCGGCTTTCCCCGGTCACATCATCTCCCCATTAACCCTTTACCTTTTTTCCGCCGTCAGATCATCCGTCACCGCAATCCAACGAAATATGCTTCCCCTTCCGCCGAAAGCCGCACGCCCGTTAGCTTGCGGGAAAAGCGGTTTCCCCGCCATAGTGTCTACCACGTGTCGCAAATCTATTGGATCGCACCCCACGGTACGATTACCGCCCATTCCCGTAAAGTGGTGCGATAAAACCGCTTACCGCCACCGTACCCTCCTCCCGCTCGTTAACGCTCATGCAGCTCCCGCTCCCGATAGCCGTTCGATCATCCATCCCGCGATTCGACGGCCCGCGTCCCTCCATTCGCATTCCCTCCTGATAGCCTCTGTACGTTGTTCTCCACCGTTCGATTACACGATCTGACAGTTTGTAGTCGTTTTGCCTCACGCCTTCTCATCACCTCCCACCATCAGATCTCAGTCGTCCGTTTGAGCCATCCAATGGCTAGTGTTAGTTATCAGCTCCTCGTCCATTTTCAATGCAATTTTCATGTTTTTGGCAATCCTGTGCACCCGAAGGAGAAAGGAGCCCATGGTTCAATACTCTGCGCATTAAATCCTCAGCTACCACATTCAAAGAACAACATGGCCAAGGACAAGGAGGATGATCCTTGAGCAGTTCAATGACTGCAGTAGTTATTGAAATTCATTCAAATAATACTTCACCTATTCAGGAAGGACAACAAAGTACCAGTAAATGTCAAATTGATCCATTAAAACAATCAAATTGTATCAAAGACCATATCTGATTGTAAATGCGGTTGGTGGTCAGTTATGACCCCTCCACGCATAGGTTAGCAGAGATTTTTGTATTCAACCTCCATATATACCCACAAAGAAGATGTAATGAGGTTGATGAATGTTATTTTGATGTAAGCTTCAACTTCTGGAGACTGTAACTACTATGATACCTGCAGCTTCTGGTCTTCATTTTCAGCTAATACAAGCTTCTTTTGCTATTAATTGCTCACTTTCCACTTCTTCTTCTTGTTCCATGATATGCCTGTTATGCATTTATTCATGTGTTGTTGATGTTCAGCATTAGAGGGGCTATCATCCCATCTTTGTGTTAGAATCTAGCTAGTATCATTGAATTTGTATGCAGGTTTTTGTTGTTTTAATACCAGAGAGTTGTCATCCTGTCTGTGCATTAGGAAATAGATTTACAGACCTTTAAACTAGTTGCAGCTAGCCATCATAGGGTCCTGTGCATCTGCTGGTGTGATCAGTATTCTCCATCATCACATTTACCTTAAAATTGTGAGTAATTGGTGGTCTAAAGCCTTGTAGTCTGGGGGTGTTCACCCATGTCTGGGGTTAAGCATAGTAGAAGTGGTTATCTGGCTTGAATATGCATAATTTCTCTCATTCATCCACCATTTTCCAACATTTTTGTTGAGTTTGTAATGTTCCCGAGCATCTCTAATATACAACCTAGGAGAGTTTCTTGGGGTGATAACAAAACCAATTACATTGTTGATAGGAGGATAAACTGTTTGAGATTTTTTGTTGTTGCATGGCCTACTCTATAGATTCAACAACATCTTGTTTTTATTTTCTTGCTTCTTCAATCTTACTAGCTTCTTCCTTACCTTTTTCTTCCTTTAGTTTCCTTTTTTGGTTTGTTCTTCCCTCATTACAAGATTTTTCTAGTCTACTACTACTTTCTTTCATTTTCTTCATTTCCCAAACTTGTGTTTTCTTCTTTAGCTACTTTTATTCTTTCCTCTTACTCTTTCTTCCTTAGCTACTCAATTTCAAGGAGTTTTTGTTTTATCATTTCATCCTCTTTCCTAGTTTGCTCTTTTAAGCTTGTGCCTTGTGATGTAGATTGATGCTTGGGTTTCAATCTTTCCTACACCTCTTCCCAAGAGTTTGCATTCTCATAGGAAAACTCATGATCTCAATATTCATGAGAATATGGCCAAGTAACAAAAACATAAATGTTTCTTTTCTATATTCAGGCTTTTGTGATCCATAATGAATTAAGCAAAGTCTTTCGGTAGAAATCACATAAGAGAAATTTTTGGCCGACGCATTTCGAACCAACAAGTGTGGTCCTGATGATGAACCACACGTGTTGGTTTGAAACGCATCGACCAAAAATTTATCTTATGTGATTTCTATCGAAAGACTTTGCTTAAAACATAAATGTCGTGTTTCAAAACCAATCCTTTAGGATGATTCCTCTTGAACTATCCTTGTAGGAATATGTACTCTATCATAGCATTACTTGACTCATAATGTCCAATATACATGTTATAGGCAATGAAATCTTTCCATCTTGAATATGGTAGGGGAGCCTGAAATCATGGAAAATGGTCTAATATGCTATCTCTCCATTCATAACCTATTTGGAACATACTCAGGAAACAAATAAGGAGAATCAATGGCCTCATATACTCTAAGATAAGTATTGTCTTCTTTTTAATACCAACTACCTATGCTTCTCGACAAGATCATATCTTATTTTAATTAATCTTGGGCATTCCTTGTAGAATATCTATTTGTACAATGGAGCCAAAAAAGTAATCACCCAATTTTTCATAATCTCTCTTTTATTTGTTTTCCCATAACCCATAATAGTAAACATGAATTGGGTTTCCAGCTAAAGTCAATTTCAATGTAATCCTAGGAAATAATAGCTTGCACAAATAATATCTAGTAGATAAGATGACATGTAGAAAGTGGGGAGAATCTTAGCCACTAGGTTCTTTTCTCTCTCAATAGCTCTGTTCATGGCATATGATAAGATGGTTGCCAAATCAAATACATCATAGATTGTGATGATAACATGCACAACTAGTACCTAAGCATCTTTGAAATGGATGCAATTAGCCTCACCATGTAACAACACATCAAGGCCATTACATAAATATAGTGGTTTCTTGGATTTGTCATTGTGTATACCCCATCACTCTCAACAAAATATATGTTTTCTTCAACCCACCGTCCTACTAATATTTTCTTAACATCATTGTCTTGGTGAAATTGTTGTACAAACCTTGTAACCATGATTTGATTTTTTTAGTTGATGCAATCGATAGTGCTTCTTCAATACAAATCACTGAAAGAAGTTGTACATCTTCCTTCATCATTAATCACTGTCATATTCTTATGTTTACTAACACAATCTATTTCCATAGAACAAGGCATCACAAGGGTTCTAACAACAATAGTATGTAAGTGGCATCTTCTTATGGTAGAGAAGACAATCATCAATATCTTTTGTTTCTACATCACTTGAAAGAATTACATCAAGAAAATCTTCTTATTTGAATTTCCTACAAATATCTCTTGATCCTAGAAAAGTTACCTAAGGACTTATGAGGGCCTCATTGTCCTTAAATATGGGCCTCATTGGCTCAATATCAATTTTTTGCTAGTTGAATTGTAGATTTTTATTGTTCAAGAGTCATTTCCATGTCGCTATTCATCAAATCTACAATTCGGAAAACTTCAATAATTTGATTTTTCTCTTTGGAAAATTGCTTTGGAGTTCCAGAAGTGGATCCTTAGGGAGACATACTATCTATGATGAAAATTAATCCTAAAATTATTAGCTACACAAAATTTTATTCTAAACAAAACCTACTACATCTAGTTGTTCATTACTAATGGAAAAAAACTTTCATAGCAAGGATTTCAACAAAATTCATGTTAAATTCAACTATCAATAGTAAGATCTAGTAATGAAAATAAGCAAGATGTGATGTACTGATAGTTGTATTGATTAATGATTACAAGGAAATTACAACAAAAAGTTGAGCTTACTCCACTATGAAAACACTTGAAACACCAAACACTTTGAGTCACTCCATTGATACAACACTTTACTAAATAACTTGCCTTTGAAGTCAAATATGTGTATTTGATATTTAAATAAACTTTGATTCAAATGATAGTAATGATGAGTTATGTAATCAATAGATGGAGAAAGATGTGAAGCAACAAAATTGCATGTATTTTAGACAAAACCATCAAGTTGCTAATGGGAAAAAACAATTATAGTGAAGGAGCACCTTTACATAAGTTAGCAATATTAAGGGAGTGGAGGAACACCGTTATATAATTTAGCAATATTAAGGGAGTGACTTTTGAACTTTCAATGGTCCTAATTAGTTTGAAATTTCACTTCACTAAAACCTAAATATTTGAGTGAAAGAAACTCCATGGAAACTTTGGATTATCCTAATACATTTCAATTGGTGTGAAAAGAACATTAAACTAAGGAGAGAATTCCCTAAACTTTCATGGACTTGTTTTCAAACTTTCAATTTTAACGAAAGTGCTACTGAGGTGCATTCTCAACTTTTCATTTTAGCAAAACACTAGATTGTCAATGTTAAACTTTTATCATAGTGAATTTAAAAACACTTACCAGAGTTCATGGTGAACAATTTGCAGAAAGAATTTAATGCCAACTAAAGAAAAAATTTATGTTTGTGACATTTAACACACGGAAAAAAGGTGTACAAGCTCCTCCGATGGCTAAAAGTGAAGTTTTAACTTTGATAAAAGTGAAAAGTTACCTCCACTAGGTAAATTAGAAGATTTTTTTGAAGTTGATGTCGAATATTTTTTTAAAGTTGAAAATTTTAATTGAAAAAAGAAAAAAAGGTAAAACATGTTAACCTGAAAATTAGTTAAAACAATTGCTGAAAGCAAGATTTTCATCAATATTGGAAAAAATATATTTTAAAAAAATTGAAAATAAATAAATTAAAAAATTAAAATATTTTTTAAGGTCAAATAGCTTATGTCTATTTGCACATCTCCCATTTTTTCTTATTTTTTCTCCTCTTTTGAGCATATTTGATGGTCAAAGAGTAGATTTCTCAAAATTCTTATTCATTGAAATATTACATAACTTTAAAAGTACTTCTTATTCATTGAAATATTAGATAACTTTAGAATTCTCAAAATTCTTATTCATTGAAATATTACATAACTTTAAAAGTACTTCTTATTCATTGAAATATTAGATAACTTTAAAAGTTTATAACTGCAAAATATTATGAATAAAATTGAGTTGGCTCATTGACTTGGTATTAACAAGACTTATAAATCTTGAAAATGCAGGATGGAAAAAAGCACATTAACAATGAACAATCACTTAGTATTAACAAGACTTATAAATCTTGAAAAGTATAACATAGCTTGTTTTTGTAGAAATGAGAATAATATGTTGATGTGAATTGGTACAATATTACTATATATACAGGTCAGAACTAAAATTAGAAACAAAAAGATGCAACTGTGAAACTCAAAATAACAGAATTAGAGCCAAAAAAACAAAAATTAGTTGGGAGAACCTTACATCCAACTGCACTGCAGGTACAAATCCAAGTTGTCTGGAGTTCTCCGATGTCACCCCTGATTACCTTGTTGAAGTGATAAAAGTTATCCAACGGCACTGCATGTACAAGTCCAAGTTGTCTGGAGTTCTCCGATGTTACGCCTGATTACCTTGTTGAAGTGATAAAAGTTACACGGGAAAAAGGGTAAACTCCATTTGTATGTAACCAGTGAAAAGTCATAACTCAAGTCTGAAGTCAAAGTCACTGATAATAGTAATTGAACCCTTGTTAAGGACCTAAATAGAGAATATTGTCATAAAATAATGAGCTTACATGACCGCCTACTATATTGTATCTCTAGCCATGTTATAGAGGCTGAATAATTAAATTTATCCAGCTTGAGTTTCAGGGAAATGAAATGTTTTCCTCCATTCTATGGTGAACCAATGTCCATTCCTCAAGTTAAGATATCTATTGGATGGAGTACTCTGAAACAAGTTTTGCAAATGCAGAAGATTTGTTGCTGAGTAGCTTAGAGGGAGTATCATACTCAGCAATTTGTCCTGATTCAAGACAAATACACACAAATACATAATATAAGTAAAAATGAAATGTGTCCAAAAAAACAGTAACTGTAACAAAACACTAGAAAATAGACAGCCTATAAATGTTATACCATCCTTTAATAGGAGCACCATATCACTATCTATAATAGATGGAACCCGATGTGCTATAGTAATGACTGTGCAGGCAGAAAATTGGTGGCGAATTATTTGCTGAATAAACCCATCAGTTGCAGTGTCAACTGAGGCAGTTGCCTCGTCAAGGACCAGTATCCGACTTTGTTTTAGTAGTGCCCGTCCCAAACAGACAAGCTGGCATTGACCCAGACTCCAGTTTCCCCCATTGTCAGCCACTGTACAAGAGATCATTTCATTAGATTCGATTCTCATTTTTTATTCTAAGAAAAGGGGGTCCTAGAGGCCAGGTAGGTCTCAAGGATAGGACACACAAAGATAAACAAAATATCAGCACTAAGATGGAAAGAAAATAGCACAATTAGCTCCTGTAACAGGTTTTTTTTTCTGCTCCAGGACATCCATTGAATGTGAAAAAGACACCCAAACCTGAGGAATCTAGTTTCTTTTCTTTTGCTCGTACAATCTCACCAAGTTGGCACTTGTCCAAAGCCTGAAAGCACCGGCTTCATTAACAATAAACACACTACAAGATCCTCGGGAGAATATTTATACTCTTCAAGACAAGAATGATCGGCCCTAAAATTGATACAGATGCATATAGAATATGAAGCAGGACTGACCTCCCAAATCTCATCATCCGAGTAGTCTTCCAAAGGATCTAAATTATTTCTTATAGTGCCTCCAAACATTGTTGGTTCTTGGGGAATAATGCTGAATTTGGATCTTAGGTCATGGAGGCCCATTGTTGAGATGTCGATTCCATCAACGACAATTCTTCCCTTTGTTGGTTCCACAATGCGAAAAATGGATTGAATAAGAGTAGATTTGCCACTTCCTGTCCGCCCTACAACTCCCACCTTCGTGCCTCCAGGGAAAGTGCATGTAAGGCCTTTCAAGACAAGCGGAAGATGAGGTCCATAACGCACCTGATTGTATGGATCAAATTTATAGATGAACTGACATGCAATTACTAGCTTTGAATGCGTGAAAAAATTAGTCTATATGTATTGAGTTCTGACCTGCAAATCAGTTAGATCTATTGTTCCTCTGGATGGCCAGTTGAAATTTGGTCTACAATTCTCCATGATCAATGGGGGCTCACTGGGAATACATGAATACTGCATTATTCTCTCCACTGAGATCATTTTGGTCTCCACAAAACAAAGGCACCATATTACCCAGGCTTGTATCATGTTCAGATTTAGACCATATGTTACTGCCAACCCTGCAATGCCTGTTAAGGTGCCATTTGATTTACCTTCATATTTCATTATAAAGAATATGTCTAACCTGCTGAGATCAGTTTAGGAAAAAATAATTGCATGCCAAGATAGTAATTGTACCTACTTGGTCTAATTATATCTTCAGGCAAGCGAATAAGGACCACCAAAAAGAATGCAAACACAAGATTTGATAGAAAATCCATCCGAATTCCAAGCCACTCATTGGCCCCAACATTGTGGAGACTAGGTCTAGTATACATATCAGTCAACTCATGATTTCTCTCCATGAATCGAGACTCCTGGTCAAAACTTCTAATGGTGGTTGCTCCAGAGATTGATTCTCCAAAATGTTGTACGATTGGAGCTCTAGAAACTAATGACAACCGAGCCAGTTCCCTAGTTGATGGTATGTAATATTGCTGCATGCAAGGAAGGTCAGAGGAGTTACAAGAATTCTCTTATTCATTACCATAATAACGCAAAAGCAGGGAAACAAAGAAATACAGAAAATGTTGTCATGATAGAATCCTGATGTAACTCTATCTATTTTATAGCATCCTTTTCAATCAGATTATGGGCTTTGTCTACACCAAACCTTGAAGTAGAGATCAAACTCTCTTATCTCCAATTTATGTTCCTCTGAGAAAATTAAAATTTGCCAAGTTTGTATTTATTATTATTGAGAAATATAGAGAATACCTGATACCATATACAAGTTGAACCCACTGGTATAAACACAATGAATACCTGCCAAGAAATCTGGGACATGACTGCAATGATCCCCAAAAGTTGTATAAATGCAAAAGCCAAAGCTCCTAGTTGAGTAGGAATCAATGTGTCCACTGCACTCTGATCAGTTGATGCCTGTCAAGAAGCAGAGAGCTTGTTATCGACCCGCTAGAATCAGTTGATTTCCTTTCTCTCTCCGAACGGTATTAGCCTATTAAAACAATAAATGTCAACTGACCCGATTCAGTATTCGCCCAGATGGAGTTGCATCAAAGAAGGACATTGGGGCACGAAATATACACCTGTGCAGATTGCTGAAAAGCTGATTGGCAGTTTTAAGTCCAACCAGTGAAAGAAGCATAGACCTCGCAAGAACGCACAGGGAACTGCTTAATGTCAAAGCAACATAAACCAGAATGAGAACGGAGTTTCTAACAGGGGAACTCTCATTTTCTTTTGTAGGGGTTGCCCATGCCATCCAATAGTTACTACTTATTTGAAGTAGCTGAAATATTATTTGGGCCATTAGTATTACAGGTATCAAAGTACCATTGTATGCAGCAGTAATGTAAGACCAGTATACCGACATGTTTACCCTGCCTCTCTCTCTTTCTTCTTCTTGTACAAGCTGTGAATTTTTTTTCTCTTTATCCAATCTTTCTTCGTGGTTTTCTGGTTCAACCTCTTCCTCTACATTTATTGAGTTCTGAACACGGCACTGCTTCACTGTATCACTAGCAGTAACATTTTTCATTGCAGTTGTATTGCCAGGGCATGAGCTTTCAACAAATCTCTCTGATGTGTACGCGTCAGATTTCTCCATAGCAGAAATAGCTTTCAAAGCTTTCTGATGTGCACCAACCAATTCAACAAAATCTGTGCCTGATTGTAAGATGTCATCATATCTGCCGACCTGAGTAATTTCACCATCTCGCATTACCTGTGAAGAATATCATGTACATCAACAAAATATGGATCCCTTATCTTCTCCCCTCAATAAATGATCACAAAACCCATTGTCTCTTTACCAATTACATTGAAAATTTTAATATCACTAGAACAGGATGAAAGAAATTCAAACCTACCAGAATGATGTCAGCAGTGGGTAAAAACTCCACCTGATGAGTTACATAGACTACAGTCTTTGAAGCCAGAATCCCAAGTATGCATTCCTGTAACAAGCAAGTCCAATTTCTTAGATATTTATGGACATGAATTTGCATTCAGACTGAACGATGAATTGCAGAGTGCTACTGTAGAGCTTTATCATTCCATCAAAACATTAAAACTAATTAATTCAGGAAACCTACAGTATGTAAAGAATAAGAGAAACATACTTGGAAAATATGTTTTCCAGTATGTGCATCCACAGCACTAAAAGGGTCATCAAAAATATAAATGTCTACATCTTGGTATAAAGCACGGGCAATCTGTATTCTCTGTTTTTGTCCACCACTCAAATTTAACCCTCTTTCTCCAATGTCTGTCTCATCCCCGTAAGGGAGAAGTTCAAGATCTTTCTTCAATGCACAAGCCTGAAGTACACTATTGTATCTAATATTACCCATCTGCTTCCCAAAGAGAATAGTGTCTTTAATTTTCCCACTTTGTATCCAAGGAATCTGAGGGACATATGCTTTGGTACCACTTACGCTAACACAGCCTGATATTTTTGGTATTTCACCCAATATGCAGGATAAAAGGCTTGATTTTCCTGAACCAACAATTCCACACACTGCAACCCTCATGCCCCTCTCTATTTGAACATCTAAACCTCTTATAGTTGGACAAGAGGAATCGGGATTCCAAGAAAATATCCCTCCTTGGATTTGAATCGCTAAGTCTATTGACTCCTTTGATACCTTTTCTACCGCATCGTGCTGCAGCTCTTCCTCCTGCAGAAAGGCCACAATGCGATCTACTGACACTTTAGTTTGAGTAGTCACGGAGATTAAGTCAGGAAGATTGTTTATAGCTCCCTGAAGTATCTCAAAGGTTGCAAGTGCAGAAAGAATTCTCCCTGCTGTCAACGGCACTCCTATAAGCATACATGTACCAAAAGTTGCAACAGACACAAAAGTGGGTGCAACAGAGAAAACAAATGTTGTGATAGCTGATGCGTAAACATATTTTTGCAGCCAACTACATTCTGCCTGCCTCAAAATTTCTAGCTTTCGCAGAAATCTTGTCTCCCAAGCCTGCAATTTTAAGATCCTCATAATTTTTAATGTCTCCGATGTGTCCTTCATCCTTTTGTCTTTTTCTTCCATGATTCTCTTCTGAATTTTTTGTTGCAATTTTGCAACTGGGAAGTTTGGCAACATAACTGCCAATGAGGCTGCCAACCCTGAAAATGCTGCCAAGCCCAAGTTCTGATATAGAATAATAAAGGACAGAACAACTTGAAATGGAAAAATCCAGATACCATGCATATGCCAACAGAAACTTCCAACATTCTGAACATCTATACTCATGTAGTTGATAATCTCTCCGCTTGTATGCTTTTGTCTTGACTGACTGGAAAGCAACAATCCCTTCTTGTATATCATAGCTGTCAATGCTGCTTTAGCCCATGAAGCTAACTGATGCTGTTTGAAATGCCATTGTCGCTGTGACAAGGATCCTAATACCTTTGCCACAAAAAATGCACAAACTAGCACATAGCCTTGACTTTCAAACTGTTTCTTTCCATCTAGAAACAGAACAAAGGCACCTATAAAATATGGACCTACATATGATGCACAAGTTTCCAGTGCTCTTAAGGATGCAGTCAAAAGTACTTCCTTCCAGAGAGATAGGAATAAGCCTTTTGCTAATGACCCGGTATGAACTTTGGCCTCTTGCTGATCTCTGAATTTATGGTATATTTGGCCTGCCCTGTCCACATCTGCAACTTGGGGTACGTCATCAAGGTGCAAAGGGCTCTTATAACCAGCAGCAAGCAGAGGACTCATCCAAGAAAATGACAGCCGACTGAGAAGGTTGGCTGTTGCATAAGTAGTGACTGCTTAAATGTTTCCACATTTTGGGGAATTGTCTTTCAAGAGAGGTTCTTGAATGGTCTGTGAGGAGGAATCTTCACCACTTCCGGCACAACAACTACTATAATACAAGAAAGCCAAAAAGAGAAGAGCCATAATTTCAACAAAGATATCAACAGCAACGCTTCTTTGTTCTGTCAATTGTTGTATGTCGAGGAAGATGAAGGAAGCATGCAGAATGAATGATAGGCTCCACCACAACTGTAATAAAAGTGGGAACTTCTCTTTACCTTCTTTTGTGATGGAATGATGAACATAAGCTGACATTGTAGACCAAGTCAGAGCCTGGAAAATATACTCGCTCACATTTGCAAAACCTCCATGCTTCTCCTTCAGCCACCAATACACAGGGCTCCATATCCCGAGAACGCTGTAGCATATAGACAGGAAAATGCAACCACCTACAGCCAGCTTTTGCCTAATGCCCAGTTTAAACTTACTGGAAAAGCTGTGAAATGGAACAGGAAGTGTAGGTGGCCGAGGTGTGCGAAATTTACACCTTGTCAAACACAGTTCAAGGATGACAGGAACAAGAAAGAACAAATTAAGCCCAATTGCAAGTGCATGCCGAAAGAACTGCCCTACAAAAATAGCTCGAAGTCTCTCCCACCCAGCTGTTTCACCCATTTCCAGCCAGAGGGTACCGTTATTCTTGTACAGTGCCCAAATGGCTTCCATGACTGCAGGCAAATAATTGACCAACAATATCAACAAAGTACCTTATGGGTATATCTACTTCAGTACCCACATGAAAAATTTCTAACAGAACTCTTGGTTACCATTTACAAATGCACATACACATTGGACTTCACATAACAAGGATGTTGCATTGCAAAAACCTTCTTCTTTACTATACTACATAACTCAAGAAGAATAGTGTTAACATAACTAGCACCGAGTGTTGGTGAAATTGAATAACAGGTCAATAGCCGATACGTATATGTTTGACATGTCTGGGTAGCTGGCTGAATCCACTCTTCCTCTTTCATTGTGGTTGGCAAGATGCAAACTTCTGAAAGAACATAGAAATGGGTATATATGAATTGAATATTTTTTTTAAAATAATTTTGTGTCTTAACTGAAATGGGTTTATGAATTGAATGTTTTTTTTAATATTTTTGTGTCTGAAATGAAAGAACAGAGAAATGGGTGTCTGAATTGGATGTTTTTTTACTAATTTTGTGACGGAATAGAGGAATGGGTGTATGAATTGAATGCTTTTGTTTAAATAATTTTTTATTTTTGTCGAAAGGAGTTCAACTGCCCCCTTTTTACTGGGACCTGCGGCCTGTCTTCTCGTCTAGTAGATTGGCTAATCCATTGGTTTGAATTTTGAGTCTCTTTGGTTACAAAATACGACAATCGAGCTGCACGCAGGTGATGTTTTCCATTAGAATATTATACCTGCTTTCAATTTTCAATGAATTGGTGAGTAAACCGCTAAGCTCGCTCTCTCGATTATTGAAATAAACAAAGACTCAGCAAACTGAGTGGACTGTTAAATCAGCAGAGTGATGCTGTATTCTCTGAGTGGACTGTTAAAGCAGCAGAGTGATGTTGTATTCTCTGAGTGGACTGTTAAAGCAGCAGAGTGATGTTGTACCAATGGGGCATAACAGTTTAAACAAGGTGAATTAAATGTTAGTTGTTTTTAGAATATATATATTAATGAAGTTTTTTCCATTTTTTTTGTTTAATTTCTTTTTTATCAAATTATTAATAATTCTCCACAATTAAAATGTTTTAGGAATTTTTCAAAACATTAAATTTATATAATTAAAAAAAAATCACAAACAAATTAAAATACAAACAAACTCCTAATTGATTTGAAACACGTCGACAAATATATATCTACATATAATTTACGCCAAAATTTTTCTTGCAAACAAACTCCTCTTCCTCTTAATCTTAAGAAAAAATTCTTAATATCCAATACTGCTTTAATAGCTTTGAGTTGCGAATTAAAAGAATGGCGTAGGTGAACCTATTAATATTCATAAACGAACAATTAAAAAAACAAAAATCATAATTGATTCGAGATATTAGGAAGAGATTACGCCATTATTTTCACTTGCATTGTTACATGATTCAATTTCCTTGTGTGTTTTCTTGTGACAGTTGACAAGAAACTTAGTGGCCTGGTTGAAATTTTTTTGTTTTACTTTCTCTTTTTTTTCCCTCTCCGGTTTGGTTTTATTGATTTTACTGGTTTGGTTTTCTTTTTAATCTTTCTGGACTTTATAAGGTTTAGTTTAAATGGGTTGTATTTCAATGTTGAGTGAAAAACTATTTATTTATTTGTAAAATATTATTATTAAAATTAAATTAAATATAAACATTTTATAAAATAATTATAATCTCAAAAGTTTTCCATTTTAATTTTTTTTATAAAATTTAATAATTTATTTCATGGTTTTATCAAATTAATTATTTATCATAATAACATCTATATTTTATAGATAAATGATTATCAAATTTTTATCATGTTAATATTGATATTTTATAAAGGAATTATTTTGGGTATTTTGATATAGCATAGGTAATTTAGTGGATGACAAACGACAATTAGGGTTTTTGGCAAGGGATGCTTCACAGGGTTTCTATATGTGCTATTTTGAAGCTCTAGGTTTGTTTTGTTTAGTAGGAGCCCTTCATCGTCCCTTTTAGGCTGGAATGGGTGCATAGTTATCTTTAGTTTCTGTTTAGATGCTCGATGGTGGTTTGGGGGTTTTCACGTGGTGGCTTGGCTTTTGCCTCCATTTCAATCTCGCCCCTCTATGCTACATTATTATGATGGGATGGAGAGAGTTTGGGTTCATCTCGAGTATGTTCTGAGGTGTGGAGGTTTCACAATCACCCACTCTACTAGTCAATGGCAGCTTGGGGGGATCCATACAACAGTTTGGCTTCTACCTCCTTATTTCACTCGTCATCTTTTGATTCTCTCATTTGGTGGCGTGGACAAGGGTTGGTCACTTATGTGGGGGCAAACTTGTATTGTTTATGCCTAGTCATAAGGATTTTTAATTGATTTTTTAGTTTTTTTCATTCTCAGTCAAGCTTATGGGTTGGCATTCTTTGTTTTGGCTCCCTCCCTTTGGCTCTTAAGGCTTGGATGTTCAGATCTTCATGCTTTCTCCCTTTGTTACTGATCCAGGTGGATATTGGTGGCCACCTGCCAAGTCCACCTGGACCCCCACCATTGTCTTTCTCAGCATTTTCAGTTTCCTTAATTGTAGCACAACTTACTATTTTTAGCAGTTTTTCGGGTCCTGAACTTCCGGAGCCGTTTTGAGGCCCTAAACGACGTTTTTTGGGGAATCCAGGGGCAACACGAGTCCATGTAATGGACTGGTGTTGCCCGTTCCAACAATGATAGTGCTCGGATAGATCTTTCTAATGAGCTATTGTACACGTCAAACGGAGATCATATGCCAAAGTTACGACCCCGGGAAGTTGATGTACCAACTTACCCCCAAACGGGGCCCACAGTTTGGCGTTTCATCTCCTAGGGTTAGGTTTTGGAATGTTAAGGGTTTTTCCATTGTTTCCCAACAATAAATAGGCCTTCGAGCCTCATTGTAACACAGTTCAGAGGCATGTAGCCATCACATCTCTTCTCAGAGATAAGCTACCATCGCCCTAGCTAGTTTATTTCCATTTCTGTTTGTAAGCATATTTCAGTATTTTCCATTAATGAAATGAAGTATTATTTCCGCTGCATCTTTGTGTATATGGTTATCTCTGTAATTTGTTGCGTTCCTGTTTAAATCCGGATCAGTGGTATCAGAGCGGTCTGCTTTTTCTCTGTTTTTCTTTGCATGTCCCCAACAAGGTCGGGATATAAGGAGTTAGGGCTTGAACTGGTTGAACCTTTGCAAGACCAGCCTCGCAAATCCCGACGGCCTCCCATGGCGGACGAGAAGAAAGACGAGGGGGCAGGAGATCCCATCAAAATCTTGCTCGAAGAAGCGCTCGAGCGACAACGGAACGCGATGATGGACAGCTTTGCGCAGATCCTTCAGCGGCTACCCAGAAGCGGCGCATTGGCTTCCAGCAGCTCCTCTGGAAACGCCACACCCTTTAAGGTACAAGTTAATTTTGAAATCCCCATATTCGAGGGTCAGATAGATGCCGATGCCGTAGATAAATGGTTAAATCTGCTAGAGGGTTATTTCTCTGTTCATGAATTTTCGAGTCGGGAAAAGATTGTTTTTGCTCTTCTCAAAGCAGCCCCCCACGTCAAGGACTGGTGGGAAACCTACTGCGAGCAGAAGGATGAAAGTATTGGCTCACTATTTTCAGCCGCACCCACCTGGGATTCGTTCCGGGATGCCATCAAGGAGTAGTACTACCCTGTCGGAAGCTATGAGGATGAATACATAAAGTGGACCACGCTGCGGCAGGGAAGGGACCAAGACGTGCCGGAGTTCACCAATCTTTTCCATACCCTTCGCACAAAGTTGGGTATCAAGGATTCGGAGCAACATTTGATACTCAAATACCGTGGCTGCCTGCACAAGTACATCCAGGAAGAAATACAGTTCCTAAACATCCCCTCGCTCGGCGCAGCATACTGGTATGCCGTCAAGGTCGAGCAGAAGTTTAAACAAAAGAAGCGAGACTTTGGATCTGCGAATCCAAAGCAGGGGAAAGGTGCCCCTAAACCACAGAACAAAGGACAAAGCCAAGGCGGGACAGCCCAAGACAACCAGCCGAAGCTGCAAGCAAAGAGCAACGCCGCGAAGCCGAGAAAGGACACTGGAAAATGGTGCGAGTTCCATAAGAGCTCCACTCACAACACAAGTGAGTGTCGGGCCAAGCAGTCACTGGTGGCTGAGCTAAAGGTTTCAGAATCAGATGCATGTTCCGACTCTGAGTCAGAACCCGATAAGGGGTATGAAAAAGGGAAGCAGATCATTGATGCGGATCCCAGTGCCACTGTTGCTACCGCAAAGATCCAGAAAAATGAACCCGAAGATCCAGAGGAGGAGGAGCGTCTCTTCCACTCCCAGATGTGGGTAAAGGGCTCCCCGATACAGTTCATTGTTGATAGCGGGAGTCAAAAGAACCTCATTTCGGCAGAGGTCGTGAAGCGGTTGGGCTTACCGACCACAGCACATCCACAACCATACACCATTGGGTGGCTTCACCAAGGGCGAGATCTTCGCGTGAGCCAGCAGTGTCGCCTTCCATACAACATCAAGCCCTTCACGGATGAGGTATTGTGTGACATCGCTCCCCTTGAAGTTTGTGATGTATTACTAGGACAACCATACTTGTGGAAGCGACATGCTGTGTATGAATCAAGGCCCCGTGCTGTTATTATTACATTGGGAAATAAGTTGTTCAAGATACCAGAGGTAGCACCACCTGCCGCCATCTCTTTGATTACTGCAAAACAATGCAGTAAGATCATTTCCAAAACCAGGAAATTTGTTTTCCTGATGATACGCCCTCAAGGGAAGAAGAAGACAGTGGCCGCGGCCTCCAAACGGGGTCCCTCTGCACGACAGCTACAGATGGACAAGATTGTAGAGGAGTATGAAGACATCTTCACCTCCCCAGCAGGGGTTCCTCTGCACTGTCAAGTCAAGCACTCCATCGATCTGACCCCAGGTGCGCCGCTACCCAATGGACCAATTTATCGGCGCTCCGTTCTGGAGAACGATGAAATCAAGAGGCAGATTCAGGAGCTCCTGCAGAAAGGTCACATCCGTCCGAGTTCTTCGCCCTGTGGGAGCCCGATAGTGTTGGTACAGAAGAAGGATGGGACTTGGAGACTCTGTATTGATTATCGGGCGCTGAACAAGATTACTGTTCGTAATAGGTACCCGATCCCGCGGATTGATGACCTCCTAGACCAACTAAAGGGGGCGAAATATTTCAGCAAGATCGATCTGAAGTCAGGATATCACCAGGTACCAATTGAACCCTCAGATGTGTGGAAGACTGCCTTCAAATCCAAGGAGGGCCTCTTCGAATGGTTGGTCATGCCTTTCGGATTGACGAATGCTCCTGCAACCTTTATGAGGCTAATGGATGACATCTTGCGGCCATTCACCAACTCCTTTGTAGTAGTATACTTGGATGACATTCTGATCTTCAGCCAGAGTTGGGAAGAGCACCTCCACCACATCCGACAGGTTCTCCAAACACTGCGGCAACACAAGCTATGTGCCAATTTGGAGAAATGCACTTTTGGCATGACCGAGGTTCAGTATCTGGGATACATCATTGATGAACAGGGGGTGCATGTCGATCCAGCCAAGGTCCAAGTCATTCGGGATTGGCCCTCTCCAACCACTCTAACAGAGCTCCGCAGCTTTCTAGGTCTTGCCAACTTCTACCGCAGGTTTGTGTTGGGATTTTCTCATATTTCTTGGCCCTTGAGTCAAGTCACCAAGGGCGGGGCGAAAGCAAAATTCTTTTGGTCTGAATCTCAACAGAAGGCATTCAGGGAGTTGAAGGATCGCCTCTGCACGGCACCAGTGCTCGCGTTACCAGATTTACAACAACCATTTGAGGTCGAGACAGATGCCTCTGACTATGCTATTGGGGCAGTCCTTACTCAACATGGACATCCAGTGGCATATCACAGTGAAACACTTTCAGACACAGTCCGGAAGTACCCCACTTATGATAAAGAGATGTATTCCATTGTACAGGCCTGCCGACAATGGAAGCATTACATTTTGGGGAAGGAAACGGTCATCCACACAGACCACCGACCTCTGCAGTTCATACAGACCCAAGGGAAATTGCAGAATGATCGCCATCAGAAGTGGTCTACATACCTGCAACAGTTTCACTTGAATATCAAGTATAAAAAGGGCAACACCAATAATGTTGCAGATTGCCTCAGTCGACCACCGATCATGGCGCTAACCACCGTGCTCAACTCTTGCGGGCACGAGACTTCTGATTGGCCACTTCTCTACAAAAGCGACCCAGAATTCGGCCACACATACCAGACACTCTTGGAGGGTCGGCAGGTTGCAGATTTTCACCTCCAGGATGCCCTATTATGCCACCTCGGTCACCTTTGTGTTCCTTCAAGCGAGCGTGCCAAGATGATTTGGGAAGCACACTACAGTCGGGCTGCTGGGCATTTCGGGGTCGAGAAAACAGTGGCAGTACTACAAAACTATTTCTATTGGCCGAATCTTCGACAGGATGTTGGGAAGTACATCCGATCATGTACTGCCTGTGCCATTGCCAAACCGACCATTAAGAAGCAAGGCCTCTATACCCCGTTGCCTACCCCTAGTCGACCTTGGGAATCCATCTCCATGGATTACATGTCAGGCCTTCCTTCCACTAAGCATGGAAATGACTGTGTTTTTGTGGTCGTCAACAGGTTCTCAAAGATGGCCATTATGATGGCCTGCAAGAAGAATATCACAGCAGAAGCCACTGCTAAACTCTTCTTTGAACGAGTGTGGGTGCACTTTGGGATCCCACAGTCTATCATCTCAGATCGGGACAGTCGGTTTCTCAGCACCTTTTGGTCCAGTCTCTGGTCAATGTTGGACACCAAACTCACGAAGTCCACAGCCTTCCATCCTCAAACTGATGGCCAGACAGAGGTTGTCAATAGGATGATTGTGCACATTCTGCGCATGTATAACTCAAAGCATCCACGCACATGGGACGAGAGCCTCCCCTACGTTCAGCACAGCTACAACCGAGCTCTTCACAGCTCCACTGGCCATAGCCCTTTTCAGGTGGGTTTGGGATTCCAGCCACTATGCCCCATTGATGTGGCCATGCCACTTGCAGCTACTCACATGAATTCAGCTCATGTCCAGTCCGAAACAGATAAGGCCACCAGCTTCATTGAGCGCATCCAACATATTCGCCAGCAGGTCCATGACATTCTTGAGAAATCAAATGCCAAGTACAAGCAGCGACATGATCAACATCGGGTGCCACACAAGTTTCAGGTGGGCGACAAAGTCTGGTTGCATTTGCAAAAGGAACGTCTTACTGGAGCCTATCGGAAATTGAGACCACTCCGATATGGTCCTTACACCATTACTAAGGCTATGGGAGACAATGCATTTGAGCTCAGCATTCCCCCATTCCTTGGCCTGCACCCAGTATTCAATGTGGACCGCCTTCGGCCATACTTTCCACCATTGCTAGACACATCCGACATTGCAGAACAGCTCAAACCCACAGAATTAAATCCAGATTGCATGGAACAAGCTGCAACTGATCGGATCATGGACACACAGATCAAGAACACTCGCCAACAGAATATCCAACTGTATCGAGTTGTCAAAGCAGGCCAACTCCTTCAGCAGGGCAAGTGGCTCACCAGGGAACAAGTTCAGCAGAAGTTTCCTCATTTCATGGAGGAGCTCAACGCAATGGGGACCATTGCTTCCTAAGGGGGGAGGAATGATCCAGGTGGATATTGGTGGCCACCTGCCAAGTCCACCTGGACCCCCACCATTGTCTTTCTCAGCATTTTCAGTTTCCTTAATTGTAGCACAACTTACTATTTTTAGCAGTTTTTCGGGTCCTGAACTTCCGGAGCCGTTTTGAGGCCCTAAACGACGTTTTTTGGGGAATCCAGGGGCAACACGAGTCCATAGAATGGACTGGTGTTGCCCGTTCCAACAATGATAGTGCTCGGATAGATCTTTCTAATGAGCTATTGTACACGTCAAACGGAGATCATATGCCAAAGTTACGACCCCGGGAAGTTGATGTACCAACTTACCCCCAAACGGGGCCCACAGTTTGGCGTTTCATCTCCTAGGGTTAGGTTTTGGAATGTTAAGGGTTTTTCCATTGTTTCCCAACAATAAATAGGCCTTCGAGCCTCATTGTAACACAGTTCAGAGGCATGTAGCCATCACATCTCTTCTCAGAGATAAGCTACCATCGCCCTAGCTAGTTTATTTCCATTTCTGTTTGTAAGCATATTTCAGTATTTTCCATTAATGAAATGAAGTATTATTTCCGCTGCATCTTTGTGTATATGGTTATCTCTGTAATCTGTTGCGTTCCTGTTTAAATCCGGATCAGTTACCCTTGGATCAGAGTAGATCTAATTGAAGAACCCCCTTTGTTCTCCTTTGTCGGGATCGATGGGGAAGATAAAAGAACCATATATGGTCGAGGTTGATCATAACAACGTGAAAGTTTTCTAGATTTTTATAAAGGCTTTGAACGGGACCTCGATCCTGTTTTGGGTCTCAGAAGAGGAGTATGTGGCATATCTAATACAGATCTTAGAGAAATGGTTGGGGATCATAGTAGCCATGCTACAACATCTATGTGAAGGGAAGTAGTTGCAGGGTTTTGTTTAGATGTGTGATTATGACATAACTAGGAACTCCATTATTGTATTTCTTTTGAGGTTGTGTGGAGGTGCTTCAAGCTTTAGGAACCCAATTGCTTCAGTTTCTTACAAGGATGTGGTTCGGGAGATAGGTCTCATTACAATATAATGGCCACAGTTGTGTCCAAGACCTTATATTGTTGAACAATTTGAACAAGTGCCAACTCTGGAAGTAAATCTAAAAGAGGTAAATCAACTCTTTTTGGTTCTTCAATCAAAGGTTAGGATTTGCAGATTTAACGATTTTTGGCCAAGGTTTGAAGCTTTACATCAATGGGTTTTTACGACATAGTCCAAAAAATGTGATATTTACCTTTGTTCAAAAGGGTTTTTCATTGTTCAGTTTGATTCCCAAGAAGATCTAAAGAAAGTTTTGAAGGGAGGACCATGGTTCTAGGGAAGAGTAAGGCTTTTCATCACCCCTTGGTTTCTAGAGTTTGATTCTTCTACAATGGTGGTAACAAAGATGTCAGTTTGGGTAAGGTTTCCAAACCTCCCTCTTCCCTTTTGGCATCATAAGGTTCTAGAGGGTGTTGGAAACACTTTAGGTTCCTTTTAAAATGTGAATGTTGAAAGAACAAAGAAATGTTTATTCACCTTTTAATAAATATGTGTAAAATATACCTAAGCAAGGGTCTACTTGACTGCATCTTGTTGAAACACAAATTTTTCCAATGGATTCAAATTTTGGACTATGAAAACATGACATTCAGATGCATTCAAACGTATACCTTTAGGACTCATGACCAATGGAAAAAAATCCACCAAAAATAAAGGGAGCAAGTCACTAACAAAAAATCCAGACAACCTTTTAATCACTTTTTCTCAGAGGAAGAAGAAGGGGAAATCAAGCAGGATAATTCAAAACAAGATAGAACACAAGTTCATGATGGGCATGCACCTCACATTTAGAACAACTTATAAATAGAACCAATCCATGCAAAGGAACATCAAGAAGTGGTGGTTAAAAAAGAAAATGAGATGGCGGGCACAAAGAGAGTTCATGTTTCAGAAAGCTCAAATTTTTCCAAAGAAAATCCACTAGAGGTGACCGAGAATGAATTTGGAATGGTTCCTATTGATCATCCTACAAGGGGATGGCAGAAGGTGATGAGCCCCAGTATCACAACAAGAATGTTGAGACTCCCAAGGCTACCAACTTTAATTATCAACCCAGGGTTCGTACAAACTTAAGAGGTGACAATGCTATATGCATAGTAGGTCAAGTTCTACTCATGCCACCTTCAAGCAATGGACCAGATCAAGGCATACAAAGACCACTCTTTTAGCTAACTCAAGGAAGGAAATTGCATGAAAAGAGATTTCTATTCTAATTGTAGGAATGGAAACATTATTCTACTTGCAAAAATGAAAATGTTATTTATCCAAATGTAAAGGCTAACCCTAGTTGTAGGAATGTAAAGACTGTGTTATTTGCATAAATGGAAATACTAATCTACTTGCAGAATGTAAACTCTATGCTACTTGCAAGAATGTGAACATTAGTCTAATTGCAGAATGTGAAAAGTTGCTTTGAAAAGGAAATGAACTTATGCAACAACAATGCTTGTAATTGAAACCCTAAAGAAACATAAATTCAAGAAAATAGGCCTAATCTACTCTGCATTGATAAATCACCCTTTTAATAATTGTGTTCAAATAAACTTAGCTTTAGTGATAGAGTCCATGTGCATTTTATAATAAAATCATCATTACTATTCGAATTTGGAAATTTGTCCTCTAATCCTAATTGCAGGATTGTGTTGCAATGAAGAAAAGACATGTCTAAAGTGCTCTTTGCTCCTCCTCAATCATGGGTTCATAGCCTAGGGGTCATTATTCAAGCCCAAGAGACAAAAATCAAGTTGTTGGAGAAAATCTCGTCAAGTTTTCATGGTGCTACATGATACTACAAGATTGCTATAGGATATTACAAGATTGCCTTGTTTTGTTATAGGATTGGATATGTGAGCATCTTAAGGGCGGAAAAGATGGTTTAAAGGTGGGAAATGGTGTATGAAGGTGTATGAAGGTCATATGAATATTTTTCAAGCTTGGCACCTCTAATAGGCCCATCTTGCACAAAAACAAATGCACACGGTGTCATTCAATGACCTAGGAATGGACATTCGGTGGCAAATTTTTTAGGGCACTATGAGATGAAGAGGATGTTATGAAACTAGCTCAAGAGAAAGATAGAAAAGATAGATCAACGCCTTAGAATTCAGCCTCTTCGAGGGGGCAACCTTCTTTACATTACATAAATTAACAATTCTTGGATGATACAAATGAAAAGACCTCCTTTCTATATATAGGATTCTAAGGGGTCATAACATAATTAGAGTCGACATAACAATAATAATGTAAGGGCACAATAATAACAATAGTGAGCTTCTATGGGGCACAATAGTAACAATATGGGCACTACATGGGTACATCAATATAATAAGTGGGTTGTACTAATAACAATAAGGGGTTACACTAGTAGTATAGGGGCCTAACATGCCCCTCTGCTTCAAAAAGCGTTGTCCTCAACGCTTGAGTAGTTCTTGATGCTTCTGTATAAAATTATTGTCCTCCCATGTGGAATATTTAGTGGGTAAGTTCTTCCACTTGATGAGATACTCTGAAATTAATCGATTTGGTAGCTGTCGGGTTCTTGTTTCTGTGACTGCTCCAGGTTCCAATATGATTTTTCCTTCCTCTTCAATTTCTGGCAATATTGTTTGAATTGGGATCTTTTGCAACTTTTGAATAAGTGGCCATACTTCTTCGTCCTTCTTCCATTCATCCCTTGCTTCGTTTATCCAATCTGGTTGGATAATAGAAATAGCACAAAAAAATGCTTCCACATCCTCATCCTTGAAGAGTCTTCCCATTTGGTAAGGTCGCCATTTTTTAAGTGCATGTATTATTGCCAACATTTCCTTCTCATAAATAGCTTGCTTGAGATGTAGCTGTAAAAATACCCAATCACCTACATCAAAACATTTTTCACTACGATGTTGATCTACTTGTTGTTTCATTTGATTTTGCACCGAAGTGGCGTTATCCTTTAAAATTTGGAGAACTTGTTGTTGATGCTCGATGTGATCTTTCACTGCTTGAACCTTTTTCTTCTTGATATGTCCTTCTATCTCTAGAGTTTGAGGAGTGG
Organism: Pinus tabuliformis; assembly: GCA_031772625.1. Classification (NCBI taxonomy): domain Eukaryota; kingdom Viridiplantae; phylum Streptophyta; class Pinopsida; order Pinales; family Pinaceae; genus Pinus; species Pinus tabuliformis. The sequence continues at coordinate 793,974,966 of CM062811.1, forward strand.
TAATTTCTTCCAATCCTTTACAAGATATGGTCGGATTCATTTCTTGATGCTCGATGTGATCTTTCACTTCTTGAACATTTTTCTTCTTGATATGTCCTTCTATCTTGATAGCTTGAGGAGTGGTAATTTCGACCAATGAATTACAAGATATGGTTGGATTCATTTCTTCTTTCTCGATGTGATCTTTCACTTCTTGCACCTTTCTCTTCTTGATATGTCCTTCTATCTTGAGAGTTTGAGGAGTGGTAATTCTTGCCAATGCTTTACAAGATATGGTCTGATTCATTTCTTCTTTCTCTGGGGTGGGGTCCTAGCGTATATCTTCTTCTTTTAATGTTTCTTGATTCTTTTCTTCCTCCTCTTCATATTCTATGTAAAATAATTTCTTCTCAGCACACTTATGACCTTTAGTGCATTTGCTATGACAATTGTGACAAAGCCCTTTTTCTCTTTTTTCTTCCAATTGTTGTGGTGTAACCCTTGTAGGTTGTGGAAGGCTAGGAGAAACAACACTTCCATCTTTATAGTTGTGAGGGGTATGCTTCCTGGTTTCCATAATTTTGCTTTCCACTATGTCACAAAGCCCTTTTACTCTTTCCAATTGTTGTGGTGTTGCTCTAAAGAAGGTGTTGCTCTTTGTATCCTCATAATTTGCTATCATTTCCTCCATGAAAATTGACCACGTAACAAGTTGTTTACGAGAAAAAAGCCCTTCATACCATAAAAATTGATCCAGTTCTAAATATGAAGATGCAATACATACCTTTTGTAACAGTGGTACACCATGTAGATCAAAATATTGCTCCATCTGAAGTATCCAATTTACCGGATCCTTGCCATCAAACTTCCTCATCTTGTTTTTTCTTGATTTTAGGAGCTCGATCTTGAAACGAATGTAACTCTGTACTTTCAAATCTTTAAGTTCTGAAATTGCGACCTGTAGTAGCCCTCTGTGTCCTTTTTCCAATGCCACTAGTCTGATCCAAATTGGATTCTCCAAGAAAGAGTTATGCATAATCTCCCAAGATGACCTGATTATAGACTAGTTCAGTGGAGCAAACTTGTACGACGTACCACGAGTCACTGTTTCGACCTTTGGATCTAAAAAAGATATACAAGAAACTACAGTCCGTCCTCTTTCTATAAATTCTTATGAAATTTCAATCCGATGCTCAGAGAGAAAGTTATGACGATTTTTCCCAGGTCACCTGTTTGGAATGTAATTTAGGAGTCTACAAAAAGACCAACTTCCTCAGATCATATCTCCGCAAATATAGTGCGAAAAGTTCTGAAATTCGGACCCGAGATTCAGCGCGATTTCTTCTCAAGTGGGTTTTTTTTTATCTTCTGAAACGTCGCAGAAACAAGTTATAGCGAAAATGCCATAATGACTTGTTTGGAGCAGCGAAACCCTAGAATCCAAAGCTCTGATACCAAATGTTATGAAACCAGCTCAAGAAAAAGATAGAAAAGATAGATCAACGCCTTAGAATTCAGCCTCTTCGAGGGGGCAACCTCCTTTACATTACATAAATTAACAATTCTTGGATGATACAAATGAAAAGACCTCCTTTCTATATATAGGATTCTAAGGGGTCATAACATAATTAGAGTCGACATAATAATAATAATGTAAGGGCACAATAATAACAATAGTGAGCTTCTATGGGGTACAATAGTAACAATATGGGCACTACATGGGTACATCAATATAATAAGTGGGTTGTACTAATAACAATAAGGGGTTACACTAGTAGTATAGGGGCCTAACAGAGGAAGAGGCTGATGATGACATGAGAAATATAGGATGAGTGTGCCAACCCTACAAGCCACTAGTAGTACTTACATACCAAACAAACAATCCTTTTTGTCACACGGAATCAGTCAATAGTGCGGACACGACCGACCTTCCTAGAAGTCTAAGACATTCTAATGACAAACAAAACAAACTAGAGCTATCCTTCTCTAAACATGCATTATGATATGAGAAATCAAGTGTTTTGTTCTTACCTTTGTCCAAACGCTGTTGTAGAAGTCCAAGCTTTGTTGATCTGGATGAGCTCCTCCTTTTCTCCAAAACCTGCAATCACCAACAGTCAAACCATTAAATAGCACCTGATTATAACATAAAACAAAGCATATTCAACATATAGACCAAGGAGTACATGAAATAACTCATAAACAACAAGTTATTGAGAAGAATGAACTAATTTTCATTAAAGGTAATCAAAAGGAACCATTACAACCTGAGCCTTGGTGTTGTGCAAGCTCCTTCCAGGGTCCACAAGAGTTCTCCTTTACTTTGACAAAGCTCACCCACTTCCAAATAGAACAAGCAAAGATGGCAATCTCTCCTCACAAGCTTCTAAATGGGAGTCCTAATTCCTGCAGCATTTACCCTTAGAAATGTATAGCTTTCAACCTCTCCTCCTTCTGGTCCAATGCCTGTACTTATAGTGTTCAAGAGGAAGTTAATCAGGTCCACCATCAATGGGATAATCCCCTCTTTGGATGGGATAGCTCCCCTATTGATGGGATAAGTTCCTCTTTGGTAGGAGTGCATGAACCATCTGGAGGCGCTCAATACACGTCGAACAACCTTCTAGAATGCTCTAGAAATGACCACAAGTGACTTTTTAAAGATGAAACTTGCGCATTTTAACCTTTTCAGGGGGACGCACCTGCCCCTTTACATACAGAGCGTCCAATGACGCAGTTTTTGTGAACATTGGGTGCGTCCCCGCAGGTAAGGTTGAGAGAACCTGCGTCCCCAGAGATAAATACATTTAGAAAGACTTTCTCTCTTTTTTGGAGTTTGACATGGAAAGCAAAGGCATAAGACTTGCCTAAGAGGGTAGCATGACTGTTGATAGAGCCATCTAACTGTGAATAGTCATGGTGACATTTTTTAGTGTAACAATGCCATAATGACTTGTTTGGAGCAGCGAAACCCTAGAATCCAAAGCTTTGATACCAAATGTTATGAAACCAACTCAAGAAAAAGATAGAAAGATAGATCAACGCCTTAGAATTCAGCCTCTTCGAGGGGGCAACCTCCTTTACATTACATAAATTAACAATTCTTGGATGATACAAATGAAAATACCTCCTTTCTATATATAGGATTCTAAGGGGTCATAACATAATTAGAGTCGACATAATAATAATAATGTAAGGGCACAATAATAACAATAGTGAGCTTCTATGGGGCACAATAGTAACAATATGGGCACTACATGGGTACATCAATATAATAAGTGGGTTGTACTAATAACAATAAGGGGTTACACTAGTAGTATAGGGGCCTAACAGAGGAAGAGGCTGATGATGACAGGAGAAATATAGGATGAGTGTGCCAACCCTACAAGCCACTAGTAGTACCTACATACCAAACAAACATTCCCTTTTTTTTTCACTTGAAAATAATGCCAGTAAATAACCAAATTGTAGCAAAATGCGCTAAATTAGAAACTTGGATGAGTTGAATTTTATTGCATAGAAAAACACTCACTTGTAGCATGCATCTGACCTAAATCCATAAAAGCTTAAATAGAAATGTGATTTAATTCCTGAGTATGCAAAAACAAAGTGTGTAAAAGAGAATGGATCTAAGATCTATCAACTGCAAAAGGAAATAACCACATATTTTTGGCTTGCTAATGCATATTCTTCAACCACACTTCCAACAAGAGTGATGCTAACTAGACCTGCGCCAACAATTTTTGCAAGTAAACTTCTACTAAGAAAGTGTTGATAGTTTTGGACATGCCAACACTTAAGGGGTTTTCCAGATATGTGGTCCCAGTTAGACCTCACATCATTTTGGATAGGAGCCCCATCTAGAATACAAACCGATTACCATTTTCTTAAAGATTTTCCTTGTCTCTAACTGTCAGCAAGAGAGAGGAACACATGTGTTCCTTCGAAAAGAAAGTAAGTGTGCCTGGTGAGTGTTCAGTTGTAGGTGTGTCAAGGTTCTTCTACCGCAGAGGGAAAATAAAGTGAGCCTCTAAGAGAGAGGTAATAGTACCACTCTAGTAGAAACACACACAATGAGAGATATCTGTCTAACATCCAGCAGAATAGTCCACAAAGATGCGATGGGAATTACAACCCCTACAACAAATTCTCAATATGATAAGCACTAAAATAACTGAAATGGTTCAACTACTTTAGTACAGATGAAAACAAACATGAACCATAAACATTCATAGAATAGTCTTATAAACATTCATAATCCATGCATGAAGAACGTGATGCCCATCAGGCTTCATATATTAAGTAAAATTCCCAAGACACATGTATACAACAAACACCACTAGCTTCAATAGCGGAGCGTTGGAGCCACTACTTGCTCCCCAAAAGAACTATCTTGTATCTCTAGTGCCTTGCGGGAGGAGCCAAGGTGAAAAGTATTTTACTCATATAATGAGGGTGTATATATAACCAATGGGGTAATGCTTCACCTCCCTTGTGACTCTTTGGCTACCCTCATGACTGTTTGACTTCCTATGACTTTTCAACTTTACATGACTCTTCATATTTTGTACATGTCCTTTGGACTTCAACTTTACAATACATATTTGAATAAGAAATTACATAATCCACAAGAATGATGTGGCATATGATGACTCATGACATGACATTGTTGACATGGAATGCATGATGACATTGCAGTGTCAAGCCATTCTTGATGCTCCTTGTTATATATCTTCTTGAGAATACTCTTTTGTCCACCTCCATATGGCTTAGAGGTAAGGAATCTCGAGTCATTAGGGGAATTTTGAGGTCTAAAATGGGCCTCCTAAGAAAAATGTACAACCAAAATAAAATTTATAAGAACCAATATGATTCAAGATGATGATATCAACCATGGGGGATGATTCACCATTTTTTGAGTAAAAAGGTAAAAACATTAAAAAATAATAAAATAATAAAACTACTTTTTCAACTCGTATTTTCAACTTATCTCCTTATGGGTTTACTCAAATTTCAAGCGGAAACACTCGTTTGATGCAAAATTTTATTCTTCATCCAAGGAGTACCCAGGTTGAATAATTTCGATGGACCTTGCTACATGAAAAATGAGAAATACATGAAAAAATGTGATTGCAAATCATGGTTTTCATGTATTTATTAGTTTTCGTGTAGTAGGGTCCATCGAAAGTATGCAACATGGGTACTCCTTGGATGAGGAATCAAATTGTGCATCCAACGAATATTTCCACTTGAAATTTGAGTAAACCCATAGGGAGATAAGTTGAAAATACGAGTTGAAAAAATAGTTTTTCTTTCCCTCTAAAATTTGATGATGTAATCTAATCTTATTTTATTATTTCCACTATTATTTTATAATTTCCTTAGGAGGCCCATTTTAGAACTCAAAATTCCCCTAATGTATATCAGGACTTGAGTTGTAGTCACAAAATGGTGTCCCTTTGCTTTCTCCTAATTGATCAGCATGCATAATCATGTCTTCCAACATGTTTCCCTTCTCCATCTACTTCTTCATCATTTTTTCATGGTATGATAGAGCACCATCATTTAAAATTCACTCATAACAAGACGACATTAGTCCAATAAAACCCCTAGTCTAATATGCTGCATGTTGATCCATTGACTAAGTCAGAACCAAGTGGCAGGTTGAGGGAGAGGCTTAGTGAATGCACAATTGCATAACTCAGGTAGTCAGGGGTGAAGCTTGAGCCTTAAGACTGAACAAAGCACAACTTAGGATGGGTTGAGCAAGTAGATTGTGTAGTTTAGGAGTTCAGTGAGCTAGGTTGAGGGGTTGAACCACGATTGAACATGGATTCTACCTATTGTGCAGTTCTGGAAGGTAGAGCAGGGCGGGTGATAATTACACAACTCAGTAGCTCAAGGGTTGGGCTTGAGGTCAGAGGCTGCACAATGTGCATTTGAGGCTAGGCTGGAGGGTTAAATTGTGCATTTCTAGAGGTCAAGGTCCGAGCTTGAGCACTAAAAATACATAGTGCGTAGTCCTTGAAGGAAAGAACTTCACATTGCACAGTGTCAAGAGGCAGGGTTGTAGCTACAGGGTTGAGACTATGCAATGCACACTTTAGGAGGGCTAGATGAGGCTAATTTTCTTGGTTAGAGAGTTTCCAGAATTTGACTAAGTGTGGGATCAGTGAAGCTGATGTGAATAGTGATAAGAATTGACTGTGATCAAACTCTTAGAATACATGACGACACAACAACATATATCATCTAGGACACATGAAAAACATACTTCCCTTAGTGCGAAAACTTTGCAATGACTTACGACAAGTGCGACACCAAAGGTACACTTTAAGACGATCGTTATGACACTTGTGCGACAATTCTTAAAAAATTGGAAATGAGTAAGACAGATGTTTACATGACAATATCAATTCATTTACACAAAGATCATCCCTTGAAACCACCAAAACAAGGTTTTGTACATCGTGCGAAACTTAACATGTAAAAAGATCACACTTTGAATTTCTTGTAAATGGGAGAAAAGCACTTAGAGAAAACACATGCAATGAGTCTCAATGTTTGCAATGACAATATGCAAGATAGCGGTGGGCTTTGAAATTTGGGTGCAGGCCAATATTTTGGAGGGCGTTGTAGCAGCGATAACACTTGGTGACACAATGGTAGAATTCCATCTTCTCTATCTTGGTTGACTCTTTTGTGCATGGTCTCAGTTCTTCAAAGCATATTGATTCATCGTGAAGATCACTTCAGATTCCCCATTTACCCTATGAATAAACATGGTCCCTTTTGTGCCTTCTTGTTTAAATACAAACATAATATTCAATAATATCACAATGTTTCAAATCGAAAAGGGTAGTGTAGTTCACGAGCTTTAGATTTTTAGAGTATAGTTTTTCATCTCTAGTGTTGCTGCATTGCCAACAAACCTAGACAGTACCCTAACAGAGTCACTACAGGAACACAAACATTTTTCCACTACCAACGGTCCCGGACAGTACCCCGACGGAGTTGCTTGCTTCACCTCTCTGTGCAGGAAGAATTTCTCTTCTTTCGCATTTATTTATACATTTAAATAGTACTATGCATAGGCACTTATTAATTTTATGGGCGGAAGAGGGATCCCAACTTATTGAGAGCATAAGAGGTTGTTCCTTTATAGAAGCATATAGAGACCTCTGATTTACATTTGATCATTTGATTTTTTCCACTTTTCCTCCTCTACTTATTGGATGTGCTTGAAAACATTGAAACATAAGGAATCGAGTATGGGCATAAGATTTCCAGAATAGACACATGTATCATGGTTCGACACAAAATTATCCTTATAGATGGGTCATATAATCCATCAGAACATCATCTACCAAAATATATAACCAACACAAAGAAGGAGGACCAAAGGTTAGCCAAATGTTGTAGTGTCACAAGACTCTTTTCAACTCAGCCACAAACAGAGAAGCTAGAAAGCACATTCACACACTATTTTTATTTACAAAAACAAAAAAAAAAGAACAAGACCAAACAAGAAAAAAAACAAGAAACTATGTACATTGGGCAGGGCACAACCCTAGATCATTATTGAAAATATTGGTCTAAGTCTTGGCCATTAATAGGAAGAGAGTCAAGCTTCTTGTCTAGTGATTGGAGAAAATATGTGTGTTGGGCAAGATTTTCATGGACAATGAATGGTATGATCCACATGGATTGACACTTAGTTTGTTTGCCTTTGTCCTCGTGGGATTTTTCCCATTTTAAGACTAGGTCACCCGCACTAAATTCATTCTTCCCTGCAGATTTCCTGTCAAACCACCTCATGATACGACTATGGTGGAGATATTTTTTTTCTTTTGATCTATGTATTTCTTCCTACAACTTGCTGAGAGTGTTTATCCTACTCTGGACAAATAAGCACAATTTGCCTTGGGATTCTTGTGAAAGTTGAATGGAAGGCAAATAGATGTTCGAGGTAGGATGGATTCTTTTCCATACACCAGGAAGTAAGGAGACATTTTGGATTTGAGAGATCTGTGGTTTTTATCTTTATCATTGACCGGAGAATCCACAGTATAAACATTTTTGAACCAACGTTTCAAATCCCAAATGGGATCCATCATCAGGGTTAGAGAATGATGATAAAAGAACAGAATGGATCGAATAAATACCTAAGAGGCTAAATTTTTTAAGGAAAAGCACAGGTCGGCTAGAAACTGAATTTTATTTTATTTTAATTAATTTTAATCTCATTTATTTTTATTTTAATAAATTACTATTGAAATTTTATTAATTTTTTTTTAATTATTATTATTATTATTTTTTTTATTCTCTTTTTTATTCTCTCATTATTAATAAATTACTTTTGTTTTATTTGAAATTTTTATTAATTTTTTTTTTTTAAACTTGGGATTATAACATATAGATTAAAGAGAGATAGATTAAACTAAAATATAATAATTTCTATATAAATTAATTTAACCTATTAAACAAATTCAAATTAATAATTATAAATAATAAATGTTTATAATGATCAATATAATAATTAATATATTAATTATTAAATTAATTCATATTAATAATGCTTAATAATTAGAATAATAAATAATAAATATATTAATTAATTAATAGATTAATATTTAGACATAAATATATTAATAAATTAATATTAGATAATTAATTAATTAATATTATGATAATTAATTAATATATTAATTTTGAGATATAAATATATTGATTAAATAATATAATGATAATTAATTAATATATTAATTCTTAATTGATTAATATATTATTTAATAAATTAATATTAAATAATTATTCTTAAATAATTTATTAAATATAATATATTATTTAATAAATTAATATTATATAATTTATTAAATATATAAATCTTAAAATTTTTAATTTTTAGATATAAATATATTGATAATTAATTAATATATTAATTTTTAGATAATATATAGAACTGAAATATATTGATATCTATATAAATTAATTTAATAAATTAAACCAATACATATTAATAATTGTAATAAATATTTATAAAGGCAAACTGATAATTAATATATTAATTAATAATTATATTTATAATTGATCAATAAAATAATTAATATATTAATATACTAATTAATAATTATATTCTAGGTATTAAAAAGTTAATTATTAAGAAATTATATTTCTAAAATTATTTATTTTTAACAATTATAACTAATTAATATTTATAATTAATTAATATAATAATTAATTAATTAATTAATAGTTAGGAAGAAATTAATAAATTAAAGTATTTTAATGTTAATAATTCTAATTATGATTTAAATAAAAGTACTGACCAATAGACTAGGATAGGGATAACTTACCTGCTGAGGGCTTACCTGGGGATGGGTTGACGCTTTTTGATTTCCCTGATCAGGGGAAGCCAGCTCCCGCTAATCTCCATACCATTGTCTCTGTTCAAATTACAAGGATGCTTAATAATTTCGAGTGCTTCTCTGATCTTTCTTCTCTGATGCTGTTCTTCTCTTGCGATAATTGATGCGTTTTCCAGGCAGATGTGGTGGTTAGTCTTTGAGGAGTGTTCTGCCAATGCTGAGGTACGAGATCTTCCATTCCTGATGTCAGCGCCATGTTCCTTGAGTCTTGTCTGGAGGGAGCGACCTGTTTCACCTATGTAGCTTTTTCCACAAGAACAATCTATTTTATAGACTCCTTTAAGTTGATGCTTGTCAATATCATCTTTTACAGACTTCAAACTTTGTCTGATAGTACCAGGAGCTGAAAATTGTGTTATAATGTTCTTCTTTTTTAGGATTTTAGCGATTTTGTCTGTAACCCCCTGGATATAAGGTAGAAAAACTTTACCACATTCAGGTTGGTCCTGATCATTAGGCTTGGGAGATGACAACTTCCTTTCAGCTTTCTCCATGGCTTTTTTAATCTCATGATCTTTGTAGCCTATATTCTTAAAAGTTAAAACCAAATGCCTCTTTTCTTCGTTTATATGCTCTGCGTCAGAAATTCGAAGGGCTCTAATGGAAAGAGTGTTTAGAACGCCAAACTTTTGGGCTGGGTGATGGTGGGAATCCGCATGGAGGTAACTTTCTGTGTGGGTTGACTTTCTGAAAACCTTATGGCCCAAAGAGCCATCCTCTTTTCTGATGATAAGAATGTCCAAGAATGGGATGCTCATGTTTTCTTCAAGCTCCATTGTGAATTTTATATCAGGGGAGATGGAATTCAGGTGAATGAAAAACTTGTCAAGTTCAGCTTTACCATGAGTCCACTTTATATTGGTGTCGTCTACGAACCGCTTCCACTAGGCCGGCTTTAAAGGATATGATTCCAGGGCCTTCTTCTCAAAATATTCCATGTATAGGTTGGCCACGATTGGGGAGAGGGGTGATCCCATTGCTACGGAGGGGATACTTGGAGTGATATCCTTTCACTCGAAAGTTTTAGAGTGAGGATAAAAAGAAGAGCTGCAGATCTGGATTTTCTTAAACATTGTCGGAACAACAATCTCATTCCTCCATTTGCACAGGTTAAACATAGATTGTAGAACAAATACAACAGTAAGGCGTTTTTTTAGCTTAGCTTCTCTCTAATCCGTTCAGAAATCAGAAGAATTAGAGCCTCCCTGGAAAATCTTGGACGTTTAGCCCTCTCATCCCACCTTAAGCTAGCCAGCAGCATAGATAAAAATCTCTGGGCCATTATCGATGCCAGGGCTGCCCTGAAAGCAGAAAATGAAGGTCAGATGGCTCAAGCCAGGCAGCGCAAGAAGCTTTACAAGCTTTTAAATTCTCAAATGATATTCACAAATCTGAAGCCCGCCAATAATTCTGCACAGAACATCAACTTTAAGGTTAATTCCAGTGAAAACCGCGCAGGTGAATGTAATCCCAGAAAATTAAACAACATAATGGATGGCAGCGGAATAAGTCCAAACGGTGTTAGCTCTGGAGATAACATTAAAGAGGTCACAGTCGAATGGAATACCAGCAGATCAATAACGATGAAAGACAACGTTGTAAACGGTTTAAATGTTGAATCATATGGGAGTCACTGCGCAGATGGTTCCAACGTTGAAAATTCCCAAAACGCTGGCAGCCAGAAACGGTCCACTGAAAACGTTAAAAACTGCGCAGACCTTAGAAACTACGCAGACTCATTAAGATACAGTGTTATCAATCATCCAGGTGTCCATTCGAATTATGGTAGCGTTGACAATTGTGCAGATGTTATTGATAATGAAGAATTACTTAAAACAGATCCGATGAATAATAGCGACAATGGTAATGATAGAATGCACGTTTGCAGGTATGATACTCATGACAACGCAGTTGGCTTCGATACCATGGATCGAACGCATGTTTCCAGGGATGATGCTCATGACAGCGCAGTTGGATTGGATACTATGGGCAGATTTATCCAGCATGAAAGGATAAAAAGTGATGCCCCAATCAATGGTGACCTGGAGGTTTATGTTGACAATGAATGCGAAAATAATACCCCAGGCATCAAGAGCAATCACGATTTAGTGAGCTCCAAAGATAGCACGGGTGTCATTAGCAATCAAGACTTAGACATGATTTTCCAAGAAGAAAAAAGTAGGTCTTCAGAAAACACATGTGAGTCAATATCAAAAAGAAAAGTGGTCAACTTGTCTTCCCACGAATTAGACCCGGTAGCCATTAACGTTCTCAGCAAAGGTATGGGGTTTGCAATGGTTCCTAAAAGCCTCCCCATTGAAAAGATGATTTGTAGTATAGAAGATGGGATTAGCAACCTCCCGCTCGAAGACAAAGAGTCATTAAGGCAAGAGTTTTCTCTCATCATGAGGAAAGCCAAAACTCCCAAAAGCAACTTGAGTAAGGAAGAACAGAAAGCTTTCATGTCCTTGCGAAATGATGACAAGGTGGTAGTTCTTAAAGCAGATAAAGGAGGGGCAGCGGTCATCTTGGATAAAGAAGACTATGTTCGAAAAATGAATGATCACCTAAATTGTGGCAGTTATAAGAAGCTGAGCAGTAATCCCATGCCCAAAATCATGAAGGATGTAAAAAAGATAATCTCAGATTCGAACCTTGACGAAAAATTAAAGAAGAAATTAACCCCCTCTTGTGAAACCATCCCTAGAATCTATGGATTACCCAAGATCCATAAGGAAGGGGTCCCCCTTAGACCGATAGTTAATACTATTGGCTCCCCTACCTATGAGCTTGCTAAATACGTTGCTAAAATTCTAAAGCCCCTTGTTGGAAATACTGATTCCTTCATCAAAGACTCCCAGGACTTTGTGAATCTTATTAAAAATGAAAGGATGGATAAGGATGACATCCTTGTAAGCTTTGACGTTGTCTCCTTATTCACGAAGATTCCTCTTGATGAAGCCATTCAGGTTATAAAAGGTGTTACAGATCCAGGGACTGCAAAGCTGGCTGAAGTCTGCTTAAGGTCAACTGTGTTCACCTTCCAAGGAGCATTTTATGAGCAGACTTCTGGTGTAGCAATGGGATCACCCCTCTCCCCAATCGTGGCCAACCTATACATGGAATATTTTGAGAAGAAGGCCCTGGAATCATATCCTTTAAAGCCGGCCTGGTGGAAGCGGTTCGTAGACGACACCAATATAAAGTGGACTCATGGTAAAGCTGAACTTGACAAGTTTTTCATTCACCTGAATTCCATCTCCCCTGATATAAAATTCACAATGGAGCTTGAAGAAAACATGAGCATCCCATTCTTGGACATTCTTATCATCAGAAAAGAGGATGGATCTTTGGGCCATAAGGTTTTCAGAAAGTCAACCCACACAGAAAGTTACCTCCATGCGGATTCCCACCATCACCCAACCCAAAAGTTTGGCGTTCTAAACACTCTTGCCATTAGAGCCCTTCGAATTTCTGACGCAGAGCATATAAACGAAGAAAAGAGGCATTTGGTTTTAACTTTTAAGAATATAGGCTACAAAGATCATGAGATTAAAAAAGCCATGGAGAAAGCTGAAAGGAAGTTGTCATCTCCCAAGCCTAATGATCAGGACCAACCTCAATGTGGTAAAGTTTTTCTACCTTATATACAGGGGGTTACAGACAAAATCGCTAAAATCCTAAAAAAGAAGAACATTATAACACAATTTTCAGCTCCTGGTACTATCAGACAAAGTTTGAAGTCTGTAAAAGATGATATTGACAAGCATCAACTTAAAGGAGTCTATAAAATAGACTGTTCTTGTGGAAAAAGCTACATAGGTGAAATAGGTCGCTCCCTCCAGACAAGACTCAAGGAACATGGCGCTGACATCAGGAATGGAAGATCTCGTACCTCAGCATTGGCAGAACACTCCTCAAAGACTAACCACCACATCTGCCTGGAAAACGCATCAATTATCGCAAGAGAAGAACAGCATCAGAGAAGAAAGATCAGAGAAGCACTTGAAATTATTAAGCATCCTTGTAATTTGAACAGAGACAATGGTATGGAGATTAGCGGGAGCTGGCTTCCCCTGATCAGGGAAATCAAAAAGCGTCAACCCATCCCCAGGTAAGCCCTCAGCAAGTAAGTTATCCCTATCCTAGTCTATTGGTCAGTACTTTTATTTAAATCATAATTAGAATTATTAACATTAAAATACTTTAATTTATTAATTTCTTCCTACCTATTAATTAATTAATTAATTATTATATTAATTAATTATAAATATTAATTAGTTATAATTGTTAAAAATAAATAATTTTAGAAATATAATTTCTTAATAATTAACTTTTTAATACCTAGAATATAATTATTAATTAATATATTAATATATTAATTATTTTATTGATCAATTATAAATATAATTATTAATTAATATATTAATTATCAGTTTGCCTTTATAAATATTTATTACAATTATTAATATGTATTGGTTTAATTTATTAAATTAATTTATATAGATATCAATATATTTCAGTTCTATATATTATCTAAAAATTAATATATTAATTAATTATCAATATATTAATCAATATATTTATATCTAAAAATTAAAAATTTTAAGATTTATATATTTAATATTAATTTATTAAATATTATATTATATTTAATAAATTATTTAAGAATAATTATTTAATATTAATTTATTAAATAATATATTAATCAATTAAGAATTAATATATTAATTAATTATCATTATATTATTTAATCAATATATTTATATCTAAAAATTAATATAGCCCCGAGGGATAGCTCAAATGGTCGAGTTCCCGTTGATAGTACTCTCCCGGTTTGGGAGGTCACGGGGTCAAATCTCCTCGACGCCCTCGGGGTCTGATGGCCGTGCTTCTCTACGTGGACGTAGCGGCCCACCTCCGGTGCCCCGTGAACCACATCGAAAAAAAATAAAAAAATCTAAAAATTAATATATTAATTAATTATCATAATATTAATTAATTAATTATCTAATATTAATTTATTAATATATTTAATTAATATATTTATGTTAAATATTAATCTATTAATTAATTAATATATTTATTATTTGTTATTATAATTATTAAGAATTATTAATATGAATTAATTTAATAATTAATATATTAATTATTATATTGATCGTTATAAACATTTATTATTTATAATTATTAATTTGAATTTGTTTAATAGGTTAAATTAATTTATATAGAAATTATTATATTTTAGTTTAATCTATCTCTCTTTAATCTATATGTTATAATCCCAAGTTAAAAAAAAAAAAAAAAAAACTAATAAAAATTTCAAATAAAACAAAAGTAATTTATTAATAATGGGAGAATAAAAAAGAGAATAAAAAAAAAATAAATAAATAAAAGATTTTTAAAAAAAATTTCAATAGTAATTTATTAAAAAGAAAATAAAAATAAAAATAAAAATAAATGAGATTAAAATTAATTAAAATAAAATAAAATTCAGTTTCTAGCCGACCTGTGCTTTTCCTTAAAAATTTTAGCCTCTTAGGTATTTATTCGATCCATTCTGCTCTTCTTTTATCATCATTCTCTAACCCTGATGATGGATCCCATTTGGGATTTGAAACGTTGGTTCAAAAATGTTTATACTGTGGATTCTCCGGTCAATGATAAAGTAAGGAGACATATTCAGAGAAGGTTTTGGCTTGACTCTTTCATCCCATAAAGAATTCACCAAAGCAGAGTGCCAGTTCCTTTGTTCAGAGAAAATGCTCTTCTTGATAATGCAAATAAGGTTTCTATTTGTGGACTCAAGAAGACCATTTCCCTGCGTATAGTAGTTAGATGAATGTTTCAATATAATTCCATTTTCCAATGCAAAATAATATAATATTAATGATGAAAAGTATGTTGCATTGTCAAAAACAATTGTAGTCGCAACGCCTAACCTAGAAATGGCATTCTTCTTAAGGAAATTGATGACTTCCTGATCATTCACCTGATTGAGTGGTACTACTTTTGCCCACTACGTGAAGTAATGTGGCAGTGAGAATCATTAGAGGAAATTTCAGCCTTAAAGTGCCAATGTAATTTTCATGTAATTTCCATGTCATTATATGTAAACCAATCAAAATCCTTTAAATTTAAAAATATGTACATGTAAATATTTTGGAGGGAGAAGAAGAAAATCTATTTTTTTTAATTGTATTTTTGGCTTCTCCCCTTATATGTTTACTCAAATTTCAAGTGTATACACTCATTGGATTCATAATTAAATTCAACATCCAACGAGTACCCACTAAGCATACTTTTGAGAAGACCCACTTTGATAAAAATTGAAGATACATTAAAAAAAATGTGTTTGACACGATTTTTTAATGTATCTTCAATTTTTGTCAATGTGGGTCTTCTCAAAAGTATGGATAATGGGTACTTGTTGGATTTGAAATTAAATTTTACATCCAATGATTTTCTACACTTGAAATTTGAATAAACTTGAAAAGAGATAAGCCAAAAATATAATTAAAAAAAAAAGTAGTTTTCTTTTTTTCCCTCCAAAATTCATAACTCTTATTTTATTATTTTTCCATAGGAGGCCACTTTTAATTTTAAATTTCCTCTAATGATAGAGGTGTTTCTTTGATGAGGGCAGAAAAATCTCACCAATCACATCCAAGCCCCATTGTTGAAATGGTTCTTCCACAACGATAAATTGCAACGAGGCGGTTGACTCCATTCCTCGGCTGACACATTTCTTACAAACCAGACACTTGCCTGCATATGCATGAGCATCTTTGAATAATTTGGGCCAATAAAATCTGGCCTGTATAGCCTTATGAATCGTTGTGTCACCCACAAAGTGTCCCCCAGCTAGTCCATTGTGGAGATCACGCAATACTTTATATGAATTGTGCACTTCGAAGCATATAAGAAATACTCCATTATGGTGCTTTCTTAAAATCATCCCATGAAAAGTGCCATGCTCAAGATACTGGCACACATTCGCATACCAAGAGTTAGAAATAGAAGTGGGGCAGACTCGCTCAACATTATACATTTTGATTTCTTGCTCCAAACTAGAAAGATCATATTCTTTTGCATCCACCACTTTTGATGCTTTTTGACATAGACCATGGGCCTTGATGACGTGAACTAGTTTGAACTCTAAGTCATATTCTTATAGACTAGCCATCCAGTTCGATATTCTCTCACCCAGCTCTTGTTAGATAAACAATGATTTGACTATTGGGTGTGGAATAAAGATAATGAAATGAATCTTCAAGAGATAGGCCCAGAAGTGCTTTACTGCCTTATATATTGCATACATATGTTTATCATTGGAAGGATAATTAAGCTCAGGTCCTTGTAGGCTGGACTCATGAAAGATATTAGTCACCCATTGTTCTAATCATCTTTCTATGTAAACACAACGCCAAGAGAATTATCAGAGAAGAAGGTGTAGAGCATAAAATATTTATTGAAATCTGTGTTGTACAAGGTTGGTGCTTTTGCGATCGCTTGCTTGATATAGGAAAACGCATCCTTTTCCCTTTTGTCCCACTTGTATAACGCATCCCTCACCATCTCCTACATGGGTTTGACAATTTGAGCATAATCAGAAATGAATTTGCAGAGAAAGTTGATCTTACCTAGGGAGGACTGCATATATTTCTTATTCACTAGGAAGAGAATTTGTTTAATAACTTTGACCCTTTATGGGTCTACCTTAATCCCACTTTTCATGATATTGTGGCCCAATAGATTACCCTCGGACACTAAAAAAATACTCTTGTCTGGATTAAGCAATATCCAGTACTTTCGACATCACTTGATTTGAATGGAAAGTGGCATCTACGCATGGTATTCAATCACTTATGGTATTTATCCACCCATGGAATCTAACCCCTAGTATTGTAATTGGAATCTACCCATGGTATTCATTCACCCATGGTATTTACCCACCCATGGAATTTACCCGTGGTATTGTAACTAAAAAAATACTATAAGTAACAAGTCACATTTGGTAAAATGACATATTGTCCACCACAATGTAGTTTTATAGTTATTCTCTATTTTAGATTTCATATTTTTGCGATTGTAATATTGTTTCAAATGGTTTTACGGATCCATTGCATAATTTTAGTTAGATAATCGACGTTTCGAACCCCCAACCATGGTTCATCTTTAGGATAATATAAATGTGATAATATGATATTCTCTATTTTAATAAAAAAATTCTTGGTGGTTTTATTTATTGTGTGTTCTCTCCTTCTTTTTCTGACATTTCAATTTTTTCCAGATCTCGGGGACCTCCCCCCTACGATCTATTTCAATTTTTTAGATCTTAGGGGCCTTCCCCAAAGATTTGGATCAGTGGTATCAAATTCAGGTTACAATTTCATGGGAATGAGGGTTTGATGCATATTTCAATTTCAATTTTTTGCAGAAATCTTAAAAAAATTTCATGGATGTGCTATGACCTCCACAAAGCACTTTCTTGGGCAAAGCAGGAAGATTTGTTTTTTCATTTTTTTGCAGGAACTTTTTGGTCGATGACTTTGCATACCAGATATGAAAAATTTGGTGAAAAAAATTATAAAAATAAATAGCTTATATAGATTCCTTGTGAAAAACTACCCAAATTCAAAAAAAACATCGCCGGAATCGGAGTTCAGATGAGGGAGATATCACTGATTTAAAATCAGTTGTGTTGCAGGATTTTTTCTAACGAAAATTCATAGACGGCGGATATCCTATCATTTTTTTGCAGAATTTGTGTGAAACTTTTAGAAAAATGATTGAATATCTGAGCTCCTCTTGAAAAATTACCAAATTTAAAAAAAACAATTGGTTGAATTGGAGTTCAGATGAGGGAGATATTACTGATTTAAACTCGACTATTTTTCAGAACTTTTGTGATGGCGGGATAGTTGCAACGTGAATATGAGTTTCCAGAGTGTCCAAATAGGGATTTCAGTCACATGCGAAGATACAAAATGGTCATTCTATTTCCAAAAATAATTTATAATAGATATTTTGAGTTATATTGACCGAGTTATGCCCATTTTAAATTAGTTTTTATATATGGAGCAACATTCAGAGCGGGTTCCCTTTGGAGACGTGCCCTCCCACCTTGCTTTAGTAGACATCTGCTTCACATTCATTAGTTTAATCATATCAACATCCAAATTGGGTTCTTTTGATACGTACCCTCCCACTCCATGCTATGTAGGCACCTTCTACTTCATCAATAGTCTGCATCATGGTTATGGTTCAACCGTATAAAATCCTTGTCATCGAAGTCCATTTGCTAGGCTGCACATTGTTATTATCATAGTTGGTCACAAGAACTATAGGGTATCTCTATCCTTGAATCTTTGTTTGTCATGGTTATGGGTCATCCACAACCCACACTTCATCGAAGTCCATTTTCTGGGCTGCACACTGTCAGTATCATAGTTAGTCACAAGCATTATAGGATATCTCTATCCTCAGATCTTCATTCATCACGGTTATGGGTTAACCACACAAAACCCTTCTCTCTAGTGACTCTTCATATTCAACACATGATTCTCAAGAGGGAATTTCACACAATGGGGACCATTGCTTCTTAAGGAGGGAGGAATGATCTGAATGGAAGGTGGCATCTACCCATGGTATTCATTCACCCATGGTATTTATCCACCCATGGTATTCATCGACCCATGATATTCATCAACCCATGGTATTGTAAGTGGCATCTACCCATGGTATTCATTCACCCATGGTATGTACCCACCTATGGAATTTGCCCATGGTATTGTAACTAAAAAAAGACTATAACTACAAGTCACATTTGGTAAAAGGACATATTGTCCACCACAATGTAGTTTTTACAGTTATTCTCTACTTTAATAAAAAAAATTGGTGGTTTTATTTATTGGGTGTTCTATCTCTTTTTTTTTTTTTGGCATTTCAATTTTTCAGATCTTGGGGGCCTCCCCCCAAAGATCCATTTCAATTTTTTAGATCTTTGGGTCCTCCCCACAATATTTGGATCATCGCTTGAAGATTTTCTTCAAGTGGCGTAAGTGGTCAAATCTCTTCTTAGAAAACATCGTGACATCGTCAAGATATACCACTATGCTCTGCCCAATTAGTCTGTGAAATGTGATGTCCATTACATGTTGAAATGTCGCATCGACATTAACTAGCCCAAAAGGCATTCTTCTGAATGCGAACGTGCCCCACTTAGTTCGAAATGTAGTTTTTAGTTTGTCAGGCTCTAAGACCAGAACCTGGTTGTAGCCTGAATAACCATCAAGCAAAGAAAACATCTCTGACCCTAATGCTGTTTGTAGTATCTGTTCCATAGATTGCACAAGGTAGTTATCTTTGTCCAAGGCATGGTTCAAGCTTTGAAAATCAACACACAAGAAAATTTCTGTGGACTTCTTCCTCAATGGGACTAGATTTTATACCCAGGTTGAATGTCGCACTTTGGAAATGATATGAGCATCCAATAAATTTCTTAGCTATTTTTGAATCAGGGGCTCAAGCGTCAAATGTACCTTTCACAACTTTTTCTGAAAAGGCTTGGCCCCTTCCTTGATCAAGATAACATGCTGGATTATTCACGTGTCATAAGTTTTGAGCTCATCATATGTCCACATGAACACATCTCGATACTGCTTGAATAAGTGGATGAAGGCTTGCCGCTCTTGTGGTGTGCAATAAGTACCAAGATTGACAAACTTAAAATCTTTCTTTATTCCAAGATTTATCTATTCATGCGACAACGTTGAACTATGGGTTTTTACATTAACTGGCCCTCTAAAGTGATTCTGCAAGTCATACAACTTTTTAATGATACCATGCCTTTCGAAATAGGGTTCTCTTTGTTTGCACAAGCTTCATATTGCAGTGCTCTTTCTTGCTCATCTTCATCGATAACTGCATCTTTGAATACATCATTGTTTGCCATAAAGTGTAGTATCTGTTGGTCATCATTAAAAATGCGTAAATTAGTGATATTATCAGGGATGGATAGTTTGTAAAGAATTTAAACAAATTTATTGTCCCCAAGCAGTGAAAACCTAGCAACATCATTTCTTAATGCATCCGCAACTGCATTACACATTCTGGTAACAAATATAATATTAAAAGATTGGAAATGAGAAATCAAATGCCATACCTCTTGTTGATAACTTTCAAATGAGGTGACACATAATGTATAGTATTACTTACATGTTGTATGTTGATTTCAGAGTCGCCTATTGCTTTGAGAATTCCAACATTGACGTCAATGGCCTTCTGTAAGCCCAGGATGAGTGCTTCATATTCTGCAGTGTTATTCATGCACTTGAATTCCAAGTGGCTTGCGATCAGGTGTTTTCTCTATCATGGATCTATTAAAACACAACCAACTCCAGAGCCCTCCTGTGTCTTTGAACCATCAAAATACAAAATCCAAACATCATACGTACAAGGAATATGCACTGCACTAGTACTAGTACTAGTACTATCTACTATACAAATGTCATTTTTTCCAGTTGGAGTAGGAAGGAGTTCCAACTGTGTCTGATGGGACTAGGGAAGGATGATCAAGATAACACCCCAAACCAGTTTCTAAAAAGCAATTTCCAAAGATCATATATGTGAAAGAAACTGGTTCCTTTTTCCCCTCGAAGGGTGTAACAATATGCTTCATGTAAATTTCTGAGTAGACCCACCCTTGTATGGAAGCCATAAATGTGACCAATTAGTAGAAAAATGCCCCTGTAACTTGCTAGACCAATCTCTACTCAACAATACACCATATGTTTCCATAATGTCCACAATTACTATATTTATACACTAGTGAACTCGTTGATCAAATGGTAGGCAGATAAGCACATTTCTGAGTTCAACGATAGTCGATGGACAAGAGTCCTATCCAACTGAATTATCTATGCATCTATTTTATCCCAATTTGTATTGATTTTCTTGGCTACAGATAATGGAATTACGTTTACACATGCACCAGAATCAAATAAGCAATTGTGTACATTATAATTAAAATTTTCAAACATTAAAAAAAATGGAGGGCAGAGTGTGTTAGCTTCTAATGTTAATATGTTGAGTTCTAATTCCAAGGGACCATAATATTTACCAAATCCCTTTTGTGAAGAAGTGTTGTTATCTGAGGTAGAATGTTTAAGAGCTTAGATGAGCATTTCTCGCTGGCTTGTGATTCTTGTAAGTTTGAAGAGTGAAATGTTAGCGCAAAGTTTCTTCATGTCTTCAACTATATTATAATCAAGCACACCGAGGATCACCAAAGTGTCTAGAGGAGTAACTTGATTTGGTACTTTCAAAGTGATGGACTTAATTTTACCATTGGTGGAAGTATCCTTCATTGGATCAGTGTTTCCAGACTTTCTCTAAGTCTTTTGTGCTGAGTTGATAGACAGTGTGATCTTCCTTAACAAATGTTCTTTCAGTTTCTGCCTTGTCTACTCTAGTTCAGAAACTAGACCTTGGATTCTCAAGCTATATTGACCATTCTTCTTTTGATTCGGGTCCTCACTCAATGGTAACTTTTCAACAATTTTCTTTTCAATTGCGTATATGCAACTGAGTGTATTTATTGTGTGCCCAACACTCACAGTTTCTTCGGTTATAGCAGTTTCTTCCTTTTCTTCCACAAGATCAGTATGCTAATATGAAAGTATCGTGTCGATGAATTGTACAACTAGAGCGATGTTGTGGTTCCATTGCAGACATGTCTTTTCTGAGTGATATTCTTGATGAAATGAACAATATTTATCCATGCCCATGCTCTCAACATTCAGCAAGACGTTAAACCTTTGCGTAGAATTGGCTAGTTGATTACTATTGCTGCCATAGTTGGAAACCCTTCTTAAAAATTGCAATTCAAGAAGTCTTGTTGTTTGTGGTGGTCTTGCTTGACCTCTATTTTAACTCTGTCAACTCATTGGACAAAGACTTGATGGTGCAGGTCATGCTCTCAAGATCGATAACTTCCTTTTCTTTGGCCTTACCTGAGGAGGCCTGAGAACTTTCATCTATGTCTTTGGATTCCTTTGATGATTCATCGTTAACAATGACTTTAATCGCATGAAATTCCTTTTCAACTATGATTTCTTATTCATAATTTTCTGCAAGAGTTGATTTCGCAGTTATTTTCACGAATTGTGCAATACTTTTTGGTAAGGTAGAAGTATAATAACCGATTTGATGGATTCATGAGGTTTCATATCTATAGGAAATCTGTTCAATATACGATTAAACCTATTATTGAAATATTTAACCTTTTCTTTCTACTCCATCTTCGGGTTGACCAGCTCTTTCAATAACATGGCAGGGGTTTTTTCATCAATGAACTTTTCAAGAAACATATTATTAAACCCCTTCCAATTCTGGATTGAGTTTGAAGGAAGACTGCGATACCATATTGATGCTCTTCCATCTAAGGTACACATGAAAAGTATACATGCAACATCATCATAATTTACCTCAAGCATTTACGGATGCAGGTAAAAGTTGTACCAGTGGTCCTCCGCCTTCACTGCTTTATCAGGGTCATACTTCATTAATAAGTTTTCCGAGTGCCTCGGCATCTTGTGTAACACACCCGCAAGAGTAAGTGGGCCCTGATTCATTAAATATAGATCTTATTCTATCATATCTTCATCTCTACGCTCCTCTTCATCAAAATCTAATGGATCTTCCTCTTCTTCTTCGGAATTTGATGGATCTTCTTCCTCTTCTTCTTCACCACCTAACCTGCGAAAATTATCACCTGAGAGTATAACATTATCTGCGTCACCTTCAGTAAAAGATGGAGGCTTCCATGGTTTCCCTGTGCTTTCTACAGTCTCTACTAGCTCTTCAAGGGTGGAAAGAACTAGATCTTTGACTATCGAAACCACTATCTCAGTAGGAGTTGTTGCGTTCTTCGTTGGAAAATAATGCAGATTATGTATTCTAGAAATTAGCCCGATATCTTTTGCGAACTTACGAGTTATAGGTCGGGTGGCCCAGATGTGCTCGTAAGAGATTTCATAGGTTTTCTCAAGACCGGGCTGAGGAGATTCGCCAACTTTAGGAATATGAGCAAGGGAGGTGCTAGGAATATTGCTACCTTGATCATAATATGTATAGTGAGGGTGGATGAGGTTATCGGCGATAAAAATCTAGCTTCCATCCTTCTAGTGCTAGAAATGTTGACAATGATGGACTTGCCAACATTCAAGGGGTCTCCCCAATATATGGTCCCAATTAGACCTCACACTATTTGGGATAAGAGCCCCATTCCGAATACGACCCGGTTAAAATTTTCTTAAATATTTTCCTTTGCTCTAACTATCAACAAGAGAGAGGAACACATGTGTGCCATCAAAAAGAAAGTAAGTGTGTCTGGTGAGTGTTTGGTTGTAGGCATTTTAAGGTTCTTCTATTGCGGAGGGAAAATAAAGTGAGCCTCTAGGAGAGAGGTAACAATACCACTCTTGTAGAAACACATGCAACGAGAGATATTTGTTTAACATCTAGCGGAATAGTCCACAAAGATGCGATGGACATTACAACCCCTACAACACATCCACAATATGATAAGAACTAAAATAACCGAAATAGTTCAACTACTTTAATATAGGTGAAAAAGAACATGTATACAAGTCCCAAGATACATCTATACATAAAACACCATTGGCTCCAATAGTGGAGCGTTGGTCCACTAATTGCTCCCCAAAAGAACTAGTTTGTCTCTCTGGTGCCTTGTGAGAGGAGCCAAGGTGAAAAGTCCTTTTCTCATACAATGAAGGTGTATACATAACTAATGGGGTGATGATTCAACTCCCTTGTGACTCTTTGACTACCCTCATGATTTTTTGAATTCCTATGAATTTTCAACTTTACATGACTCTTCTTATTTTGTACATGTCCTTTGGACTTCCAATTTACAATACATTTTCGAATAAGAAATTACATAATCCACAAGAATGATGTGGCATATCATGACCCATGACATGTTATGACATGAAACTGCTGACATGGACTACATGATGACATGGTAGTGTCAAGCCATTCTTGTTTCTTAAGGAATCTTTTGTGATATCAAGTCTTGAGTTATGGTCACAAACTGGTGTCCCTTTGATTTCTCCTGATTGATCAACTTTCATAATTAGCTACAAAGATGTCTTCCGGCTTGTTTCCCTTCTCCATATCCTTCTTCATCATCCTTTAATTGTATGATAGAGTACCTACATCTACAATTCACTCATAACAAGACAACATCAGTTCAATAAAACTCCTAGTCTAATATGCGCATGTTGATCCACTAACTGAGCTTAAACTAGGTGGCAGATTGAGAGAGAGGCTTAGTGACTACACAATTGTGCATCTCAGGTAATCAGGGGTGAATCTTGAGCCTTGAGACTGTGAAATACCCACTTCAGGCTAGGCTGAGAAAACATATTGTGTATTTTGGGAGCTTAGTGAGCGACGTTGAGGGGTTGAATACTGATTTTTCCTACTACACAGTTCTAGAAGGCAGTGTAGGTCATGTGATTACACAATTGCACAACTAAGGAGCTCAAGGGCTGGGTTTGAAGTCAGATATTGTGCAATGCGTATTTGAGGCCAGATTGGAGGGTTGAATTGTGGTGGGCTCCAGTATTGTAGCAATAATGCTACAACTCCTGGAGCTTCCTATCTCTAATTTTATCAACCCGGTAGTTCGTAACAAACTTGGAAGCGACGGTGCTATATGCACAAGTACTGGCTCTTGTCGCAGCTGTCACTTGGTCAGCTGGCACAAGTCCGCTAGGGCTCAAGCCAACTTCTATATGCTCTCAGAAGAAGCTTTCTAAATGATGGACGAAGGCTATCTCAAAGGAAATTAACCTACTTTTCAATAATGAACTGAAAGCCAACAAAACAGGGAAACCCTAGTAAACCCTAATCTGACTAGTCTAATCTCTATGATGCAATGGTGGGAGTGCAAACTTCTAGAAATGATGCCATTACTTCTAGTGATATGAGATGCATGAATTTAAGCTACTTCTACTGAAAAGAACATTGTTTTTGTATTTTTGATTAAGTGGTTGGAGTTATTATGATTTTGTTTCTTATTAGGGTTTGACTATGCAGGGGTGGTTCGAAGGGAAAGAAAGCTTGGGAAAGATCAGGAGGGCTAGGAGAGGTTCCAGGGGATCCCTAACGTCATTCCACAGAAGTCCACAACGTTCAGGTGCTCGGCAACCGAGTTTGCAGGCTTCTATAGGATGTCTGCAGGGGATCCTACAGGAAGCTCGGGATTTCTACAGGAAGTCTGCTAACTTCTACAGGATGTTCTGTGGTTGGAGTTTTGGGTGATGGAGGAGTGGAGGAGTTGTATGGGTGGATAGGTAGGATGGAAAGGGAGCTTATGATGGCTCAGGGACAGAGATATGAGATGAGGAAAGAGTGGGTACAGTTGGTTGGTGGATAGAAGGGTGGAAGCAATGAAAAGTCCAAAAAGATGGAGCTATGTGAACAGTAGAAGTGTTGGAAGGCAAACGAGCTGAACAGAGGTTGGGTAGGTGGCTTTAGGCGCGGTTGAGAAGAAGAAGAAGATAACAGAGTGATGCAACACAGTGTAAAGGAAACAAATCTGCACAAAACCGAGAATTCATCAACCTATCCTAACTGTGTTATTAAATCAACGAACAACAATGTAAACTTCAGAGAAAAATCGTGCATGGAGTTGGAATGAAGAAGTACTGCTCAAGATCAGAATGCATGGATGGATCTACAATTGAAATGACTGTGTTGCAGCTTGAATGAGAGTATA
Source organism: Pinus tabuliformis (assembly GCA_031772625.1). Taxonomy (NCBI): domain Eukaryota; kingdom Viridiplantae; phylum Streptophyta; class Pinopsida; order Pinales; family Pinaceae; genus Pinus; species Pinus tabuliformis. The sequence continues at coordinate 794,001,183 of CM062811.1, forward strand.
AGACTGCATTTTTTTGGTGGTTGGTACGGTCTTCACCCCCAATCTCTAAACAGAGATGGCAGTGAGTGCACTGTCAACCTTTTCTTGGAGCTCTAATGAATGCTGATCCTCCTACTCTAATCTAAGCAACTAAAAGCACTTGAACTGTAAACTAATCCTACTCAATCACATGAAAGAAATCAAATCAGCAGACTGTAATTTCCAAATGCATGTCAAAACAGAGGAATAAAGCGCTGAAAGGAAAGACAAGTAACAATACAAGGAAGAGGAGGTCTATTGCTCTCAGGTTGGGCCCTAACCTGAGAGCTATAGCTCCCTTAAAAACTCAGAATTGAATCCAAAGCTGCCTGCCTTTATTGAATAATCATGAGTCTAACATCATGCCAAAACTGGCTTACAAAAAGCAAAAACCGAGCTGTAGCTCATGCTTAGAAATTGCAACAGTAGTTCAAAAGTTCAAAAAGCTCCTATCAAAGGCTACGACCTTAATATTTATACATGATGAGGATCCAGCTGGCTTCCTCAATACGTGGAGCTTGGCTGTCCAACTGAAAGTTAAACTGCTGTTCCTGTAGAATCCGTTGGCTGCCTTTAAGCTCGGTGGGGAGAGCGGTTGGAGCTCGGAGTTAGGGTGGAGATCACGAGGGAGGTCATTTAAGGCTGTAGACAACCTCCCTGTAAACCTGCAGTGCCACCTTTGCTGTCTCCTTGTCTCCTTCTGCGTGGTCTTTGCTCCCTTTAATGCCAAAAAACCTGAAATCATCATGTATTAGCCACATAGATATAATGCCTGCCCTTCTTCCTACAAATAACACGAATATACCAAGAAATGAATGCATAAGTGATAAAAGATGAAGGGTTGAGCAAGGTAAGTAGGCCAAATGAGCCCAAATTGTTACCAAAAATTGGGGCTCATCATCACCCCCCAGCTAAAATATTTGCTCATCCTTGAGCAATTTTGCCCCAGCTCCTTGTCCTTGGCCGAGAACTAGGCTCCGGAATACGCTCTTTCTTTCCTACTCTTGGTGGCTCTGCCTGTTCTGCCCTTGGTGGCGATGAGGGTGCCGCTCCTTTCCTCTTCTCTGTTTCCTTGACCTTGAGTCGGGTTTTTGAAGCCGATTGGTCTATCCTTCTTTTCCACGTAGTTGTTTTTGGGCTCCCCCTATCATAGGTGACCGATATCTTCGAGGCGGACCTTTCACCGGGTGGAGTAGGGGCATCCCCTATAGTGATTTGGCTGCTGGATGGGGGCTGTGGCTTGCCCGTCTTTATTCTCGCACTTCTTCGAGCTTTAAAGTATAGAGGGGTCTCCCTCTTTCTCTTTTCTTTTGGCTTAGGTGGCGTGCTGAGGGCGGCGAGCACAGCTGCTACCTCACTTTCACGAATATCAGATTTCTTCTCCTTAGGTTTCACCTTTTCAGGGCTTCCTATAGAAGACCCTGTTTTAGCCAATTTCGGGCTTCCTGTAGAAGACCCTGTTTTGGTAATTTTCGGGCTTCCTGTAGAAGACCCTTTTTCAATAATCTTCGGGCTTCCTGTAGAAGCATGTTTCTGCTTTCCTGTAGACACAGGTGTCACCACCTTGGCTTGCTTTGCTGCATGGGTTTTGCTTTTTGGTTTGGTTGCGGGTGCTGATGAGGTACTTGTGCTGATGTGGACCTTCTCAGCTTTGTCCATTCTGCCTTGCAACCTTTTCTCTCTTGCTGACAAGATGGGTGTGTCACCTTTTTCTTTGTCATCCTTTTTCTCGTGCTTCCTCCTTTGTTCTTTCTTCTGCACTGTGGTCGGGGTCTTCTGGCCTGTTTCTTTCTTTCTCGCGGCCACTGCTTCTTTTTCCTCACTGCTGGAGGAACCACTTTCCTCGGTCAACATCCTTATGTCTCCATCTCTTGTCAAATTTCTGAATGCTTCCCATGAGAGGGGAACCTTATATGAATGAATTGCATCCTCCACAAGAAGTTTGATCAATCCATGGTGGGCTACCTAATCTGGTATGCCTTCTTTTAACTTTGTGGCACACTCAATTAGAGACTGTAGCAGGAAATAAGGAATGCTCAGTTTATTTTCTACAGGAAGATCAATCTGGTGTCTCAATTCAGTGAGCAACCTGAAGTGATACCCGTACACAATGCTAAAACGGCCTTCACAGGTTATATACTTCATGATCTGTAGGCTAACTTCATTCCATGGTGGCAGCAAATTGGTTCTACGCACCCCATTTTTGTCCTCCGAGAATTCCTCCTCAGGTGGAAAGAATTCTTTCTTTGCCTGCTGGCTCAACTTCCTTTCTTCCTTATCCCATGGAAAACCCATTGGAAGTTCAGTAATTCGACTGATATATTGCGGGGTGAGCTTGAGGCTTAGGCCCCTGAAGTTCACGGTGGCCAATGTTTTGGATTTCGGCCTCAAAGCTTGTAAAAATTCTTCCGCCACTTCGTCGTCATAACCCTGCAACTTGTCACAAAAGGATATCCATTGCACCCATGTGAAGAGCTCCACCACCTCCTGGTTTTCTCTTAACTTTGATGAATCAGTGGGTTCCCGTCTAATAAACCTACCCGGCATGATAAAAACTGTTGCTAGAGGTGGCGAATGCGGAAGAAGTTTAGCTTATTGGGACAGAGCGTGGAATTACGCTTCCGTCGTGCAAATAATCCACAAAACTTATCCCTGAGGACCTTAACACAGTTTAATTACACTGACATCCTGTAGAACGACAGTCTATGCACAACAGACAACAATTGCAACCATTTCCTACGACCAGACTGTAGACGACGATTCTGCCACCTTTAAAAACCAATTGCATGGAGAGTTCAGGGTTACCTTTTTATCTGCCACCTTTTTACGTGAGGAACCCGCCTTCCTGTAGAAACAGCTTTCCTGTAGGAGCAGCGCGTGATTCCTGGGAAAGACTGCAGTTGGTCTGCGCTCTCGGTGTTGCTTCACAGCCGTTCTGATAGCCAAAGGCTCAGAGTTTCGAACTGCAGAGGGATCTGAATGTTCACTCGAGTTTCAAACGGTGGATGATAAATGCATGTGGGCAATCTAGCCAATTAGATTTGAATCGGCGGAATCCGTGGCGCGGGGGTGAGCTGTCCCCGCCGGACCGTTGGATGACATCGTTCCATCATTTGTCTGCGAGTTCACTTACTACCACATCATCCCTCCAGCTGATCCGCCGCCGTTTCTTCTGCTAAATCCGTTTTTCCCGACGGGGATTGTTCTCACGTGTGTGATGCCCATTCCTTTTGTCACGGCCGCCACCCAAACATCTGACTGGACCATTAACCGGTCGACGTGGCCAGTCAACTGGCCATACAACCGCTCAACCCATTCACTTCACACTTTGCAAGCAATTCAAAGTAAAATTCATGCAATCTGACGGAAGAAAGGGTCGAGACACTTACCTACGCGGCTGCAACACAATTTTTCGGGTTTTGGATGATGATGAATGGATCTATCTGCTGCTGGTGAATTTGCACAGGCCTGGAGGTTCACGTTTACAGGCTGCCGACGATGGAGTTGATGCTTGGCTGCATGCGTCCGCGTTTCCATTGCATATGGCCAGCGCTGTGAATAGTATACACTCTAGCGGGCTTAACTGTTACAGGACTCCCGCCGGATGTCTTGTAACAGTTCTTCCTCCTTGGGTGCATGCTGCACGATGAAGGATCTGGCCTCCCGATCACGCTCCCAGGGCTTCTGGATGACTGGGATGGATATGGTATGAGATCTCAACGTTTTTTTCATTTAAAAATTGCTTTTTCTTGATAACTCATCGATCTGCTTTGTTGGTGCAGGTAACTTCGTTGCATGTCGACAAGGATGGCAGGACAAGGTGACAACAATGTGCAAGGGAGATAACAATAGCTTGCATGCGTCCAAAATGATCCTTAGTCGTTAGATCTCCTCATAAAATGGATTCTGGGCCGTCTTGAACTTCTACAGGAAGTTTCCTGTAGAAATACAGAGCTTCCTGTAGAAAGGTTGCGTTTCCTGTAGAGAGTCTGCACCTTCCTGTAGAAAATCTGCATCTTCCTGTAGAAAACTTGCGTCTTTCTGTAGAAGACTCAAGCCGAGATAAAATTGCACATACCTTGGAGAAAATGAGTATTCTTGGAGGAGGTGTTGGTGAGGTCTCCTGACAGCATGATAAGGATCCTTAGCTTTGAGTTGAGAGGCTTCCTCTCCTCCATAGTACACCTGCAACCTGCATGCAACTTTACATTATGAATTTGCTGACCTTGTTTTTTCTTATTGTTTTTTTTTTTTTTTTTTTTTTTTTTTTCTTTTTTTTTTTTTTGAAAGATAACAGGGGCACCTCAATGAGGTTTTCACCCTTGCCATCTGCCTTAAGCGCCTCAGAGAGGTTTTCACTCAAGGATATTTTTTCAAATCTCTTTTCCTTTTTTTTTTTTGAAAGACAATAGGGGCGCCTCAATGAGGTTTTCACCCCTACCACCTGCCTTGGGCGCCTCAGAAAGGTTTTCACCCAAGGATCTTTATTATTATTTTTTTTTTCTTTTTTTCTTTTTTTTAGATCTTTCAGGGTATGCCCAAAGGAGAGGCAGAACCCTTCTCTATGACCAACACTGATTTCTCCATAGTTTTGATGAACTCTTGTCTTAAGAGAGGCTTCCTGTAGATCTTCAATCGATGCCCATTGACAAGCATGGGGATGGCTTCGTCATCAATGGTCCGAATAAGAACAGATACATTGTCATGACATTTTTCCACTACATATGGTCCTAGCCATCTGGTTCTCAGCTTCCCCTTGAAATATTTGTATATGGAGTCATACAACAAGGCCCAATCTCCCGGCTGAAATTGCTTGTCATGGAGATGTTGGTCATGCCACACCTTTCTCTGAAGTTGAACCACTTCCGAGTGAAGGAGGGCCTGCATCCGGTGCTCGTCCAGTCCATTCAGCTGCAATAACCTTTCTTGTTGTGCATGGCTGAGATCTAGATCTAGCTGAGCTGCCATCCTCAAAGTGTTGTACTCGAACTCAATGGACAACAAAGCTTTCTTCCCATAGACCAGCTCATAAGGTGTGAAGCCGGTGGTGGTCTTCCAGGTTGTGTTGTAAGCCCATGTGGCCTCAACCAGGCGATCTGCCCAATCTTTTCTGATGCTGCTCACCACCTTAGTCAAGATCCCTTCTAATGCTCTATTGGTGACTTCCACTTGCCCATTTGCTTGAGGGTGATAGGGGGTGGAAGTCCTATGCTTGATCTTGTGATGAGCTAGTAGATCTTCAACTAGGTTGGATGTGAACTGGCTCCCTTGATCGGTGACTAGCTCTCTTGGGTAGCCAAACTTGTAGAAGATGTTTTCTCTTAAGAACTCGGCCACCTTTTCTTCTGTTGCTGCCTTGATTGCTTTAGTCTCTGCCCACTTTGTCAAGTAGTCAGTACACACAATGATGTAGGACCTTTGCCTTGAAGGAGGGTTGATTGGACCCACAAAGTCCATACCCCACTTCTCAAATGGCTCAAGAGTCACTTGAGGTTGGAGAGGCATCTCATCCCTTTGAGTCGGTTTCCCCATTCTTTGGCATTGGTCACATTGGATGATATATCTTCTGACATCTTGATGAAGTGTGGGCCAATAGTAGCCTGCCTGCAGGATTTTGAAGGCAGTTCTCTTTGCTGCAAAATGTCCTCCACAAGGCCCATCATGACAGGTGAGGAGGATATCAAAGACTTCCTCCTCCCTTACACAACGCCTTAAGATCTGATCGGGGCCAAGCTTGAACAGATTGCCCCCGATCCAAGTAAATGAGGCACTTTTTCTGATGATTCTGCTCTTCTCTCTTGAAGATAGGTGCGGAGGGAACTGTGCTGAAACAAGGTAGTTTGCTATATCAGCAAACCATGGAGAGAGTGCTGAGATAGCAAACAGATGTTCATCGGGCATCTGGTCATCCACTATTCCATCCTCATCTGCAGACAAATCCAATCTAGATAAAAAGTCAGCAACAACATTTTCTTTACCTGGTTTGTCAACAATGGTCAAATCAAACTGCTGCAACAAAAGTAACCATCTAATAATACGAGCATTCACATCTGGTTTATTCATTAAATATCTAATTGCAGCATGGTCTGTATGTACAAATGTTTGATAGCCAGTGATATAGTGTCGGAACTTGTTCAGTGCATGGACCACAGCCAAAAACTCTTTCTTGGTTACAGTGTAATTCAATTCAGCTTTGGACAAGTTTTTACTAACAAAGTAAATGACATATGGATTTTTTTGTTCAACTTGTCCTAAAGCTACACCTATGGCTTTGTTCGAGGCATCAGTGTGGATGTGGAAAGGTAGGGCCCAGTTTGGACCTCTCAAGATTGGGGCTGACACCAACTTGTCCTTCAATTCATTCAAAGCCCTCTGACAATCATCAGTCCACTTAAACTCCACATCTTTTGCCAACAGGCCAAACAATGGCGAGGCTAGCTTGCTGAAGTCCTTAATGAATCTCCTGTAATACCCTGCTAATCCTAAGAAACTCCGAACATCCCTTACCTTTTGAGGAGGTGGAACCTTCTTGATGAGAGCAATTTTGTTAGGATCCACCTGTAACCCTTGGCAAGAAATGGTATGGCCTAGCACGGTCCCTTCAGTCATCAGGAATTCACATTTTTCAGGACTAAGGGACAGGTTCATCTCAATGCATTTGGTTAGGACTTTTCCCAGATTGGACAATGCTTCCTGGAAGTTGGCCCCATAAGGAGTGAAGTCATCCATATAGATTTCCACTGCATCATGGACCAGCTCCGAGAAGATGCTCAAGACAGCTCTCTGGAAGGTAGCAGGAGCATTGCATAGCCCAAAGGGAAGAACTCGGTAGACAAAGGTACCCCAAGGACAAGTGAAGGTGGTCTTATCTTGGTCTTCCGGGCTGATTTGAATCTGGTTGTACCCGCTAAACCCATCCAAGAAAGAGAAAAACTTCTTTCCTGCCAGTCCATCCAACACTTGATCTATGAAAGGTAGAGGGAAATGGTCTTTCTTGGTAGCTTTGTTCAGTTCTCGATAGTCCACACAGATTCTCCACTTCCCATTCTTCTTGGGAACCAACACCAGAGGGGACACCCATTCACTATCTGAGATGGGGTAAATGAATCCAGCATCCAACAGTTTTTGCAATTCTTCCTTGACAATGTCCTTAAGGGCTGGATTCATTCTCCTCTGAGGTTGCCTAACTGGTTTACAACCCTCTTTGATGTATATGTGATGGGTACAGACCAAGGGATGGACTCCTTTCATCTCCTTATAGCTCCAAGCAAAAGCATCTAGGTGACTGGCCAACAGGCTACACAGCTCCTTTTCCTGGGAAGGAGATAGGGAGGAGCTGATCTTTAACGTTCTCTCAGGGCCGAACTCCACATTCTTGACTCTGGGAGTGACCGGGTTGGTCGTACAAAGATCCACTAAGGTGCTGGCTTGGGCATCTTCCACCAATTTTTCTAAGGATAGTGCACTGGAAGGTGGATTCTGGATCAAGGTCTCAATCAAGTCATCCTCGGTTGGGGGGTCTCTTCTAGTGGTATCTAGGGTGCACAAAGGTGCTGAGTACACTTCATCCTCTTCTCCTTCCTCCAACCAAAGTGGTAAGTCATGCTCTAAGGAAGGTTGGGCAGGAGGGTATAGGACTAGCTGCTTGGACATAGGACCATTTTTGATGGTCATATTTCCTGCACGACAACTTATGTAAGCATCTGCAGTGGCTAACCAAGGCCTTCCAAAAATAAGAGGATATCCAGTAAGCTTTGCCTTGGGTTGCAGAAATAAGAAATCTGCAGGGTATTCCCAAGAGTCGACAGAGACCAAGACATCCTCCACAATCCCTTCGGGAGTCACAGTGGAGCGATCTGCAAGTTGCAGAACTGTCGAGGTCTTCCTCAAGGAACCCTGAAGATTGAGTTTGAGCATGGTATCCCTGGTCATCACATTAATGGCAGCCCCCAAATCAATCAACATGTGAGGTATGATGATGCCATTGATGTGGACATCTACTACAGGACTCTCAGGATCTAGATACTTTGGGCAGATGACTTGTCCTAACATAAGGTCAGACAGTTGTCCTAAGACATTGATGGTTGAAGCATCTCTCTTTCGCCTGCCTGGGTGTTTAAAACACTTTTCCTTAACCAGTTTGTTGTATATTGGCACATCCTTGATGGCTTGGAGAAGTGGTATTTTCACACACAACTGCTTGAGCTCACCCAGGAGCTCATCCTCCTCTGGGTTGGGTTGTGTGGTGGCTGTTAGTCTCTCAGGAAAGGGTGGAATAGCCTTTGGTTCACTTTCCTGTTTATCTTCCTCATCCTTGGGGGAGGAGGTTGGCGATCCGGAAGAGTCTTTCCAGATCGAAGATTGATCTCTTGGATCTCCACAACATAAGTAGGGCAGGATGTTTCCCCAGTGTATACCTGTTGGGCCTGTCTATTGTTGGGGTTCGGGTTCGGTTGAGCAGGTATTTGAGGTTGCCTCGGAGGAGCAGGAGGTAAGGGTTGAGGTTGAACTGGTGGTGGAGGCAAAATGGCTGGAGGAGTGTTTTACTGGGGCCTCCACCCTGAGTGAGGTGCATTCCACTGAGGCTGTGGCTGGGCATGTGAGTGATATGAATGAGTAGTGGGTTGAGTAGGGTACTGAGGTGGGTAAGACTATGGAGGAGGCATAGACCAGGAAGGATGAGCAGGGGGACCCCAGGAAGGCATAGGAGTCGATTGGTTGGGGCTGTAATAAGCTTGAGGTGCCCCTTGCATCCCCTGCTGGTAAGGTCTAGGTCCTTGTGGCCTCCTTTGGTTGAGGTAATAGAGGGGTTCAGTGGGAGCTTCTGTCCCTTGGTACATGGCTTTAAATCCAGGTAAGGTTGGACATTGGTTTGTGGGATGGTCCTCCTCACAAACGAAACACACTTCAACCGAATGCAATGGACATTCGTTCTTAGGGTGTCTCCTGGTACATCTAGGGCAGAAGATAGCCAAGGCTCTCTCAGCTTCTTCCTTCTTTTGCTGGATCCTGAATGTGTCTAGCTGCATGGCAATGGTCTGTCTCACCTCACTCTTAAGATCTTCCAATTGATTTGCAAACTCATGTTTTGAGAAAGGGACACCAGTTGAGAGGAGGTTTCCTCTACCTCATTTCCGAGCTTCCCTGGAGTGGTTTTTAAACACAGTCTTGATGTCCTCATAAGGCAGTTGGTAAATATCCCCCCCAGCTAACATGTGAAGGGTATCTAAGAGGTCTTCAGGGACTCCTCGGAGTAGGACCAACTTGAGGGATTCAGGGTCAAGTGTGCACCTGGCCCACTTATAGCTAAGTTGGAACCTCTCCTCATAATCTTCTAAGGACTCATCATTTCCCATGGTCATCCGAAAGATTTCTCCCTTGGTTTCCTTGGACCTACAGTAGTCCCGGTATTTGGTATTGAAAGCTTGCTGCATCTGAGCCCAAGTAGTGATACTATTCCCAGGTAAGCCCATGAACCAGCGTAATGTTGCATCCTTAAGAGTGGAAGGGAAGAGTTTCAGCTTCTGCTCATCTTCAGTATAGTCATAGGTTCTACAAAGGACAACAAACTCAAACAGGAAGGTATCAGGATCTTCAGTAGTCAGTCCATGGAAGTGAGGTAAAGCGGAGGGGCTAATGTTCTTCATTTTCATCTCTCCATTGGTCTCTCGGATGGGGAAGGCACCTTCTATTCTCTCATCTTCTCCTCTATTGTCAGCCATAGCTTCAGATGGGATGGTCTCTAATTCTTCTTCTGCTATAGGATCTTCGTATATCTCAGGAGGTTCACCTATAGGTTCTTCTGGATCACTGTCACCGAAGAAGAGAGAAGGGTGACTCAGTGATGTGGTGGGGGTGTTGGGTAAGAATTTGCCTGTTTTATCTCGATTCCTACGAGGCATGAAATGGAAAGACTTTTTTTTGATTGCTTTTGTCTTTTTTCTTTGGTACCTGCAAAACTGAAACAAATTGATCTACAACTAACTATCTTATTGAAATAAATATGCAGAATTAAATTGAAAGCAGGAAAGAACTAATCTACTTTGCTCAAATGAAATTGCAGGAATGGAAATGCTAGTCTACGCTTGCAGAATTGAAACACTAATCTACGCTTGCAGAAATGAAATGGAAGAATGGAAATGCTAATCTATGAAAGCAGGAAATGCTAATCTATGAAAGCAGGAAATGCTAATATATGAAAGCAGGAAATGCTAATCTATGAAAGCAGGAAATGCTAATCTATGAAAGCAGGAAATGTCTATGCTACTTTTGCAGAATGGAAATGAAATAAACTACTTAGCAGAAGGCAAGAGTAAGAAAATAGAAGAAAAGCAACAATTACTAATACTCTGACGCTTCCCCGGCAACGGCGCCAAAAAGATGGTGGGCTCCAGTATTGTAGCAATAATGCTACAACTCCTAGAGCTTCCTATCTCTAATTTTATCAACCCGGTAGTTCGTAACAAACTTGGAAGCGACGGTGTTGTATGCACAAGTACTAGCTCTTGTCGCAGCTGTCACTTGGTCAGTTGGCACAAGTCCGCTAGGGCTCAAGCCAACTTCTATATGCTCTCAGAAGAAGCTTTCTAAATGATGGACGAAGGCTATCTCAAAGGAAATTAACCTACTTTGCAATAATGAACTGAAAGCCAACAAAACAGGGAAACCCTAGTAAACCCTAATCTGACTAGTCTAATATCTATGATGAAATGGTGGGAGTGCAAACTTCTAGAAATGATGCCATTACTTCTATTGATATGAGATGCATGAATTTAAGCTACTTCTACTGAAAAGAACATTATTTTTGTATTTTTGCTTAAGTGGTTGGAGTTATTATGATTTTGTTTCTTATTAGGGTTTGACTGTGCAGGGGTGGTTCGAAGGGAAAGAAAGCTTGGGAAAGGTCAGGAGGGCTAGGAGAGGTTCCAAGGGATCCCTAACGTCGTTCCACAGAAGTCCACAACGTTCAGGTGCTCGACAACCGAGTTTGCAGGCTTCTACAGGATGTCTGCAGGGGATCCTACAGGAAGCTCGAGATTTCTACATGAAGTCTGCTAACTTCTACAGGATGTTCTGTGGTTGGAGTTTTGGGTGATGGAGGAGTGGAGGAGTTGTATGGGTGGATAGGTAGGATGGAAAGGGAGCTTATGATGGCTCAGGGACAGAGATATGAGATGAGGAAAGAGTGGGTACAGTTGGTTGGTGGATAGAAGGGTGGAAGCAATGAAAAGTCCAAAAAGATGGAGCTACGTGAACAGTAGAAGTGTTGGAAGGCAAACGAGCTGAACAGAGGTTGGGTAGGTGGCTTTAGGCGCGGTTGAGAAGAAGAAGAAGATAACAGAGTGATGCAACGCAGTGTAAAGGAAACAAATCTGCACAAAACCGAGAATTCATCAACCTATCCTAACTGTGTTATTAAATCAACGAACAACAATGTAAACTTCAGAGAAAAATCGTGCATGGAGTTGGAATGAAGAAGTACTGCTCAAGATCAAAATGCATGGATGGATCTACAATTGAAATGACTGTGTTGCAGCTTGAATGAGAGTATAAGACTGCGTTTTTTTGGTGGTTGGTACGGTCTTCACCCCCAATCTCTAAACAGAGATGGCAGTGAGTGCACTGTCAACCTTTTCTTGGAGCTCTAATGAATGCTGATCCTCCTACTCTAATCTAAGCAACTAAAAGCACTTGAACTGTAAACTAATCCTACTCAATCACATGAAAGAAATCAAATCAGCAGACTGTAATTTCCAAATGCATGTCAAAACAGAGGAATAAAGTGCTGAAAGGAAAGACAAGTAACAATACAAGGAAGAGGAGGTCTATTGCTCTCAGGTTGGGCCCTAACCTGAGAGCTATAGCTCCCTTAAAAACTCAGAATTGAATCCAAAGCTGCCCGCCTTTATTGAATAATCATGAGTCTAACATCATGCCAAAACTGGCTTACAAAAAGCAAAAACCGAGTTGTAGCTCGTGCTTAGAAATTGCAACAGTAGTTCAAAAGTTCAAAAAGCTCCTATCAAAGGATACGACCTTAATATTTATACATGATGAGGATCCAGCTGGCTTCCTCAATACGTGGAGCTTGGCTGTCCAACTGAAAGTTAAATTGCTGTAAACTGTTGTTCCTGTAGAATCCGTTGGCTGCCTTTAAGCTCGGTGGGGAGAGCTGTTGGAGCTTGGAGTTAGGGTGGAGATCACGAGGGAGGTCATTTAAGGCTGTAGACAACCTCCCTGTAAACCTGCAGTGCCACCTTTGCTGTCTCCTTGTCTCCTTCTGCGTGGTATTTGCTCCCTTTAATGCCAAAAAACCTAAAATCATCATGTATTAGCCACATAGATATAATGCCTGCCCTTCTTCCTACAAATAACACGAATATACCAAGAAATGAATGCATAAGTGATAAAAGATGAAGGGTTGAGCAAGGTAAGTAGGCCAAATGAGCCCAAATTGTTACCAAAAACTGGGGCTCATCAAATTGCGCAATTTTGGAGGTCAAGGTCTGGGCTTAAGCACTAAAACTGTGCATTATACAGTCCTAGGAGGTAGGAACTATGAATTTCATAATGTCAAGAGGAAGGGTTACATCTAGAGGGTTACGACTATGTAATGCACAGTTCAGGAGGGCCAGATGAGGCTAAGTTGTTTGGTCAGAGAGTTTCCATAATTTGGCTAAGTGTGGCATCAATGAAGCTGATGTGAAAAGTGATAAGACTTGACTGTGATCACACACTTAGAATAATTGAAGACAAAAAAACGTAGATCATCCAAGACACATGAAAAACATAATTCTCTTAGTGCAACAACATTGCTACAACTTACAACAAGTGTGACACCAAAGATGCATTGAAATGACCATGATGACACTTGTGTGACAGTGCTTAACAATTTGGAAATGAGTTTGATAAAAGTTTACATGATAAGATAAAATAATTTACACAAATATTGTCATTTGAAACCACCAAAAAAATATTTTGTATATCGTGTGACACTTAACATGTGAAAATACGACATTTTGAGTTTAATGAAAATGGGAGAAAAACACTTAGAGAAAACACATGCAATGAGTCTCAGTGTTTGCGACGACAGTATGCAAGATCATGATAGGCTCCGAACTTTGGGTGTAGGCCAAAATTTTGGAGGGTGTTGTAGTAGCGACAACAGAAAGGAAGAAATGTTTCTACAAAAATTAATGCATAGATAAGATACATAAAGAGAGACTAGAGCCTCTAGGTTGTATCCTAACCCACTAGGACTCAACCCTCCAAAACAAACTCAGATGCAAGACAACAGTAAGATTCTCATTGACGTAAAATAAAGTTCAAGTACATCATGCAAAGGAAATGAAAAGGACAGTCTCAAGCTCCTAGCTCTTAATGGCTCTCCTCTCCCTAAAAATTATGTATCCTATTGAACCCTTGGGCTTGTTTATTTATACAAATATGACTAAGGGGAAACCTCCTTGGAAATAGGATTGCTTGCCTCCAACATCTAACAAAAATTGGATCTATCTCCCTTAGATCCTCGCAATCCCTTGAGTACCTTGGTTGCTAGTAGATCCTCGAGCTATAGGTGAGTGATTTTAGGGATCAAGTCGAGTTTTGGGAGAGTAAATGGAGGGTACAATCCTTCTACATCTCCTTTATTTTCCTCCAACGTGCCTCTGTATAGTAAATGCACTAAAAAATGTAATCTTCCCATACATTAACCACATTAGTTCATGAAGTATGAAAAAACTCCTTTAGTCTCCCTATGAAGCACATTATAGCCAAAAAGATGTTAATTAATGTGATAAAAGAAGAAATTATAGATTGGAGATCAAAAAATGGGCCTTATAACGTACCTACTAATGGGACTCATCGTCACTCCATTACTGAAGGTTTTTCTCACCCTCTGAGAAACCTACTCATTTTTGTAGCTCATGCTTGGCCTTGGTGGCCTCTTTGGCATTCCAAGGAATCTTAGATGGTGTGTCCTCTTATGCATAGTCATGCATTTTCCTCTATGTCTCCCTTTGTTCCTTTGCTTGATCTCTTATCTCTTGTAAACTTAATAGAAAGGGAGGACTAAGTTTTAGCACTATCCAATTGATATTCAACCTTTGAACAATTGTTTTGTAGAGTTGGGTTCTCTCTAGGGAATTCCTCAACCTTTCAGGGGAGTGGTACTCCATGATTTAAAAAATATGTGGTAGAGCATGCCATCTCCTTTGGTAGGCCTGCAAACTCTCGGTCCCCAATACCTAAAGATGTATTCAAAATGGATAAAAGGTTGTTATTTTTTCTCTAGGTAATAAGGGGCCAATTTAGGGTATGCAAAGATAATTCTATGGTTTCTTTTGACAACCTTAGGACTTGTTAACTCTACTTTGATGTATAGGGGATCACTTTCTTCCTTTGCCATGACCTTCTTCACTTCCTCAACACTTGTTTCTTTATGGAAAATCCAAGAAGCTAGGGTCATCAGCTATGGATCTCCCAACCTTGAATTGGGGTCCCTGTGCATATAGAATTCATCCAATTTTTTCCTATTTTCAATTCTTACTTGTTGGCAGAAGCCAATGAACCTCCTATAGTCCTGAAATGGGAGAGAGCCATATTGTGCCAATGTTTTAATTTGAAATTTCAACCATTATTCTTTGAGGAATATATCATATGATTTCAATGGTTTCCTGCATTGGATGGCTTCCATGGACAAGATTTCCATGGTGGTAAGTTGTGCTTCCTTTTCCTATAGCTTCTCTCTTAACCTCTAGTTTTCCAATTGCAGCTACTCCCTCATGGTTGATTCTTTTAACCTCAATTCATTCATTTCTTTACCCGTTTTCTTCATCTTCTATTCCATGAGACCTAAATCATCAACTTTCTTTGACTTGGCAATCTACATCCACTGGTGAGTTTGGCTTCTCTCCTTTTCTAGCTCAAATAGGACGAGGATTGTAAACTTTTCAAGTATAATCCTTCCCACTTCAATAAAATTGTAATATGATACAATATCAAGCTTTGGATCAAGCTCTTGCAGTACTTTTGGACCTTCTTCTCCCTCTTGAGGTGTTCTTGTTCCTTCCTATAACAGTTTCTCCTTATCCTATAACAAATTTGAGCTTTCTTGTAGTAGCCTTATTTCTTCATGTAGCAAGGTAGTTTCTCCTTATAACTGCTTGAATTTAGCTACCTTAGTGGTTGGCCTCCTTTGGTATGTCTGAGCTTGCTTTCCCTTGGCTTTGAGGGAGGTGAATTCATTAATTTTCCCTTTTCCTCGTGCCAATTCTCCTTCTTGGTAGCCGATAGATTCTTCAATTATATTTGGGACTACTGAGGGAGGTTGAGGCTTCCCTTCTCTCACACTCTAGTTCATTTCAATCATAGACTAAAGGAGAAAATGTGGAATACTGAGCCTGCTTGGGATGGGAAACCTTTTATGGAACCTCAACTCATAATGTAGCCTAAATTGATAGGCATACAGAACACTCAACATTCCTTCATGAGATATGTACATTAGAATGTTATAGGCTACTTCATCCCAAGGGTAAGGAAGGATCTACCTTCTAACTCTATTATTGTCTTCAACTAGATTCTCTTTAGGGAAGAAGAAATTTTTCTTGGTTATGATGGCTTATATCTTATCTTCCTTACCCCATATAACTCCTAAATTATTGTGGTCACTCTGCTAATGAGATCTTCATTTAAATGGATAGAAATTCCTCTTACAATAATGGTGGCACTTTATTCCCCTTGAGAGTGGAGGGCCATGGAAAATTCATGGGTTATCTCATCATCATACCCATTTAGTATTTCAAAGAATACCATCCATTGGTGGCTTATGAATATATCTCTGACATGAGTGTGTTGATGGATTTTTTAATGTATATGGGCTCCCTTCTATTAAAACCCCTTCCCATGTTTCTATTATTACTTCCTTAGTATCCTCACCGAATCTTCTGTCAATTATTGTTTTACGAGTGGCTTAGGGTTGCAAAACATAGATGAGAGGGGTGATGCTTTTATTTTGGACAGAAGGAGGAGAATTACATGCCAAATCCCAAACACATTAGTTATGCTTCTATCTTTCTTCCTTCGCATAAAAAAAATTTGGAAAGAGAAAAATTCAATCTGCAAGGGTTTGCTATCAGATGTATGTACTGGTAGAATTTAGCCAAATTATCCTACTTTTTGTGCATGGAAGGTGAGGATAATATGATACTTACCATTATATGAATCCTTCATGGCTATGGTGGTTTTGAGGACAATTCTTGTCAATTTGCACCTTTTTCTAACTCTCGGCGCAATCCTGTAGCACCGTTATGCAATATTGTAGCAATTTTATGCATACTTGTAACAACTGCATCAAATCCTGTAGTACATGCTATTCGAACCTATAGCTTCTCTGTAGCACCCTAGGGGACCCCTGTGATGAGCCCCAAATTTGGTAACATTTTGGGCTCATTTGGCCTAACTACCCTTGCTCAACCCTTCATTTTTCATAACTTATGCATCATTTTTTAGTATATTTATGTCATTTGTACGAATGAGGGCAGTCACTATTCCTAGGTGGCTAACACATGTTTATTTCAGGCTTTTTGACATTTAATGGAGCAAAACCACACAGATGAGGGCTAGGAGACAACCAAGATGGGATTGAGGTTTTGTAGGAAGGTTGTCCACAGCATTGAATGGCCTTCCTCGTGATCTTCACCCCAACTCCGAGCTCCAACAGCCACCACCACCGAGCTAGAAGGCAGCCAAATGGATTGTGAGGAAACAACAGATTACTCTTAGTTTGGACAGCCAAACCCCACTAATTTAGGAGGCCATCTTGGCCCTTGTAATGTATAAATGATGAGGCTATAGCCTTCGATGGGGACTTTTGAAACTTTGTTGCATATTCTGGATTACGAGCTGATAGCTCTGTTTTTCTCTTTGTAAGCCATTTTTGGCATGTTATTTGACTTATGACTATTATCTTTTAATGAAAAGCAGGCAGATTTGAGTTAAGTTTTGAGTTCTTAGAGGAGCCATAGCTCTCGGGGTTGGGCCCAACCTGAGAGCAATAGGCCTCCTTCCTTTGTATTGTTACTTTTCTTTCAGCATTGTATTTCTTTTCCTTTACATGCATTTGGAAACACAGTTTGCTGAGTTGAACTTCTTGGTGTGATTAAGTAGGTTAGTTTTATGAACAAAGTTGCTTTCAGTAGTTTAGATTAGCGTAAGGAGATTGGAGTAATCAGAGTTCCAAAAAGGGTTGACTGCACGCTCACTTCCACCTCTGTTTAGAGACTGGAATTGCAGACCGTGCCACCCACCAAAAACACTGTTTTATACGTTCATGCAAGCTTTGATGCAATGTTCTCGTTCGTAGCAGCATCCATGCATTCAGATCTTGTGGAATGAATCTTTGCTTCAATACCATGCAAGAGTTTCCTTACAAAATCACGTTGCTGTTCTGTGGTTTCATAAAAACAGTTAGAATAGGGTGATGAAATTTCGGTTTTGTTCAAGACACGGAGGATTTGTTTCATTTACACTGTGCATTACTACTCCCTCACTCCCCTATCCTTCTAAGCCGTGCCTAGGCCATCCACTCATCCCTCAGTTAGACCACTTACCTCCTAACTCTTCTACCACCCACGTGACTTTACCTTTTCGGCCTTCCATTTCCTCTAGCCTCCTCTAGGCCAACCAGCTTTGCACACCCCCTCTTCATCTCATCTCTCTCTCCATAAGCCATCACAAGCTCCCATCCTACCTCCTTGACCATCCATATAGCCTCTTCCACTCATCCATCACCCAAAAATCCTATTGCAGAACATCCTGTAGGAATTAGTGAACTTCTTGTAGAAATTCTGAACATCCTGTAGAACCCCTGCAGACTTCCTGTAGAAGCTTGTAAACACAGTTTCCAAGCATCTGAACTTTATGAACTTCTCTAAAAGGATGCTAGGGATCCCTTAGACCCTCTCTGAGCCTTCCTGACCTTTTCCAAGCATTTCCCTCCTTGATCTATTCCTGCACAGTCAAGACCCAGTTAGAAGCACATACATAATAATTCCAACAACTTGAACAAAAATACAAAAATATGCTTTCTTTAGATCAAAGTAGTCTAGACACATGCATCTCACCTTCCTAGAAGTAATGGCACCTCTTTCAGTATTTTGCATTCCCACCTTTGCATCAGTAGGACTAGCTGGTAGAATTAGGGTTTGCTAGGGTTTTCATTTCTTGTTGGCTTTCAGTTCCTTCCTACAGTAGGTTAATTTCTTTTGAGATAGCTTTCGTTCATCAGTTAAAAAGCTTCTTCTGAGAACTCATAGAAGTTGGCTTGAGCCCTAGCGGACTTGTGCCAGCTGACCAAGTGACAGCTGTGACAAGAGCTAGTACTTGTGTATACAGCACCGTCGCTTCCAAGTTTGTTACGAACTACCGGGTTGATAAAATTAGAGAAGGAAGCTCCAGGAGTTGTAGCATTATTGCTACAATACTGGAGCCCACCACCCTGGTCGTATGTAGGTCAACTATGTACGTCTTAGTGGGCCTCTCTTACTATTTTGGGAATGAGCTTCTCAGTACAAATGAAATTGAGGCTATCCTTTTTATTTCTTCTTGTGGTAGTGGGCTCAACAAGCATTGTAAGTTGGTTCCCACCTACCATCTACATATTTCCTCTTTTGGACTATTGGTCCCACTCACCATAATTATCACCTTCTTGTTTTTTACTTTTCCCACATTGCATGGATGGGTGAGTTAGTTGCACTTTAAATATTAAAGGGTGGCCAATTTTACGTGCCACCTCTAGCCTATAAAACTTATTCCTTATTCATTAAAAACATTTTTGAGCTTCAATGCACTTAAATGAAGAGGCGAGGAGTGCCATACCTAAGCCTACTTAGTGATTTCAAGTTGTTGTGATGCTTACATGCTGCTTTAGGATAGTGATTGATTTTCTGGTCTCTGGAGGTGCTTTCTTTCATGTTGGTTTTTTCATGCACTGGTCTTTACTTTGAACAAAATATTTTTATAGATATTCTCTAATATGTGTCTCACTGAGTGAGGTCTATTGATGTAGGTTCTTTAAGTGTTGGATCGATTTATTGCTACTCAAGATGATCAGTGGCCCTATAATATCTCCTCAAGAGTGGTGTGGCTTCCCAAGAGCACAAGGATGGTTCTTCAATGCTTCAATATGGATAAGTATTCACTCTGGTGTTTTCAAATGTATTTGCTTGTGATTTTGTAGGGTTTTTGCAAGTTGCTACAGGATTGGATCCTTTCCTATACCAGTCACACAGACCCCTCCAAAATGAAAATATCCTTCATGAAATGCATTCTGAATGTATTATAATTCATGGTGATTCCATTGATAGGGACTGGAAACTTTGGTGGTGGTGAAAGTTGTGGAAAAAGGGGTGGAAATGGAGTTTTTCATGAACAGAGATGAAGTTTTGGATGGAAAAATGGCTAAATGGTGTGGATGAGGGATGATGGAGGTGTGGTAGAATTATCTTTTCATTCCCCTAATGGAAACATGATATCTGACCCCCCTCAATATGTTGATAACAATCTTGTAGTAATTCTAGTCAATCTTGTAGCAATTCAGGACAATCTTGTAGCACTGTAGGATTGAGGCGAAATTGAGTGAGATGGGTTGCCTAATGATGGAGGAATGTAGGGAGATGGGTCGAATGAGGAAGGACATGTAAGAGCCTAACTTGGGGGGTGGAAAAGTGAGATATGGAGGATACTTATTTTGACTATTGTCCCTTTGACTATGACTCATGAGCCTTAGTATTGCAACAAGAATGATGCAACTCCCAAGGCTACCAAATTAAATTATCAACCTAGGGTTTGTACAAACTTAAGAGGTGTCGACATTGCATGTGCAACATCCAATGTGTCCTCATTTCGTTTATCTAATGCAATGAAGTGAATATCATGAAATAAAACACTAACCTAATTGAAAAAAATGGAAACATTAGTCTACTTGTAGAATGTAAATTAATACTCTAATTGTAGAATGTGGAATGTTGTTTTGAAAAACGAAATTTGATCTTTTCAACAATAATGCTTGTAATTGAAACCTTAAGGAAGCATGAATTCAAGAATCAAGTATAATATACTTTTGAATGATGAATCACCCTTTTTATCATTGTGTTAAAGGAAACTTAGCTTTAGTAACAAAATCCATGTACATTTCATAAGAAAACATCCATTGTTATTCAAATGTGGAAATCTGTCTTCTAATTCTGATTGCAGATTTGTACTTGCAGTGAAGGAAAGGTGGGTCTAGAGTGGTCTTTGGTCTTCCTCAATCATGTAATTAGAACCCAAGGGTCATGATTCAAGCCTACGAGACAAAAAAAAATGCTATTACAGAAAACCTGGTCAAGTTTACACGTGCTACAGGAGTGCTACATGAGGTGCTATAGGAGGCCCTGTTTTTCTACAGGAGGAGATAACTTGCCGAATGCCCAAGTAAATAGAATGAAAATAGGATGGGATTTTTTTATTTATTAAGTAGGGTATATTAGGACTCCAATGGAATCAATCCAAAATACCCCTGTTAACACGTGCTAAAAAATAGCAGAAATTTACTACTCTAAAAATTTGAAATTCAAGAACTAGTGAGCTAGTTAAAATATGAAATGTCTAACCTAATCAAGTGAAAATTATATGGGGTGATTTTTTTTTAATTAAATTGAATAATTTTATGAACCAATAAAATTTGAATCATCTCAAATGAAGCTTATTAACACATTCTATAATATAGTAGAAAAATACTACTATTTTGTTACAAGGGGTTTCCAGAAATTCTAGATCTGTGAACTAGTAGACCAATCAAAGTAGCTCAATGATGAATACTACTTTTGAAACTCATTCTAAGGATTATAATTCTTGTGAATATTTAAATAACCTTTAAAAAAATCACTTCAATCATTTAACCAGTGTAAATGACAACAAAAGAAGCATGAATGGTAAAGGAGAAAACAAGATATGCAAATGGAAAAAGCATTCAAAGGACATAAGAAATTATACAAGAGGGATATGACGCTCTTGGGATGGCCAAACCCAAGGAAATTCATATCCCTATGAAGGAAACCAATATTTACAAGCTAAAAATGGCACCAAGCTTCATTATTTGACTTAATTGAAGTACATCCCTGCTAGAAATGAAAGTGGAGCTGTTAAGGAACGAGTTTTCTCCACAAGAAGACTAATAAATACATGACCGTAGAGTAAAATTAAAATTATTACTGATACAAATAGATGGGGAAGAATTCTCCTTGAAAGGAGGAAGCTTTCCCCTCCAAATCCCTCAAATAGTGGATTTGGTTCCCAAAACTAGGAATTTACGTTAAATGACGGGGAACACATTCCTAGATTTTCTCAATTACTGGAGCTCCAAAATTTGTCAATAATTTCATGATATTTTTTTCATTTATCCAATATTGATCCTCTTGTAGTAGGGAGAAAGTACCTAAATTATTCATGCTCCAAATCTTCATAATTTGCCCAATATTCTCACAATATTCTACAAAAATAAATAATATTAGGCACAAATATAAAATTATCTCTAAACCTTCCTAATGAACATATTAAAGCTAAAAATATGTCATCTAATGCAAAAAAAGAGGTTTAATGTGTTGAAGGATGGTCATATGGGCCTTAATTTATGTCTAATTTGGAGTCCCATCAGTGACCGAAACCTTGCAAGAATACTTCTTAGCAAAACTAGTGTAAGGGCTCCTTTGATTCTATTGTTTCTTTCTCTTTCTCTCTTTCCAATTTCCAATTTTTGTTTTTTGTCTTGTTTCTTAGACCTGTAGGTTTCCTCTAGATAGGTGTTCAATCTGTAGGACTGCCCCAGGTGCCTCAAAGGAGGTTTTCACCTAGGGATATTTTCATTTATTTTTCTTTTTTTTTAATGCTCTTAGGTTGCCACATTGAGGTTTTCAACCCTAGAGTGGGCCTCAGTTGTTGATCAGGGGCTAAATGAATTGAGAGTTGTGAGACCCAAAATTACATGAATCTCCTTTATTATTGAGTTGGTAAACTCCTCCTTTGATAGAGGATTCTTGTACAACTTTAACCAATAACCATTAATAAGCAATGGAAAGCCTTTCTCATTATTTTTTCTTATTTGGACAGATCCATTCTCATAATTTTTTTTTACCAGATAAGACTCCAACCACCTTGTCATTAGTTTCCCTTTGGAATTTGTTGTAGTGGCTACAACCACCCTCCAAAATTTTTCCTTAGCTTCGTTTTGGAGCCTCCCTACCAACCTTTCACAACAGCATGTCTTGCCTTGTCAAGTACACAAGCGTCAGTAATTTTCTTGTAGATTGCTAGCTTGTGCATCAGAGCTTGTTGCATCCCCCTCACAGGCTATTTCTCAGGACTTGGTCTAGCTATGGCCTGAGTAGCTCCCTCAAGAAATTACACAATTCTAGAGGGGAACTACCCTTACCTCCAGAAATTACGCAATTCTGTCTGGCAGACTACTAGGCTCTAGAATTGCGCAAATCTGCCATTCAAACTTCACTGAGAAAATTATGCAATTCCTCCCAACAGGGCTGCTCAGCCCAGAAATTGCATAGTTCTGGGTAGTAGTCAGCTGCTCTGCCCATAAATTTCACAATCCCTCTGGGCAGCCAACCCAACTCCCTCCCAAAAATGCGCACTTTTCCCTCTCAGCTAAGCAGACTATTGCATATGAAATTGGGTTGTCTGGTTCCACCCGGGACTGAGAAAACTTGACTTACATGCATGGGCTGCCTTTTCCTAGAGTAGCAAAAGCAATATGCAAAAAACATCCCTATATTTTAGGGAGTTATTTTTAGCAGATGGAGGTTACTTGCAAAGATCGTTTTAAAATCTTTCCTCCAAGTGCGCTTTTTCCTAGATTTGTGGCATGCGTGTCATGAGCCTCAAACTTATTTATTCAATGCTTCAAAGCCCACTTATTCACATTGATCTTGGAGCTTTGACATCCCACAACACATCTAGGAATTTTTGACACACCTAGCTCAACTATTCACTGGTAAGTCGTCTTAACTTATCTTTTGTAGCATTTCTGTCACTTTTTGTGTTTTCTCTTGTGTGAGTGTTGTTTGCTTGATTTCTTTGAATGCTTGATGTCATTTACATGCATACTAGCTTGTACTAGAATTGTTTCAACTTTTGTTAGCATCTCACTGTGGTTGTATGCATGAAACTGTTTTGCACGAACGATCGTTGATTCGGCAACTCGCTTCACCCACATGCATGTTGTTCCATTTTTTGAATCTTTCATTCACTACTTGCATGGATGATCATTCACTCCTACTTACATTCAGTATCACCATGCATTCAAATTCACATTTGCTTTCAGTTTCCCATCGGCGGGTCTAGGTAGCCTTGGCCCAGACTCTGCCTCACCAAGACATCATTGTGCAATCTTGAGAGGGAAGGCTCTATCTTCCTCTCAGGAAATGCACATTTCTGCCTAGTGACTATCCTCTAGTCTTGCATTGTACAATTCCGAGGGACAATGACTGCTGAGAAAATTGTGCAAAGTAGTCATTGGGCTTGCAACTACTGCCAGTTGAAATTGCGCATTGCATAATTCCAACAGCTAGTAGGCCAACCTGGATTGTGCATTGTGCAATGTTGGAAATAATACTGAGAGGGGGGGTTTTGTGGGGAAAAATGCCTATGCAGGACGATCCTATCCACCTAAGGTGTGACAGTGCCTTAGCAACAAACAGAAACAGCTATTCTAGTATTCTTCCTTTATGAATTAAGAATGAAGAGAGATGGATGGACTAACCGGTGTCTTCGTTTGTCCCTCGATCTGGTTTCTCTTCTCTTTGAGAGTTCCCAGCTACTTTCCTTCTCGCTCGCCCAGCTTCAATAGGTTCCTGTAAGATCACAAGAAGGGAACACTACACAAAGACATAGATTCATATTCATAACTAGTTCAGGATTAGAAATAAACTAAACATACTAATGAAATCATACATCAAAGATACATCAGTATATAGGAGAAACCAAGATAGCTTTATTGATGAATAACAAGGTTCAGGAGGAGATACAACCAAGAGAGTTCCAACCCAGCATCTACCTCCCAGCGAATGAAATCCTTTCTTCACCTCCCTTCAAAGCATTAAGCACCCAATGATTCCAATCTCAAACCAACAACAATTCTTTGCAATAACAAAATTCCAGCCTCATGGATCTCATGGAGGAGAGATCCATATATAGATGTTTGGAGAGAGGATGAGTCAGCTTGAGATCTGACTAGTGTCCTCTCCCTCTGTCAGTTCTTGCTTCCACTTGGAGACTAAGAGCCTCTTACTCATCACTTAGTCGAACTCATCAAGGCAAGTGTCATGGAGGAAGATTCTGGAAGCTTCCACAGTCTTTACACCTCGCACAAAGGACCTTGCCATTTGTCATTTCCCGCTCAGCGCACCCTGGTAGTGCTTCTACCTGCGTTGCAGTGCACCTAGCCAGTGTAATCTCTGCATTTCAGCGCAGACAGCTAGTGGAGCCTCTGAATTGATTCTGAATTGACTTGTTTTTGAGCAGTTTCTGGTGGAGAACTTCTGTGAATTGCTGTGGTTTGTTAGCCTTGTTCCTCTAGGGGTAGGAACAACATGTTTAGGGACTTTGGATCCCTTGGATTATGGACATTTCATGCTTATAGCTGTAAGGCACAAAAATGTCTATAACAGTTGCCCCCTAAAGTATGAGGCCGTTTATCGGGTGAAATGCTTTATTAGGAGGATCCAAAGTTCTTTCAATGCTGGGAGGAGACCTGTAATACAATACAATACAATACATTATTTTCATACTTTTTCACGATCTAGCTGAGGCGGGCATTCCCATGCTCAGCTTTATAAATTCATTTTCATGTACATATAATAGACAATCGTCTGATGGTAGACTGATGATTCTGATAGAGCCACCATCCTTTTGGTAGGATGATTATCTGTGCTGTAAAGCTGTACATTTCTATGTCTTTATTTTCTGAATATATATCGCAGCCCGGATGGATGAAACTAGATCCGGGGTCTTCAATCTCGTCCAATCTTCACTCTAAGTACAAGTCGATCCATGTGAGAAATGTTCTGAAGTCGAACATGGAAAGACATCACTTGATTACCGGTCAATGAGGTAAACCGTTAACAAGCGCGAGAGGAATCACCGATAATGATAATGACCCTCAAGGTACTGCAGTACAATTCACGTGGTGTGAATAAAGGACTTGGCGTCGAACACCACGCAAAATCTTTCAGTCGAAGGTCATTGATGTATACCTGTCGCCGGAAGTGAGAAACTTGCCATTGAGGCATGCAAGCTTCAAAGTACTGAAGGGGTTGTTCCTAGATCAACTTCTTGGATAATGAGCTGATGTCGACAAGAAGCGATCCATCAAAGGAGGGCCTTAATGAATCCCACATCAATGACACAGAACGGAGCTAATGATTTTGATGGAGGTGAAAACGATCTGATGACATATGATTCAGGGTGGCGGTCATGAAAGCGTATAATGTATGGTAGTGGATGGGACACAGGTGACTTCTCTGAACGACTTCTCTTGAACATATGGCGACACTTATGCGATGGATTGGTAGCATTACCCCAAATATGGATGGTATGGCGAGACCATGGCGAGGTGACCGGTGAATGAAACAACCCAACCCGATTGTGGTACGGAGGAAAAGTGTCATGTTCAAGAGCGACTTGCTACCATCAAAGTTTTCTTGAGTTTCTCCCAATTTTTCCCCAGTCATTGCTGACCAGTACCTCTTTATTTTTGTCAAGCTTGAGGAGGATAACATATGCTTGTTCTATAACTTGCCCTTCGGGGAAGCCCATCGCTATGTTTTAACGAGCCTAGCGATAGTGAAACTCGTTCTCATGTAAAGACAAGTTTGTCGCTATTTCATGCATTTAACGAGTCTAACGACAAGGATAACTCGGTCCTTTTCATTTTTAGAGAGTCTGAAAAGGTACGTAAAGTCAACTCCGAAAGTCCTTTTTCATCATCTAATCCCTTAAGTCCAAAAAAGTATAAAACAATACAGAAGGGATGAGTTTTCGATAGTTTTAACGAGCCGAACAAAACAAGCGCTCGATATTTTTGTGCAATAATCCCTTAGGTCCAAAAAGATTAAAATATAGATGAGGGATAGCACTTCTGGTCACTTTATCGAGCTGGAAGGCCAAAACTCGGCAATCTTTTCATATTTCACGAGTCAAATGAAAAGAACTTAAAGAAGACTCGTCTTTTGAGGAACGAGTGATAAAACAGGTTAGCAGCTGATTCTAGGTACGGGTTGGAATTTTCCAATCACGGGAGTGTCACAAGGATGGCTAGTGAAATCACTCTTCGCAGCTATTCCTCAAAATGGGTAAACAATCATATGGAGGTGAACGATCGGCCAATGGAAAAGTGGAGGTGACGGCGCAAACACGACCAAGGCTTTAATGGCTGATGATATTACATTCACGGTGGTTATTTACCGGAATAGTTCATTTTTTAACGAGCTTAAACGCGGGTGGAAACATTTGCTCGATCTTATGTTTATTTTTTAACGAGCATGAACTATGCGCTAAAACTGCTCGGATCTTGCGTTTATTTTTTAACGAGCATGAACTGTGTGCTAAAGCTGCTCGAACTTTCCAGTCATATGATAAGAATGTCTCATGTAAGATTCCATTTTTTATGGAGCTTGCGCCTCACAAAGCTATGCTCCGGGAATCCTTTCTTTATGCAAGTTCAGAAACGACTAATCCTACGAGTTTAAAGGGTTAGAGGTCCTAAAAATTTTAAAAAATAAATAGCCGCCCCTTGCTTTCACTCCAAAAGGTTTGCATGCCCCCAGGTATAAAACAGAGTTTCAAGGTTACCTCTACTTCACTTCTGCCAAAACAATTGTTTTACCGAGAGAGGCCTACCTCTTTCAGGTTACCCAAAGATTGTCCTATTAATCTTTCAAAAAAAACACTTCTTCGGCGATGTCCACCAAGATGAACAAAGGTGAGTGACTCTGTTCTGTCAAACACATAACTTTGACAAAAGAATCTTATTCTAGAACCACCCCTGTATCAATCACGGACGGGGTACGGACTAGTCATATTCTCCCGCGGAAACCTACTCTATACCCAAAGTTTTGCTGCCGAAGCAGACCAGGACGCATGCCCCCTGGGTTCTAGTCATATCCCTCTGAATTACTCGCGCTCATCGGGAGGACGGACCATGGATTGAGACATTTCTTGCGTGAAGAGATAATTTAGGGATGGTATATGACTATTTGTGATGCGTGATCCAGGAAATGAAAGCTGGTCCACGAGCTTGACCACTCTTCCTTCGTGCGGAAAACACATTACTCTAAAGAGTGAGGAGACGATGGCTCCCATGCAATATATATAGTCTCATCCAAGGAGTAGGTTATAATCCAAGGGTCCTTGAACGATCATCACGTTGATTTGAACAGTCTTCCCTTTCAATGTGATAGGCACATTGGGGAGGATCCCTAAAGGTCGACTGGTTCCTTTATCAAAGCCTATTAGATTTCTCATTTCAGGCAAAAGTGCTGGCGAACCAAGCGCTTTCCAAGCAATAAAGGATAGGATACTCACAGATGCCCCCTCATCAATGATGGTGCCAACCATTACCATTCTGTATATTTGAACGATAATTATGAATGGTATGCTTGCTGGCAACCGGGGTCTGCCTAATTGGTTCCAGTCGAAGGAGACAACTAGGTTGCTTGGTGGTGGGACCGAGTAAACGGCCGGGTATCACTCTGACGAACTTCCTTCCTACGATAAAGGAATGGGGGGATTGCCCCCGTGTTCGTCGGAGTCTGTGTTGATGAAGAGAATTTGGACGGTGTCATCTTTATTCTCTTCTGTGATGGTATCATTCGAAGATAGAACCTCTGAAGGCAAGACCGGGTCAACTGCCACCTCGACCTTTTGACTTTCGTCAGGTATGGATTCGGACGGTTCATCCTCAATGATAGGTGCTTCGGCTGACCACCTAAGCGGGCCAACCAGGTTCTCAACTGGTGAAGGACTTGGCAGGAGCTTTTGATATCTAGGAGGAAGTCGCGCTGGTAAAACCGGGCGATCTTCCAAAACTCTTTTAGCCTCATCTAAGAAGGGACAACGGTGGATGGCATGGTCGCCTTCACACAGTTTGCAGGGAAATCTAGCTCTCCCTCTCTGTCCTGTGGCTTCATTTTCACTAGTTGACGGTGTGCTGTCAACATGGCTACCAGAGGTTGACGCCACCGAATTGTGAAAACGGGGAGACCAGTCCCTTAGTATCCTAGGGATGCAGGGACAATCTCTATGGAAGTGGTCTCCCTTGCATATGACACATGGCAATTTAGGCCTAGTCAGTGCTGTGTGTGGATTTTTGTCAGACGACACTTGTTTGCCCCCAGTCGCTTTTGGCTCCTTCTTCTTCTTCTCTTTCTTCTTCTTTTCCTTCTTCTCCTTAGGAACTTGGTTTTTTGTTTTACCAGTTCCGTCAAGTGAAGAGGAAGGAGGAGAGGAAGAATTAGATGAAGTAGAAGGCTGGTGGGTAACTCTGGTCTGGTCTAACTGTTGATTCGACTGTTCAGGAATAGTGGTGTTCTGAACGACATTGGTTAAGAAGAGCCAGACTGGCAAGCCAATTGTTAGTCCTGGAAGCGACAATGTGGCCATATGGGGCGCACCAACATCTCCCCAAGAGGAGAAGGGACTAGGATTTCCACCAAGGGGAATTCCTTGGTTGGTGTGCTCCATTTCCTCAACCTAAAGATCAACGCAAGAAAAAGGGGTGATTGTTCCATTTAAAATAAATTTTAACAACGCTTTAGACACAACTTGCTTTTTCAATTTTAAAGAGTCGAGAAAAAGCTAAAGATGACTCTAGTCTCCTTCGATGTTTTAACGAGCCCGAAGTGACAAATGCTCAGATGGACTTTTTCCGTTATAGAGTCTGAAAAAGGCCAAAAGGAACTGCTCTGGAGTTCTAGGTAGAGGGTGTGCCAAACTTTTCGCAAAACCGCAGAATACTTTTTAAGGTACGGGCAGTCAATCTTCCTGAATGCTGTGTTCAGTGCATTGCGATCAGTAGGGCGACCGACATGACTTCCTAAGGATAAAGGTTTTATGCCTATAGGGGTCTCCCAATATATACTCGACAGTACGTGGGAGCAAAATCTGTACTGGCACTATCGTCCCTCAGGAGGAATCACCCACCATCAGCGAGATCGACAGTCACCAGGCTTTACGACGCCGGAACACGTCTCTAGCCTAGACCTCTATGTTGTGCATTAAGTTACAAAACGTTGTTAAGTTCATTCAATTTATTTTAGGTTGATATTTCTTAGAAGTTTTCCTTTTTGGATCACCACGAGATGTATGATACAATTCCTAAATGCAGTCTAAAAGATGATAAGCAAATTTTATCTCTTTTTCAACAATGAAAATCCTAGCTACAGAGGGAAAAGAAAGACACCATCTTTTCTCAAAGAGCAATCAGCACACTCTAAATGCACTTTTCCTAAATCAAGCATGCAAACTATCAAGATGCAAATGCACAATGCAGGTGTTTGTTTTCCGCTCTCTTAATATTGATGCCTAAAAAGAAAGCTTTTTGTACAACTTTGAATTTTCTTTTAAATGACAAATACAAACAAGTTTACTTTTTCGAAATCAGAAAGGGTAGAAGAGAATACAACACTTTACGAATTTCGAAATGAACACTTGTTTCGACAGTTAAAAGAGACAAACTCAAACCAAAAGCAAAAGTAAACGTATAATCAACTGTCAATCAGCCAATGAACTCTCTCCTAAGATCAAAATCAACAGATCTGAATCAAGGGCTACAGGTCGACTATTTCACTCTTGCAAAGGAAAACTGTAAATGACGCCACAAACACATAAAAACACTCACAGTCTTTTTGTACAAAAGGAGGCAGAATTAACTCAGAGAAAAGGAGTTTCAGATAGGTATACTGACTGATAACAGGCTGCAAAAAACAAAGATAAAACTGAGCTAAAAGAAACAGAGAACCACAGCTGCACGAGGCAAAGGCTGATCAGCGCACTCCTAACACAGAGGTTTTGACATTCAGCGCAGGTAGCCTTCACGGGACCTGCGTTGAAATGCAGAACCTCTTCACAGAGTCTGCGCTAAAGCAGAAACGAGAGTTGTTTCTGGGTTCTGGGTTACAGTTTGCAGTTAAATCAACAGTTTTTGGCCGGATCAAAGCTATCAATTAGGTACAATCAAAGGGATGATTTGAAGGAGGGCTAAGATCTATCACAAAGGATCATCAAATCATTTGTGAGTCCATTGTTCAGATCATAGATAAATGCAGTGATTGGATCAAAGTAGCAGCTGTCTACTTTGCATCTGAAAATAGCAGACGCAGTTCGATTGCTGCTCTTGAGTCTATGAAACAAACAATGATAGAGACACAAATAAAATGACTAAACAGATTTCCCCAGTGGAGTCGCCAATTTGTTGTGGGGAAAAATGCCTATGCAGGACGATCCTATCCACCTAAGGTGTGACAGTGCCTTAGCAACAAACAGAAACAACTATTCTAGTATTCTTCCTTTATGAATTAAGAATGAAGAGAAATGGATGGACTAACCGGTGTCTTCCGTTTGTCCCTCGATCTGGTTTCTCTTCTCTTTGAGAGTTCCCAGCTACTTGCCTTCTCGCTCGCCCAGCTTCAACAGGTTCCTGTAAGATCACAAGAAGGGAACACTACACAAAGACATAGATTAATATTCATAACTAGTTCAGGATTAGAAATAAACTAAACATACTAATGCAATCATACATCAAAGATACATCAGTATATAGGAGAAACCAAGATAGCTTTATTGATGAATAACAAGGTTCAGGAGGAGATACAACCAAGAGAGTTCCAATCCAGCATCTACCTCCCAGCGAATGAAATCCTTTCTTCACCTCCCTTCAAAGCATTAAGCACCCAATGATTCCAATCTCAAACCAACAACAATTCTTTGCAATAACAAAATTCCAGCCTCCTTGATCTCATGGAGGAGAGATCCATATATAGATGTTTGGAGAGAGGATGAGTCAGCTTGAGATCTGACTAGTGTCCTCTCCCTCTGTCAGTTCTTGCTTCCACTTGGATACTAAGAGCCTCTTACTCATCACTTAGTCGAACTCATCAAGGCAAGTGTCATGGAGGAAGATTCTGGAAGCTTCCACAGTCTTTACACCTCGCACAAAGGACCTTGCCATTTGTCATTTCTCGCTCAGCGCACCCTGGTAGTGCTTCTACCTGCGTTGCAGTGCACCTAGCCAGTGTAATCTCTGCATTTCAGTGCAAACAACTAGTGGAGCCTCTGAATTGATTCTGATTTGACTTGTTTTTGAGCAGTTTCTGGTGGAGAACTTCTGTGAATTGCTGTGGTTTGTTAGCCTTGTTCCTCTAGGGGTAGGAACAACATGTTTAGGGACTTTGGATCCCTTGGATTATGGACATTTCATGCTTATAGCTGTAAGGCACAAAAATGTCTATAACAGGGGGTGAATTAATATTATCAAGTCAATTATTTTCTTTTTCACACCCAGATCATATACGCTACTTCAGTTAGAGAAAACCATGTATATACACAACTATAGTAAAGGAAACCTGCGTATAACTTACAGACTTGTAATTTAATTAATCTTCAGATGTCAATTTTAAATATGTGTGCCAGAACCATAGAAACAATAACCAGGAACAAGAAAAATGCAGACAGTCACACACAAGAACACAAGATATAAGGTGGAAACCTAATGTGGGTGAAAACCACCTGCTGCAATATGTCTCTATCTTTTTAATTAGAAACTTATTTTTACAATGATTCTGTACTGGTGCAGTCCTTTACCAGTACGCAGGCTGCAACCTGTAGAGAGATACAACCCTCTCTCGTTCTCCAGCTTCTCCTGGAAGGGAGCTACAACCCACTTAGCTCTTGCACTAGCCAAGATACTAGTACGTAGGTGCTGGCCTATAGAAGGCCACAACCTTCTCTTTCTTCCAGGGACCACGTTTCATAAATTTTCAGACTGGATCCATGAACATCAATCAAACATCAATAATTTATGCATCAAACACTCTCCTTTTCACCAATTAAAATTGAATCAAATAGACACTTCTTTGACAGCTGTACCCAGAACACAGTAATAGTAACCACACACCAAATTCTGAACCCAGAACACTGCAACAATAAACAAAAGCAACTAGAACACAATTCAAGAGACGTACGCTACTTCAATAACCAGAAACCTGCGTGCATACGCTTCTATGTTTGGACCAACCTGCGTATACGCTATTTTTATTCACAAAACCAACGTGTATAGATGCCTTTGATTCTCTGAACTTGCGTACAGATCTGTAAAGGATAATTCACTCTTTCAAATGTTCAAACATTAGTTAACCAGATTACCAGATTTATAGATCAAACATGCGCCACATATAATGGATCAAAATAATTCAAAGATATTATTATTCAAGCCTTAAGATTATGACCCATCAATAGAACTTATCCTTCTCCTTGCGCTCAGGTTCCTCCTTCATTCAGATCCAGATCTGCACCATAACCCAATCACCAGTGTTCCAGATCTAGCACTTTATCAGATATTCAATAATTCAGATGATCCTTTGCCAAATGATCTCCTTCCTCTTTTATAGTCTTAGGCCTTTCACAATACCACGTCCAAAACCATAACAAAACAATACCATGGATCCAATACTTGGGATCAACACTTCTGACGAGATACCATGGCCCAAAACCATAGGTTCAATTACCAAGGACTAAATACCATGGACCAAAAGTAAGTTCTCCAACATGTACGCACTTTTCCTTGCGTGAAAGTGCGTGTATACACATACGCGCCTTTGTAACGTCTAACCCGCATGTATACGCGTCTTTGTCTAGGTGAACCTGCGTATATATCTTTTCCTTCATTCTGAGAGCCTGAACTGAGATCTAACTGAGATTTGTCACTAGTGTGAGTTGCCATCAAGGACAACACCTGTGCGACATCAGTGCCATAGCCCCAACCTGTGTCATAATGCCAACAATCTCCCCCTTTGGACTTGATGGAAACCCCAAGATCCTCAAAGTCATTCTCCCCCTTTGTCATCAAGGGCAAAGGTTTATGCTCCCCCTGAGTACATGCTAAAATCTCTGCTCTGTTGTGCTGGCCAAGCTCCCCGACTGTAGGCAAGATCTGCAAAAAAATGTTCTTCATGAAGAACAATGATTTATACATCATAAAAGACCTTCCTATCACCAAAAGACTCTATACAACATCCATCACCCAACCAAGTGGGTATCATCCACCCAAACAAGTGGGGATACATCAGAAGTTTACATATGACAACCAAGAACATTACAACATTCATCCCAGACATAGTGGGGAAACCAACATAGGCCGTTACATGACCTTGATAATAATATTAAAATATAGAGACGAAATATCTAGAGCAAGACTATGAAAGTCACCAATAACTAATATCAGCAACATCATTATTCAGATCAGCAACCATGTTCTCCTTCTGCACCCCTTCTGCAGCTGATCCACCTAAACCCAAAACTGCTTGTGTATTCAAACCAAGAGCTTCTAATGTAATGCCAACAATGCATTATTAGAAGATTATCGGCTCCCCCTGAACCTGTGCTAGATGGTCTCTGTCAGACCCATATCAGACTCTTTTCAACCAGAGTTTGACCCCACTGATTTCTTTCAAACTACCATATACACGATTGTCTCTGCATAAACCGGCGTATGTACGCGGATCCTCCTCAGGCAACTCACATACATCCACTTTTCTCTGAAACAGACAAGTTTCAATAGCAAGATGATGCATCAACTATTCCCAGCTTTTGTTTGAGGTATTCAAAAGTTTCCCTGGGCAGTGGTTTGGTGAGAATATCAGCAACTTGTTCCTTAGAGGGAACATACTCCAATTTGACCTTTTGTCCCAACACTTGTTCCCGGAGAAAATGATACTTGATCGGGTTGTGCTTAGTTTTTGAATGCATGACAGGATTCTTTGAGATACTGATAGCACTTGTATTATCACATAAGATGGGGATAGGTGGAGTACAAGTGATTTGAAAATCCTACAAAGTTTACATCATCCAAAGGAGTTGAGTGCAACAAGATGCAGCAGCCACATATTCTGCTTCAGCTGTAGATAATGCAATTGAGCTTTGTTTCTTGCTGAACCAAGATACTAATTTGGAACCCATAAAGAATGCACCACCACTAGTGATTTTCCTGTCATCCACGCTTCTAGCCCAATTTGCATCTGTATAAGCATGAAGAGTGAGATCTATATCTCTAGGATACCATAGGCCATAGTTTTGAGTTCCTTGAAGATACTTGAAAATTCTCTTTACTGCTTGAAGATGAGTTTCCTTAGGATTTGCCTAAAATCTTCCAACCATTCCTACTGCATGCATGATGTTTGGTCGGGTACCTGTTAAATAGAGCAGACTTCCAATCATGGATCTATAAGTTGGTTGATGCACTGCTGCTGATTCATCATTTGTACTGAGGCTGCATCCTGTAACCATAGGGGTACATACTGGTTTCAAATATTCCATGCCATACTTCTTACAAATCTGCTTGAGGTACTTGGTTTGAGATAAAAAGATACCACCTTCATTTTGTTGGATTTGTAATCCAAGAAAATATGTCAGTTCTCCAAGCAAGGAAATTTCGAATTCTTTCTACATCACCAAGGGAAAGTTTTGACTCATAGCTTCTTCATTGCTGCCAAAGACGATATCATCAACATACACAACAAGTATTAGCAATTTGTTATTTTCAATTTTTATATAAAAATTGCTATCTGCTAATCCTTTTGAGAAACCTTGTTGATGAAGATATTTGTCCAGACGATAATACCAAGCCCTTGGAGCTTGTTTAAGACCATAGAGAACCTTCTTAAGTATGCATACAAGTTTTGGATCATTTCCAAGGATGAATCCATCTGGTTGCTCAATATACACTTCTTCTTCTAAGTCTCCATTCAAAAAGGCTGATTTCACGTCCATTTGAAATACTTTGAACTTCTGAAAGCTTGAGAGAGTAAGGAACATTCAGATGGCCTCAAGTCTAGCAACGGAAGCAAAAGTTTCTTCAAAGTCTATTCCTTCTTGTTGAGCATACCCTTTACAAACACGTATGGCCTTGTTTCTAATAACTTCCCCATTTTCATTCAACTTGTTTTTTGAATATCCATTTTGTCCCTATGACATCTTATCTTTTGGTCTAGGAACTAGCTCCCAATTGTTATTCTTTTCAATCTGCTGAAGTTCTTCATCCATTTCTTTGACCCAGCATTCATCTTCACATGCTTCTCTTACATTTTGTGGTTCAATGGAGGAGAGCAATGCCAAATAGCTTGAAGCTTCTGCAATTGTTCTTCTTGTTTGTATACCTGCCTCTTTCTACCCCAAAATTTGAGATTCTGGATGATTCTTCTGAACGTACCTGGATGGAGTCTTATCTTCTATCCTTATATGTTCTTCTGGTGCCTCATGGGTTTCTTCTTCATCATGAATCTAATTTGATGTTGATGGATAGTCCTCATCATCTTCGAAATCTTCAGACCTTACCTGCCTAGGAGTGTTTTCTTCTTCATCAACCACTACATCAATACTGTCAACAATTCTTCCAAGCCTTTTATTGTAACATTTGTATGATTTGCTGTGGGGAGAGTGTAGAGCTGTAACAAGGGTCTCTTTCACCTCTAGCTATGCCACATTAATAATTCAATCCGGGAACGCTTTGTTATTGCAAAGAGTAACTCAATCCGAGGCTATTCGTCAGAGTAATGCTTAGTAGTACAGTGTCTAGAAAAATACAAGAGTAAACGGCTGCTAAACTTATGACTAAATTGCTCTAAAAAGAATAAAATCACACAACGCAGCTTATCAATCAAGGGTACGGAAGCGATAACCCATCCCTCTAGAAACTGATGGAAAGGAAATTAGAGCATGGACCATAGGTCTGGGAGCTAGGCAGCGACTTGATGAGGCTCACTACAGCCTTAGACCTTCTCTCACACCAAGACATTAAATGCAAGTAAATGGAACGGCAGAAAGTAAAATGGAACAACAAACAGAAAATGGAACAGCAGATCTGAAATGGAACAACAATAAATGGAACAGCAATCCAATAAACTAAATCTCGCGAGTCAGACTAAGCTTGCTCTATTGAATTAAACTCATATTCTGCAATCAAATAGCAATCTTCTCTCTAAAGCAACTTCAATGAATTATACTTTATGGAACAATATTCACTAATGAACTATTGAACAACAATCATCAAACATATATACACAACACACTTACTATAGCAATCTGATGATTAAAGAGAATATGACTATGTTTCCAAATGGAATAATATTACTTCCGGATTCCAATAACTGAGATTTCAAATGAATCCAATACAACAATATTCAATATGAAAGCTCTGTAACAGAAACAGTTGGCTTAAGTTGCTAACATGCAATCAACTCTGAAAAGATTCACTCATACATTACAGAGTCACTACATAAATCTCTCCGAAGAAACCATTAATGAATTAATTGTAACAGAGCATGGAATAGCATATGAAAAACATGTTAGATTACCAAACTGTAAAGATAAACAAACCACACAGAAACCAAATTATAATGATACAAAAGCAAGTGTCCTTCTGAGCCAGGCCCTTAGCTTCCAACAGCACATTGCCTCAGATTACTCCAGACGCAGAGATGAAATAAGCACCAGGTCTTTTGTATTAATACATCAACAAATGTACAAAAAAACAAGTCTTAGTGAGAGTCGATGATCAAAATTGAATCTGGAATTCACAGTTACATATATGAACAAAAATTCCCTTTGCCTAACACTGCTATCCCTTTTTATAAGAGTAACGACGGAGGTATCTAGGTAGCAAAAATAAGCAAAACAGTGATCCCTCAGGATCAAATATCCTGAGGGATTCACCAAGCCGTTAATCCTTTACTTTTCTTCCCCTGTTCCGCCGAATTGATAATCCTTCTTTCTTTCCAGGGTCGTCTTGCTTTGATCTGTTCGATCTTGTTCGCATCCGGTTCCCTCCTAAAGGGACAGCAGTTATTGCTTCTTTGTCTTTTCCTTTCGAATGGAAGCTCTTCGTTTCCACCCTTTCCTGCATGGAAAAATAACATTTGTCAGCGATTAAGCTTTCCATACTAATTCTCACACATTCTATTAAAATTATTTATTTCTTTAAGCTCATTATGCAGAAAGGGTTACAATTGTTACTGAAAAGTCACTAAATTGTTCGTCAAAAACATACCTTTCCAGTGCTCCACAGAGAGTAACCAAGGAGAATGCCTTCATCTGCTCTAGGTTCAAACTTACCAAGATTTTCATTAGTATTTTTAATATAGCATTTGCTTCCAAAAATTTTGAAATGTTTTACCGTAGAAGTCTTACCATACCAGAGCTCATGAGGAGTTTGAGTGTTGTTCACCCAAACATTTGTCTTGTTGAGAATAACAACTGCAGCAAATGCAGCTTCACCCCAAAAAGTTGCGGGAGATCCAGACTCATCCATCATAGCATGAGCCATTTGTTGAACTGTTATTTTCATCCTTTCCACTACTCCATTTTGCTGAGGAGTCCTTGTAGTAGAGAATTCCCTTCTTATTCCATGTTCTTCACAAAAATTGAAAAATTCATTTGAGGTAAACACCCCACCTCTGTCAGACTTGAGGCATTTAATTTTGCGATCTGATTCGTTTTCAACCAAGGCTTTGAAATATTTGAATTTTTCAAAGGCTTCGTCTTTGTTCTTCATAAGTCCTATCCAACACATCCTGGAAAAGTCGTCAATGAATAATATAAAGTATTATTCTCCTCGAGGTGACCTTTTCCTAGATGGACCACATACATTAGTATGGACAAGTTCAAGTGGCCTGCTAGCTGATCCTTCCTTCTCAGGGAAGTTAGTTCTAGTTTGCTTACAAAAATGACATGATTTGCATATTGTATTGTATGTAATTTTGATGTCTGGAAGACCACGAACTGCCTGGTATTTGCATGCTTTCCTTATCTGTGAGAAGCTTAGATGCCCCAATCTTCTGTGCCATAGCCAATGTTCATCATTCTTGCTTAGATAGCATTGATGTTGTCCTTCTTTGAATATGTATAAATTATTTGGAGTTCTTATGCCTTTGATCACTGTTTTTACTGTATCAAGATCACAAACACTACATCCATTTGATCGAAATATTACCTCAGTTCCTTGGTCGCACATCTGATTGACACTCAATAGATTATGCTTTAAGCCATCAACATACATAACATTTCCAGCTTTGACCTTTTCTTTCAATTGAACATAACCTTTACCTTTTATGAGTGCAGGGGTGTCATTTCCAAATGATACCTTCTTCTCCTTCTCTAAGGCACTATATGACTGAAGTTTTTCTTTATCAACCGTCATATGTTTTGAACATCCAATGCTGATGTACCATTGATTTTCCTGCCCTTTCGCATATAAGGCTATACCACATCTTTCTAGTTGCGGTTCTTTCATTCTCCATGTTTTGGCACTTGAGGCTTGTTCCTTCTGAGTTGTTTGCCGAAACCTGCTCCTGCATTCAGAATCTTCATGACCGAAGTTGTTACAAATAGAACATTCAATTTCATTTTCAAGGTCAGAAAAGTTATTGTAGATCCTTTTCGTGATCCGAGTCATACTTCTTTGTTTTTGAGCTTCTCTAGTCATGATTGTCTTATAGGCAACACATTGAGCTGCTTTGTGACCAAAGTTATGACAAGAGAAACATTGGCCATTGAAGAAACTCCTGTGATTATCAAATCTACCAGCCAAATGATTGTAGTTTCTATTGACTGTAGGTTTTAACCCTGTACAGAAATTACCTGCATACGAATTCTTAAACAAAGAAAATAAACAATGCGAGAGCATAACCCATAAAACACATATGCACAAAGATTTTTCCCTGGATCCCAAAACCGGGACTACCAGCTTGATTTTTCATTATGTTCCTTTCAATGTTACAATACATATTTATACATGCCGAAGCATCCAATACCATGGACCGAAAAACCATCGCGTCCAATACCATGTGCGAAAATCATGCACAAAACCATAGGTAGGTTCGCCCAACCTAATATAGGGTCGAAAATTTTTTTCCCGGGGCGCTGCCCCGGACCCCGTAGAGGGGGGCTACCTGCCCCCCTCAACCCCCCCGGACAGGGGGGGCTACCACCCCCCCTGTGACCCCCCCGGACAGGGGGGGCTACCACCCCCCCTGTGACCCCCCGCTGCGCAATCGGTGCAACGAAGGGGGGCTTCCGCCCCCCTCTAACCCCCCGTTTAACTACGTAGGTTAGTCGTGGAAAGAATATAACACAACCCAACATTGACATCCATTCTTGAGGAAAATTGAGAAGGTTTTACCTGTGGCTGGTTGTAACTTCTGTTCATCCTTAAAGTAGATTTCCTCCGATTTACCTGGTAGTCTTTGTTCATTCTTGAGGTAAATTGTCCCTGATTTACCTAGTGAGTAGCATTATGCCTTTGCTGTTGATTGTCAACCTTTTCACTTCTCCTTGTTGCATCAAGATAAATTTTGGAAGTGGATGGCTTCTGTGCTTGATATGATTCTTCATTATATCCCAGACCTGTCTTGATTATTGGAGAACGCTGTACTTTGATAATCTCATCTAGATTTTCAGATCCTTTAGTAAATTTAAGATTAAGAGCTTTTGTTTTCTCAATCTCTTTTCTGAGTCCCACAATTTCACATTCTAACTTTTCATGATGTTTTTCCTTTTCAGCAAGTTGAAATTGCAGAGTATTTATGATCATATTCTTTTCTTCTAAACAAATTTTGAGTTTAGAAATATCTTCATAAAGACCTTCTTCATCTATAGCATCCAAGAAATCATCATCTTCAAAAGCCATTAAAAATTGTTACCTT
Source organism: Pinus tabuliformis (assembly GCA_031772625.1). Classification (NCBI taxonomy): domain Eukaryota; kingdom Viridiplantae; phylum Streptophyta; class Pinopsida; order Pinales; family Pinaceae; genus Pinus; species Pinus tabuliformis. The sequence continues at coordinate 794,041,217 of CM062811.1, forward strand.
GTTCATCTTCATCACTATTTGAAAGTCCATCACTGTCTTCATGAGTGTAATAGCTTTTCTTATTTACATTCTTATTCCATCTAACAGGTTCCTTACCCTTGTCAAGCTTATCTTTATGAGGACACTTGGCCACATAGTGCCCGACTCTTCCACAAGCAAAGCATTTGAAAGGTAACTTACCTCTGAATCTTCTAGCACCCCGTTGAATGTTTTTGACAAAATTTGATTCCTCCTCTCCTTCTGACATATGTCCCGAATCATAGTAATCTCCTTTGCCTGAAGCCTTGAATGCAGCTTCTCTCCTGTCTAATGGTCCTCCTTTCCTCATTTCGTAAGAAATTAGAATTCCGTGCAGCTGTGACATGGTAGGGTTTTGTAGATTCTATTTTTCTTCTATTGCAGAAACTTTTGATTCAAACTTAGAGGACAAAGATCTTAGAACCTTTTCAACCACAACAACCTCTTTTATTTCTTCACCCAAGTTTTTCATACAATTAAAAATCTCATCTATACGTAGGAAATAGTTAGCCACACTTTCATCATTGTACATTCTGAGATTTTCATACTAAATTCAGAGGGTTTGAAGTTTTGCTTGTTTTACCTGTTCATCTCCTTCATAGCTCAGAATGATCTTATCCCATATTTCTTTTGCGGATTTGTACTGCATAACCTTGACGAATTCAGATTGAGCTAGACATCCTAATAGAGTATTGACAGCCTTTGCATTTGTTTCATATTGCTTCTTACCAGCCGGACCTGTAGAAGTTGTTGAAGGAAAAGTGTACCTTGTATCTATGATATCCCAGAATTCTGTACTAAGAGATTGAAGATAGGTTGTGACTCTTACCTTCCAATAGATGAAGTTGGTCCCATCTGTTATCACAAAATCACTACTGAGGGCTGCAACCAAGTAAGATTTCATGTAACTATTTCAACCTATCTTTAGACCAAAGATTAGCCTCTTTGATCAGAGAGGGCTCTCTCACAACTCTTGATAAAATCCTTCAAACACTAGATGGCTAACTCTTTATTCACTTATGAAAGCATAACTGGTTGGAAACACATCAAACTGGCTCTCATTGGGCTATGGAGTCTATAATATTAAGTAAACAAGGAAAACACAGTGATCTCATGGAAATCAAGGCTCTTAGCATTACATGTCAAACATACTCCACCAAAACATAGCTTGCTGAATACAGAGGAAGTCAGAGCATATAATTATGAATTCTGAGTGATTGCATTACAACAAGACTATAAAAGAACATAAAGTATAAAACACCATCACTACATTTGAACATGACAATCCTTCGAGAATCTTGAGAAGAGAATAACTCTGTTTTACTATTACTGTCAAAAAAGGTCTTACAATGGCCCAAAACAACACTGTTTTTCTATAAAGTATCCAACCTTTTTTACATAAAAGTTATTTCTATATATAGCCAATCAAAACACTACTGCATGAGACTCCTCAACAAGCATGAAGGGAGCTCGGAATTTAGACATTAATGACCTTAACTATATCATAAACAAACTAATTGATTACAAGAGATATGGTGCTACGAAAACAGAGGACTCCATCACATTGGCACTTTAAGTCTTTCTCCTCGTATACTTTGCTGCGTTCTTGGAGCTTGCCACCTGTAGCATTACAATAATAACCAAACCCAAACTGAAAGCAGATTCAATGTATGGACAGCTCCGGATACCTGATGCATAGATGATTCATCAACCAATAAGAAAATGAAGCCTATATTCTCGGTTGCTGCCTCCCATCGATGTTCATGTATTAATGATCCAGTTTCAAGCCATTTAATCATTGGATAGTCCCGTGTGACTGAAGAAAACTCATGATCTGGCCATCCCATAACTAGACAAGTGTATCACTTAACACCTCAGCAGCTCTATCATAACCCTAAAAACTCGGACATAAAGTGAAACTTTCAATAAGAGACAAAACTTCACCTTTTCTTCGAATATTTACACCTGGCATCCTTTTTTAAATATCTGACTGACCTTCTATAACCTCCATGCTGGCATTAAGTCATCTCTTTAAATATTTGCTGACCTCAGCATTCAAACTCAAGTTTTCAACATAACCAGTCATCTACAGCAGTTTCGTAGCGCGCTACGAAACTGTTGTAGGTCATCAAAATTAAATACATGAACCTTAAAGCAACAATAACTCAAGTCTGTGATTTCTTCAGTCATTCTATACAGGTGTAAAGACATCAAAAAGTCTCAAAAAGCTTTAAAAAGACGATGGCCAAAATATATCAAAATTTGGAAAACACATCCCTTCTTGAATCATTTAGCTAGTTTGTCTAGCTTCTCTTTCAGGCTGATGACTTCTTCCTTCAACTTCTTGTTCTCTGCTCTTAGACCTGCATTTATTTGTTTCATAGTCTTCGCCTGCTTCAGAGCTGGCACTGTCCATACATAGGCATCAGATACTGAGCTAGCTTGACTGATCAAACTTGTTTTACCTTTCATTACAGCTTTCTTATAGCTTGTATATCTTACTGCCTTTTCTTTAAAAACATTTTGAACCTGAGGTATTTCCTTACTTGCTTCAGCTTGTTTCTTAATGGCAATCACATTTCCACTTTGACTGATAACAACCTTATTATCCTTGTTCTTGTTTTTAGCTGCTTGGACTATTTCAGAGAAGACTTCAAGTGCCTCTGTCCTAGGCATCTCTGAAGGTGCTTTCTCTTTCTGAGCTTTCTCCACTTCTTTCATTTGCCTTCTAGTCATTGGTCTGCGTGGTTTAAAGGCATACTCTTCACTTGGTTCTTCAAACTTTAATCTTTTAGAAGCCTTTGACTTCTTAGAACTTTCAGGTGAGGATTGTGTTAGATCAATATGCATTGGTGATACCAATTGATCTTGCTCAAGTTCAAGTGGTTCAATTTGGATTGGATGATCTTGCTCTAATTCAATGGCTTCAAGTAAGTCATTTAAACTACCCTTTGAAATAGGACTTTCTTCTACAGGGGCTGACTTTCCTTTTTCTTTGCTTAGCTGGCCTCTAGTTCTCACCCTTGAAACCCTTTCAACTTCACTGGATTTAGTTTCATCTTTTCTTTTGTGAGTCTTCTGTTTTGATGACTGAGGTGTTTCCTTGGGAGATGACTTAGAGGTTTCCTTTTCAGATACTATAGATGATTTTGAAGTTTTATCTACTGATGCTTCAGGTGTTTCTTTAACTACTGGCTTAGGAGTTTTCTTCATTGATGCTTCAGGTGTTTCTTTAACTGTTACAGACCTCTCTGATTTCTTTGTTTTAGCTTTGGGCTTCTTATGGTCTGTTATTTCTCTCCTAATTTCAGCCAAAGTAGTTTCCTCACTCCTTTCTTCTCTTTCTCTTACAGGTAATGGAGTGAGGCCCGTTTTACTTGGGAAACCGGCCATAAACACAAATGAATCCCAGTCTTTACCAATTTTATGTAGGCTATCCAACACCAGCAATTTAACCAGACCATGATGAAAAAGAGATGTTTCATAAGCATCTTTCTTTAACTGAATCTTATCACACATCTTGCTAATACTCCTGAACAAGTAAAAAGGTATGTCTATTGAACTCTTACCAGTGAAGTGTAACAGCAGCTTGAAGTGGTATGAGTAGACTTTGTTGTACCTACCCTCACATGTCAGGTACTTCTGGATACATGTCAATAGCATAGCATAATTCTCCTTTAGATAGCTCCTTGGGACAACTTTAGTGAGATCTTCATCTACATAAGGTGCCTTCAAGAACTCTTTACACGGACCCATGTCAAACTTGAAATTCTTGAACCACTCTTGGCCACCCCTCGGGATTTCTGTGACAGTAGAAATGACTTCAGGGGACACCGGAAACTCCAACATGGCCACCTTCGAATTCAGTCCAGTGAAGTTCAATGCAAATGCCTTGGTCACTTCTGCATGTCCACCCTTTAATTTTTCACAAAATCGCCAACAACCAGCACTTCGAAATGCCTTTGCTACCTCCTCATTTCCGAGAGTTACATCTAACCCCTCCGGCTCTGTTCTCACACATTTACCCGAACGGTGTTCCTTTCTTTCCATGCTTCTTTAAGTATTTTTACACAAGGGAATGACGGTGTTTTGCAGCACGAAAACAATCTTTAGCTGTAGAGAGCAGGCTCGCTTGCAGTAGTCCGTTTAAAACAAAGCTCAGGCTTTTCATAGAGCAAAAACATTCATATGATATGAAGAACTCATTATGGAATGACCACCCCCTATAACGTCCTACAAATTGACACACAACTATATGACTTCGGACCTTATGGCAAAATAATGGCTAATCATGACATAGAAAGGGTGTGAAAAGACAATCATAACCAGATTTGTGACTCACTACTCTCGGATTAGACATTCAGAGAAAAACGCTGCAAAAAACCCTGAAACTCCGATTTCGTAGCACGGGCAGTTCAAATTTAAGAGGATGCGCTACGAAATCGCTGACAAACAGAGCGCTACGAAAACACGCAAACATTATTTCGCAGCAAAACTGACCAATCACACCCGCGCTGCGAAACTGCGCAAGTACCAAAGACATCATACCCGCGCTGCGAAATTGCGCAAAGTACCAATGACATGACATGACATAACTAACAATGATGGAGGATGTCTAATGATCTTGCCTTTACACGAATTCTCATCCACAACTCTTGAATTTCAAATTTGAAATTGACATCAACTAACAAACCCATTTACAAGACCTCAATACTTTATAAAAACTTATGGACACTCTTATATACATGAACTATAGTTCCTAGTGATAACACCATCAAAAATTGGTGGCCTGATTGATGCTTCTCTCTCGTAGTTGCTCATGATGATAGATCTTCCTTCAAGTGATCAAGCTTCTTCTGAAGGACCTGCTCTGATACCAATTGTTGGAAATAATACTTGAGAGGGGGGGTGAATAAGTATTATCAAGTCAATTATTTTATTTTTCACACCCAGATCATATACGCTACTTCAGTTAGAGAAAACCACGTATATACACAACTACAGTAAAGGAAACCTGTGTATAACTTACAGACTTGTAATTTAATTAATCTTCAGATGTTGATTTTAAATATGTGTGTCAGAACCATAGAAACAATAACCAGGAACAAGAAAAATGCAGACAGTCACACACAAGAACACAATATATAAGGTGGAAACCCAATGTGGGTGAAAACCACCTGCTGCAATATGTATCTATCTTTTTAATTAGAAAATTCTTTTTACAATGATTCTGTACTAGTGTACTCCTTTACCAGTACGCAGGTTGCAACTTGCAGAGAGCTACAACCCTCTCTCGTTCTCCAGCTTCTCCTAGAAGGGAGCTACAACCCCCTTAGCTCTTGCACTAGCCAAGATACTAGAGCGTAGGTGCTGGCCTACAGAAGGCTACAAACTTCTCTTTCTTCCAGGGACCACGTTTCATAAATTTTCAAACTGGATCCATGAACATCAATCAAACATCAAGAATTTCTGCATCAAACACTCTCCTTTTCACCAATTAAAACTAAATCAAATATACACTTCTCTGATAGCTGTACCCAGAATATAACAATAGTAACCACACACCAAATTCTAAACCTAGAACACTGCAGCAATAAACAGAAGCAGCTAGAACACAATTCAAGAGACGTATGCTACTTCAATAACCAGAAACCTGCGTGCATACGCTTCTGTGTTTGGACCAACCTGCGTATATGCTGCTTTTATTCACAAAACCAGCGTGTATACACGCCTTCGATTCTCTGAACCTGCGTACATATCTGTAAAGGATAATTTAGTCTTTCAAATGTTCAGACATTAGTTAACCCAGATTACCAGATTTATAGATCAAGCATGCGCTACATATAATGGATCAAAATCATACAAAGATATTATTATTCAAGCCTTAATATTATGACCCATCAATAGAACTTATCCTTCTCCTTGCGCTCAGGTTCCTCCTTCATTCAGATCCAGATCTGCACCATAACCCAATCACCAGTATTCCAGATCTAGCACTTTATCCGATATTCAATAATTTATATGATCCTTCGCCAAATGATCTCCTTCCTCTTTTATAGTCTTAGGTCTTTCACAATACCACGGTCCAAAACCATAACAAAACAATACCATGGATCCAATACTTGGGATCAACACTTCTGATGAGATGCCATGGCCCAAAACCATAGGTTCAATTACCAAGGACTAAATACCACGGACCAAAAGTAAGTTCTCCAACATGTACGTGCTTTTCCTTGTGTGAAAGTGTGTGTATATGCATACACGCCTTTGTAACGTCTAACCCACGTGTATACGCATCTTCGTTTAGGTGAACCTGCGTATATATCTTTTCCTTCATTCTGATAGTCTGAACTAAGATCTGTCACCAGAGTGAGTTTCCATCAAGGACAACACCTGTGCCACACCAGTGCCATAGCACCAACTTGTGTCATAATGCCAACCTGTGTCATAATGTCAGTATTGCCATGCATTCAAATTCACATTTGCTTTCAGTTTCCCATCGGCGGGTCTAGGTAGCCTTGGCCCAGACTCTGCCTCACCAAGACATCATTGTGCAATCTTGAGAGGGAAGGCTCTATCTTCCTCTCAGGAAATGCACATTTCTGCCTAGTGACTATCCTCTAGTCTTGCATTGCACAATTCCGAGGGACAATGACTACTAAGAAAATTGCGCAATGTAGTCATTGGGCTTGCAACTACTGCCAGTTGAAATTGCGCATTGCACAATTCCAACAGCTAGTAGGCCAACCTGGATTGTGCATTGTGCAATTCCAGCAGCCATTTAGCCTCCTAGAGAGCCCAGACTTCCTTTTGCGCAGTTCTGGAAGCCAGGCTCCAAGCATCCCAGGAAAAATTACGCAATCCTTGCGAGTCAATCCCTAGGTATGTTGCATGTCATTCCTCAGTTTTATTTGGTTTTCGTTGATAGATTTCTTGCCATGCATGTCGCTTTGTCTCCAGATCTAGCAGGTGTTCATCTGCCTCTTAACAGTTTAGGATCAATGGCCACCAAGAGAGAAAGATCAAAGGACACTAATGGAAGTGAAATTGGAGCAACATTTGAGCGAATGTCTGCAAGTCTACTAATATATGAAGATACCAAGCTGATTGTAGACAATGACATCAAGTTCAAAAGGCAAGAGGTCAATGATGCATTTGTAGGCACATTTTTGGGAAGACCTCAAAGATTGCCAAGTCTATGTGAACATCCACAAGTCTAGCTTATACAATATTGCATGCAAGTATCCCGTGCTCCCATGTGCAAAGATGATACATTGGATCATCTCGCACACTGATCCTAAGACAATGACATTGAGAAGTGTCAACAGGACGAAGATCACTACCTTTAGGGCCCAGGATTATGATGAGATGTATTAGATGTTGAAGCGCGTGATCATCATGGAGACACCCTTTAGCATACCTAGTAGCAATTCGAACTCCAGAGTTATCTTAAAGAACTTGGTGAAGGAGCCGGCTAAATTCAGGATGACACTTAACTAGGTCTAAAAGACAAAGATACTACGGAAGGCATATCAATACTTGGTCATCTTTGCATGCTGTTTGTATGGTCAAGAAAGCATGGAAACCTTCCCACAGAGTTGGGTGATCATGTTGGACCAACTGGCCAGAGAAGGCAAACCATGCAACTGGTTCGAAATGTTGGCCCATATGCTGAAGAAATAGGTAGCAAGGGCTCGACAACCACCCAAAGGTATGCAAGTAGAAATCTACATGTTCGCTTACATTCTTGATGCAATCTGTGCCCATCAGGAGTCCTTAGGCTTGAAGTGGGCATGGGCACCGATGGAGATTGTAGTGAACACTTATTGTAAGATGTTTTCCAAATGCAGCTTCAGAGGAGTTATCACACAACTGTCTGATCATTTTGTCACCCCAGTTTACAAGATGATATTCGAATAGGATCCACCTTGCATATCGAAGGAAACAATGGAGGCACTGATCGACATAGCTAATTTGTATGCCTGACCATCTGGCACCTTCATACAGATGTACAACCCGGAGAAGCCTCCACATGTTCTACCGAAATTTTCCTTGGACAAGCTCATCATGCAGGAAGTATCATATCACATCTCGACATGATTGATAGCTAGGTTGCATCAGAAGAAGAAGGAACCTTGGCCCATTATTCCATTGGAGATTGGGTTATATGAGATATAGAGTTTCAAGCATGAAAACATCGAAGAAGAAAAGATGAAGAAGTATCCATTCGACCTCCGAAGTTACAATCGGTATGACCCACATTGTCTTGTGCAGGATTGCTGCGTGAGAGTACAGTTCAACTGGATCCACGGGACATTTCATTGGGCAGAGGAAGACCCATGGAGATATTGTTACAAATCCTCCAGACTCAATGAAATGGTCGGCCTCGTTGTGGAATGGATAGTGAAGCAACATCCCGGAGAGCACCAGAAGCAACAACAGTAGTAGAGGTGAACATACCAGTGTGAAACAAGGGCAAGAAGAAGATTGTCGACCGCATGCAGGAAAAGAAAATATGCAAGTTTCTAGAAGATCCACTTGTGTAGAAAGCAACTTTGGAAATAGAGGCAAAGAGGAAACAATGTGACAAGAGAAATGTACAAAGGTAGAGAGAGAAACGGAGAATGGAGGAAACAAGGAAGGAGTTGCATGAGTTGAAGGAGCGACTCTGGAAGGAACAGGAGCTGCGTAGACAGGAGAAGGAAGCAAAATAGGAATAGGTATAGCAGGTGGCGCAACTTGTACAGAAAAATGAAGCTACACCCTTATAGATAGTAGACTCATCAGAACAACTAGCATCAGGTAGATCGAGTGATCCATCGCAGGAGCAGGACTTTGCTGAGGAGATAGAGCAAGCACTTGAATAGATGGATACGGATATGGAGCAACATGAGTTAGAGAAAGATATCAACTTCATGCCTCACCACCAAGAGGTCAACCCACCAGCTTCACTGCATCCAGAAGAAGAGAAAGTCCTAAGCGACCAAGGAGACACTGAAATCCTTGGAGACAATCCAGAGGAGGAGATGCACAACATCTCATTCGACGAGTCCCAACATAGATTTGTGCAATCTCGCAGAGTGTCGACTCTAAATTATCATACATCTCCTATGCAGTTTGAGGAATGAGTGATCGTGTCTAACGTGCGCAAAAATCCAGCAGCATTGGCCGATCCTACCAGAGCATATGTTGAAACCACTAGCTCTAGTGTTTGCTTCCTGATAGCTGAGAACGAGCGAATGGATAAGGAGCTACAGACGGTCAAGAAGGGAGGAGAATTGGTTACAACATTTGACTGAGCAGAATTGAAGAAAGCAATACTGGATTAAGTATTGTTCCTTGACACAATCATGCGGGCATTGTATTCCAAGTTTGGTACCATGCATAAGGCAGTCACCCATCTCAATGGTTGGCAACAGTGATGTGCTAGAGGAGAACTTATCATGTTGAAGGTGCATACTACTATAGATTACATGCAAACATGGAAGATGAGATAAAAGGGAGCCCCGCTTCACTTGCCTAAGATGATGAAGCCCAAGGCGGTCAAGCTGAAGGCACGCATTCAGAGTCAAATCCGGGACTATGAAGAGCTTCTACAGCTCATCACTAGTCTACATGCTTCCCATGCATGTGTATTCAAGAGTATGGATGTTATTGTGCACACACATGCGATCCCATATATTAGGACACTCACCTAGGTGAAGACAAAGGAACATGTCCAACTAGAGCTTGGCTAGTACTTTGATGGGTTGATGCACATAGCCACCAGCCCAAACTTTTCCATCAGTGCAGACACCATGCAAAAGTATGTTGTTGGTCCTACTGTACTCAAGACTATGATGCGCATGCTATCATACGAGTTGGATAAAGGAGCCCGAGAAGTGTACCCGGATGCTATGGAGGCAAGAGTTAGGTTTCAGAAATTTCACCTTAGAGTACACATACATTGTCATGGACTACCGAGCTTGGCATCAGTTCGCTACTATCGATCACCATGAGGATGTCAAAGAGTTGGTCTCCCAATAGTTATCTGAGTCACAGTGATGTCTTGCATGGCTTGTTCAAGCCATTTTGTCTCACATGGGTACATGTGCATTGTAATGTAATGTCTTGTCAAGTGCAAGTTCAAGTGTTGATAGTTGGAGGTAATAGTCATAGAGTAGATGAATAGTCATGAAGGTAGTTGAACTGTCACAAAGGGGAATGTCAAGGGCCACCCCACCCTTTGCTATAAATAGTCCCTTGTAACTCATTATAGAGGCTTTTGGTCAGCCAAGATTCCGATAAGACTAACTCATTATAGAGGCTTTTCGTCAGCCAAGATTCCGATAAGACTATCTTAGAGAGAGCTTGGACATTGTTGTAACAAGCCTTGGCTTCTCCACTGCATAGAGCTAGTATATCTCTTTGGAGGAGCAGGTAGTTGTGGTTGTAACATTCTGCTGTCGGAACTAGTGGTTGGACATGGATGTATTGTATGACTAGAACTTACACTTCTTAATATAATAGAGCCAACAAGTTTAATGCATATTTTGTATTGTATTTCAACTATCTTGAGTACTAGAACTGATATATGTATCGGTTTTCTTTTGCATGCATGTGTAGCTATTTCTGTATATGTATGTATGAATCTTTTCTGAAATGTGTTGTTGGTTTAACCATCACTTTGGATTGCTAGCTAACTTTCCTTCCATTTTTTGATGCATCTTTTCTCGTGTGTTCCATTCTTAACTCTGTGCTATCATAGGTTTCCAAGAGGCGCACTCACCTCACCCTCTGTGTGTTAGAACCTCTCATGCACCTTCCTTGACTTACTGCATATGTCACACCCTTGCTACCAACAGGGACATCTTACTTGGCTCTGTGTGAAAGCACAGTCAAGGCATTACTGTACCACTCATTGCTGGGATTCCTACACCAAACGGTTTGAGGTCTAATTGGGACTTCTTACCGGGGAGATCCCCTAACATGTTGGTGGGTCTAGCACCATCAACATTTCTGGCACTAGAAGGAGGATAGATGACAATCTATGTCCTCTCATCCTGTTTTGAACCTTTGCATATCTATCATGGAGTCTTGCACTCTCCTCCCTCCACGATGTTTTTTGCATGCCGAATCTGTCACCATCTTGAGGGAAACTTTTGATCTCTTGTCCACATACACGTATGATGGTGAAGGCGAAGTGGCTTGGCCTAAGTTCTTACATGAATTCCTTGCCATGCTTCATGAGGAAGATGGATGTTTTGACGAACAAGTTAGTCTGCTACTTGCATACACACTTCGTGAATCTCCACATCACTGGCTGTGCAGCCTACTGGTTGACAACATGTACTCACTTGAGCACTTTTGTGATCTCATTGAGGATGATTTCTATCATTTTGATCTAGAACATCTTGAACAAAAACTGTTACAACAATGGAAGGCTCCACATGAATCACCTATGGATTTTTGGTAGTTCTTCGTGATTTGCAGTTTCAATCTCCAAAGAGGCAGATGAAATTTTTCTATCTTTGGGATAGATTCGAGTCTTGTCTTAAGAAATCTGCCCATCCCAAGAAGAAGTTTGAACTCAAGCCTCACTCAAAATTCTTTAGTGATGGAGCTACGCAATCACAGATGGATGTGGTCACTATCATAAGTGTCTGTCCATTGTCCCCTCATCAAACAGATCCACCACTGCATAGTGATGCGAGAGATCATGCTCACACATCAGTTCAGTTGTCACATCCTTCCAACATCACTTTGCTTAATTTTCACGCAAATTTGGTTGTGAGTCCATCGAGTTGTCATATGCATTTTGTACCACAACCTCCGTCTTTATACTTGGATGATCCTCCAGATGATACTGCCTTGTGATCTTCCATTCCAAACTCTACACTTGTTGTGAATGAGTATCAAGCCATCGATGGAGTTGGCGTTGCACAACCAACATGCACTTTCATTCATGAAGAGTACGACTGGGAGCTTGAGCATCAACACTTGGCGAAGGATAACTTCCTTTTGTTTGAGCCTCCTCCATCCTTTCCTGACATGTTTGGTGAACCTACCATCCATGATTTCGCATGTGTATTTTCATCTATGGATTCACCCATTTTTGATCACTTGCAGGACACAACGGATGTCAGTCCATCATCTAAAAATGGAGAGGATAAATTATTCATTGAAAATCCACTTGACTTTTCATCTGCCTTTCTGAGAAACACAGAGGATGAATTTGCTCGCTTTTCATCTACCCCCTATTTGATTCATCAGATCATGAGGATACTGATTTTTCTGATCATGGATGTCATGATCTATTTACTCTCATATTCGATCACAATCATGATTCTATCACAATTTATTTTTCAAAGCCACTTGTTTCTGATGATCTATTTGACAATGAAGTCGAAACACCCCAGATTGTCGAGGCACTTTAGCCTGAGCTGATGGTTATGTTAGGCCCTTACTGTCCTGAGGTTGGTTTCACTTTTGATCAGGAAATTTTTCATTCACTGAGGCTCTTCACCACTCATCTGTATGCATTGAAGATAAATATCGCACACAGATCATGCTTCCTCCAATCAAACTGCATGATCCCATTGCTCATGCATTAGAGGAATCTTACGTTGCAAGCACACGTGCACTTTGTTTCTTTCGTTTGCTTTCATGTCACAGTCAAGAGTATGCATATGATTCAAAGCTGCATGTAGTGTCGTACAACACCGTGACAAGTCCACAAACCACATGTCATGTACTTGCACTCACTTATGTCCTGTGGACACCTTTAAACATGGAGTGTGTTTGTCTTCATTGTTATATCTTTCTTGTTTGCTGGTTCACACAACTGGGTTGCTCACGGACCAAGCCTTCACCAACATGGGTCAACCAATGCGCTGGTGGCTGCATTGGAAATATCACTTCATGTGATCAGGCCCATGCATTGTTGTTATAGCTCCAAATCTCACTCTTATGGTTTGTGATGCTGCACTTATGGCCTAGGGCAACCCCTCCTTCTAGACCTGGTCCAAAAATTTAAAAAACAGTGTTTTATTCCCTATACGCGACTTTGCCCTGTGTTAAACGCGTGTACACGCGGGTCTGTCATACCCAACCCGCGTGTATCTATTAAAACACTTAAAAAAAATATAATTTCCTCTTTTTCGGGCGGTGATCGCGGGTTTACCTGCTGGATCACCTGTTAGTGCCCGTGGCCCAACTGTTCCCAACCAACTCCTAACTAAAAAACTACTTTGGAGAGGGTATAAAAAGACATCAAAGGGAAGGCCAAGGGGAGAGAGAAAGGAGAGCAAGATTATTATGCTGAGATTTTTCCCTTAGACCAGGTCTGAAGTCCTTGGTGCATTCTGCACTTCCCCCATTTTGCATAGGAAACCCTTGTTTCCATGTGTATTGGTGATCATTCATCCTTGACATCATCATTGAGTAAGACTTGGAAGGAGCTCTTGTTGGAGGCTGGAGGCTGGAACGAATCCGGGAGGAAGCTTGCTTGGAGCCTGCTGAAGGTGTTCAGGTGATATCTTTCCGATATATGTACTTTATTTGCCTTTATATATAAAGAAACACGTCTTTGTTCCCGAATAATCTTTCTTTATGCTTATGAGATTCTTGTGTTGAATTCTTATGAAAGTGGTTACTTAAAGATTTTTTATAACTAACTTTATAGCATAAAGATGATTTATATATAAACTTCTATACATGTACTGTTGTGTTCTTTGATTTGTTTGTCTTGCAGGTCAAAGAAAGAAGAAGGGAACTCCAAGAAGGGTTTGCACCCTAACGGTCTTCTCGAACGTAGGACCTTAGGTATGTACCCTAAACATTAGAATTTGCTTAAAAGTAAAAAAGATGGCTGTGTGTGTGTGTTTCTTTGTATAAGCAATTTTCAGTCTGGTAGAGTCTTAGCCCAAAGGACCCTAGGGGTACTTTCCCTTCAACCAGAATTGGCGACTCCGCTGGGGACAACACTCTTGTTGTTCCTAGTTTGGGTAGTCCTCAAGCCAATCAAGGCTCAGTCCCTCTGTTTGTTGGTTCTGACTGTCTGATATTTTCTTGAACTCCAAGCTTTTCCAGTTTTTCAGTTTGTGTTTTTTATTTTTCTTGAAAGACTTCATATACGCACTTTTTCTGGATTACAGAAGCGTATATACGCAAGTTGCACTAAGTAAACCCGCGTATACGCAGGTTTCCTTAGTTACAGTCGCGTATACACGCATTCTGCAAATAATTGCAGGCGCGTATATCACATAATTTTCAAGATTTATAATTTTTCTTTTGCTGAATGTCTGTCTGGTGGTTTGGGTCAGTTTAAAACAGTCAATTCCCAGTGACAGTTCTCTGTTTAACAGGGGGCATCTTGTTTCGAACTCTCTCTAGTTATAAGGAGTGCTAGTCTTGTTTTTCGTTGATTGCAAGCGTCATTGATTTTTGACACACAAGGTTTCTGTTTAAGAATCTTGATTGCTCTGTTTCGGCAGAGTGGGAAGATTGTCTTCAAATCTTTGTGTCCATTTTGTTTTCATGACATTTATGTTTGCTTAACGAAATCGTTTTTATGACCATTTACTCCTTTGTTTCGGGAAATTTGCTTGTTACCAGTTTCTTGAAACTTGTCTTTTGATATTTTGGACTTTCATTGCTGCTTTTGATTGTCAAAAGCGTTTTCGAACACATTTTATTTTTGTTGAGTTTTCATCATTTGAAAGGTGTCAATTCACAAAAGTGTTTGGTGGCTTGTTTATCAATCATTAGTGTCAGTTTTTTTTGAGAGTTTTCCTTTGAAAAAGACTTTTTGGTTTGATTGAAAGAAAATCTTTTGAAAGTTTTTGAGTTTCGCTTTCTTAAACTTGCTTCTCATCTGATTTCCTTTTTTGCGAAGTGAAAGTGCTTTGTTTTTTATCTTAAAACTTGTTTTTATTGTTTGGACGAAATGATTAGTAACAAATCATCTTCTATCTAAGCATTTCAGTGGCAAGACAAAATTTGGTAAAGCAGCAACTTTCCTTCTTTGTTTTTAGAGTAGTCTTTGAATCGTGCATCCACATTTAGTTCTTGCATTAGGGAAAGATTTGCATCTCTTTTTAGGCATATTTAGTTTTGTTAGTTTTTGTGAGTGTGGAGTCTGAAAAGAAAAAGAATTTTTTTTTTTTGTTTATATTACAAGTGCCTTCTGAACCTCATAGAAATTGCTATTCATCGAAAACAAAAGTGCATGTGCATGTAGCTAGGTTTTATTAATTTCTTTTGCGTCCATAAAACACCACAAGTTTCACCTCCATTACCTTTGACTTAAAGAACAGCCTAATAAAATCAAGCGCTTAATTAAAATCCACTAGAACTTTTTGTTTTAGTTATTACACCAACAAGTTTAGGATTTTAGGGCCTTGGATTAGGCGAGTGGAGAGTTAACTCTCCAAGGCCACACAAAACGTCAAACATAAGAGTCTGATTAAAGAGAGTAAATCCAATAGCGTTAGGGAGACCAGGAAAGCTCCGGATCTGGGAGTTAAGCACGAGGGTCTGTGAAGACAGGGAAGAGAGATACCCCCTCTCCTACTTGTCCGAACTTACCTCACGACTGTTCCGCCTGGCTTCTGCGATGAGTTGGTACCCATAGTTGCCTCTCCTAGGGATCTGCATAGGTGGCTGCGGAGGGGAATCCCGTGGCACCTGAGGTCGATGTTGTATCACTCTCGACAGTACTTCCGGAGGGCACCCTTGCGAAGCTTGGGGGCTTGCACCGGCGCAGGCTGTTGTTAGGAGGTCAGCGTAACTTCCTCTGATACCTTCGCTGATAGGACTGGGCCCTCATCATCCCAGACTATCCTCGGAAGGCCCTTTGATTCACTTTCTCGTATTTTGGTGTCCGGTCTCAATCACCCGGAGCGGAAATACTTGAAAGTTGTTTGACTGGCTGTATCTTTAGGAACTTTATACTGTGTGCTCTGTGCTCCTAGTCGGCTTAGCTTTTAATTTTTTTTGAGTCTTTAGTTAGATCTTAACAAAAAATTCAAAGTGGCTGACCGGTCTTCAAGACGGTCTCGAAGACTTCGTGGTCTCTCGCCACCTAGTTTAGAGCCTTCTCCTAGAAGGCGCAGAGGGAATACTACCGGTGGGGTCCGTCCCACGCCGGCTGACGCATCGGGGATTGATCCTCCTCTCGGGGATATTAGCGGCCAAGCAAGGCCTGGTACTTTTGAACAAGAGAGGGACGCTCCAGTCTTTTCTCAAGTTCGCTTTCAAGCGGAGGATAACGTAGAGGTAGAAGAACTTTCAGAATCATTAGTGATTCCAAATTCTCCACTACCATCTAGTTACCCAGACGTATTGCAATACGTTGGGCCTCCATTATATAGACCAGCGAGTCCAGGTTATGCTACGCGCTTACCATTTATGATCACTACTGGAAGCATGGATTCCACGAGTGCTGCGACTATGCAAACCCCAACATCGGTGCAAGGGGGAGGAACCATTTCCATCCCCTCCGCTTCCTTGTTCGGATCGTTTGCTAGCACATCTTTGGTTGGGTCTACCTCCATTCCGTCCACGAGTGGAAATGCCCAAACCAATGCTTTTAGTACTGGTTCCTTCCTTTTTGGCACCCAATCACAGGGTATTCCGTCAGTTCCGTTCAGTGCCGCTACGTCCATGATGGGCGGGTCGGCTTCATTTCAGGGTTTTCCTTTTGGAAGTGGTCATATTCCACATTCCAACCCAACGGTAGGATCCATGCCTTTTTCTTCAATAGGACAAAGCAGCAATCCTTTCCAAGGTTGGAATAACCCTGGGGTTAGTAACGCAGGAACTGCGAATCCATTTATTGGCCAACAAGGAAGTAGGCCGTATTCCACGGTTAGCATGTTTCAAAGTATTCCTCCCCTCGCTTCGGCTTGGAACCCATATCAGGGGTTATCGACTCCTTACAATTCTTTAGGAGGAAACTTTGCAAGCTATGGAGCTTATACGGCAGGAGTTGGTCAAACTCCGAATTTTGCTGGACCACAAGGCTTGCCCTTTGGTTTAGCTGGTTCTACTGGTCACTTGGGGCAGCCTGGTGCCTCTCAAATCCCAAGACAATCTTTTCAGAACTTGGGGAGTTCTGCCCAGTCTGGGTGGAATCCCCTAGGTCCTCCTAGGCTTCCATTTCTGGCAACGTTAAACTTGCCAGATCTCACTAAGCTAACGAACGACCCTATCAGATACAATCCAGCCTGGCCTCTGGTCCCAACCAAACTACCTTCGGACATCCCAAAATTCGAAGGGAAGAGTGGTGAAGAT
This sequence comes from Pinus tabuliformis, assembly GCA_031772625.1. Taxonomy (NCBI): domain Eukaryota; kingdom Viridiplantae; phylum Streptophyta; class Pinopsida; order Pinales; family Pinaceae; genus Pinus; species Pinus tabuliformis. The sequence goes on from CM062811.1 coordinate 794,058,509, forward strand.
CCGGGCGATCATGTAACCACATTCCATTTGTGGTGCTCATCTAACTCCCTCATCGAAGATTCGGTTAGGTTGAGACTTTTTCAGCGCACCTTGACTGGTAATGCGGCTAAATGGTACATAGAGTTGCCAGGGGGCAGCTTTACATCGTTCGCAGACTTAGCTAATATCTTCTTGAATCACTTTCAGTTGCCTGTCCGCTATGATGCCGGAACTGAACTTCTGGCTACCTTTCGTCAGGATAAGGCAACCCACATTTCTGATCACATACAGGAATGGAGACGGAGAAAAAGGCTCATTAAAGCCGAAATCCCTCCGGAGTACCGTCTAGAGTGGTTTTTGAAGTCTTTGCAACCCGAGATCTCCAAGGATGTCTCCATGTCTGGGGTCTATTCTGAGGAGCAAGCCATTTTCAGGGCCCAGCAGTTAGAACTGATCTACTCTCAGTCTGGGATCCTCCAAAAGTACTTGCCGGATGCTCCTGGATCTAAGGTTGATTTAGCTAAGCCAAAGCCAGGTCCTCACGCGGATGGTATCGTAGGGTCAGTAGACTCGACTACAGTGAACTTGTTGAATCAATTGCAGCAGTTGTCATTACAAACTGCTTCTAACAACCAAGTCACAATGTCTAATCCTCAAGCTTCCCAAAATTCTTCCATTAATGCCGTCCAATCCGATAACCCCAAAGGAAATCAAAATTCCGATGGAAAAAAGAAAGGACGTGGTAAGAAGAAGAACCAGGATGGGAAGCCCGATGCAAATAAATCCGGCAACAACGCTGGTGGTGGTGGAAATGAGTCGAGAAAGAAAGTTAAGTTTCCTTGCAAGTTATGCAAAGGAGACCATCTAACTCATCTCTGCCCTAGAATTGAAGACGCTCAGCGCTTGTTAGGACAGCAAGGGACTTCTAGTTCGCAAGCTGTGTTAACTAACCCGTTTCCCCAAGGGCAGCAACTTCTTGCTGGCGCAAGTTCGAACCCTGGTACCTCCGCAGGGGGCAACCAGGAAGGGGACAAGTCATCAAATGTTTTCATGATGGGTGCTCACGCTAATGTGGCCACACGGTCACGCGATTATGGTGAAGGTGAAAATTCTAATGGTAAATCAGTTCCCGAAACTAACAACCCACTTCATATTGAGCGACCTTCTGTTGAGACTATACCTCGGGTGCCGAAAGGTTCAGCTAAACGCGCGACTATCAACCCTAATATTAGGGCAGCCCAGAATTACTCCATTGTCGAGGATCTGGCTCAGAGTCCATGTGCTATGTCCGCGTTAGAGGTTCTCCAGACATGTCCTACTCAACAAAGTGCCTTGCTATTGGCAATGGGGGCAGTAGATCCAAGTAATTCCTTAGCTCTCTCTTTTGATATGAGTAATGTCAAAAAGAGACTTCCTCATCACATGGCTTTCCAGATAAAGTCTACCTACCAGAAAACGAATATTTTCCGGACGGTTGTAGATGAGGGAGCTTCCACGTGTGTCATGTCTATGTCATGCTGGAAGGCCATTGGATCACCGACGGTTGTTCCTTCACCCACCCTATTGACAGCATTTGATGGTCACTCTCATAGACCGTACGGGATTATCCCGGCTTTTCCTATATGTGTTGGAGGAAAGGTCGTTAATATTGAAGTAGAAGTCATAGACGCTAACCTAGATTATAATCTCCTATTAGGAAGGAACTGGGTATACGAGATGGAAGCCGTTGTTTCGACTCTATTTCGTGTCATTTGCTTTCCTTATGAGGGGAAAATCGTTAAGGTTGACCAATTGGACTATTGTCCAGCTGATCCTCAAGCAAACTCTGACTCTACCATTCCTTTAGTGGGTAACCCCCGTCCGCCTATTGAGAGTCTAGGAGTCGGGATGTATTCTTCATTGATGGGTACGTTTAACCTTCCCCCTCCTACAGCTGGTATAGATACAATTTCATCCTCCAGGGATCCTTTACGGAGAGAGTTTGTCCAAACTCTTTATTCTTCGAATCCTGGAACCTTAGCTTCATCTGTGACCACATCAGGTGACGACAAGGTGGGTGAAATAGAATCTCTTATGTCTGCAGCAGAACCTAGATGTGAATCTATCGATAACTCTGTAGATAACCATTCTACTATTTCCTCTGGGAAAGAAATAGATGGTGATGTGGCTCATTTTCGGACCCCTGATTCCACCTCTGCATCGGATTGCTCGGATATTGTTTTTCCATCGGATGAAGCGATATTCGAAGCAATGATGGCCGTAGATCGACCTTTGGAAGATTTACATCGTCGGTTATACTTTCATTCCCCTGTGCATGAAGTAGAATCTCGGTCCTCCAGTTCGACTAGTGATGTTTGTACGGTCCCTTTGGCTCCGACACATTTATTTGCCGAAGAGAGTATATTGATTGGTTCGATCGTCGTACCTATAAACATCCCTAGGAGTCAGTTGGCGGAGCCCCCTGACGGGCTCTACCTCAGGAAGTGCTTTGCTTAGCTTTGGCCAGGCAATGGCTTCTTTGTATTTTATGTATATTTGTACATATCTTATCGAGCGTTTTCTGATATCAGCACTTTTGGTCTGCTTTGGCAGGTGTTGATGGATGATTTGGTTTATTTTGGATTCGCCGATGGTGCTAGTCGGCACACTCGGAATCTTGCTTCCGCAGCTTGGGTACTTTATTACCCAACTGGTCAGTTGATGACATCGAGAGGCGTGTGTATCGGTCCTGCTTCAAACAATATGGCCGAGTATACAGCTGTTATCAATTTATTATCCGAGGCAATCTCTCATGGGATCGACTCGTTGGTAGTATATCTTGATTCTCAATTGATAGTGTCTCAGTTAAATAACATTTATCGGGTTAGAGATCCATCATTATATCGCCAATATTTAAGGGTGAGGTTGTTGCAAAGATCATTTACTTACATTAATTATTTGCACATTCCAAGATCTCAAAATTGGTTAGCTGATTCTATCGCTAATCAAGCATTAGACTGGCATATCAATCATTCATCATCATAAAATCATGCATCAAAAAGTCAAACTATATATATATATATCGCAAAGCGTCTCGAGTGTACATATGCGTGTCCAAAATATACAAAATTGGGACTCAAATGCCCATAATCATGTCAGGCATATCTAATGCCTCGGCTCTGGATGAGCATCTAAATAACTAACTATAGCAGTGGCCACGCGCCAAAAGACGCGAACCCAGTCACGTGGCATCCCAACCACATGACGCTGCATATCTGGAGGAAGGTCCTCTATCTCGGCCATCGGTACTTGGTAGCTCAATCTCGCCAAGTGTCGCTGGACGTTGTTGAGCGTCCTTTCCGCATTTGCAGCCTCCTCTTCGGCTCCTCGGCCACACCGTCCATGCCGTGGGAATCCATCTGGTCGCACAGGCCCAATGTCTGGAACATGATCATCATATCAGTCATTTGAATCTCATCAAAAAAATATATTTTTCAAAGTTCATCATTATGCTTGAAAAATCCTAAAAATCATAAAATCATAAAAAAAAAAAAAAATCTTACCGATCTCGCCCCATGCTGCGTCTGGTGGTAACATTAGGTCAGGATCTCCTCGGAAATCCAGTCCAGCATAGGGGTAGTCGTCTATGGCGATGATCTGTTGCTCCCACCAAGCAAAAAAGTCGTCTTCGAATGCATTCCTGGGCACTTCCCCACCCCCCAGACGTTTCATCAAGTCAGCCCACCGGCCCATACGTGGATCACGTGGACTACTGATGGGAACTGCTACCCTGGGGCGGAGTGCGGGAACCTTCTCGAAGAAAAACGTGCATAAAATGGTTCCGTACCCAAAGTTCTTGGTCTGTCCCTTCCTGATAGAAGCAAGCTGCTCCTTCATGTTGGCAAGTAGAGGAGTACACCAGTCAAACACCGTGGTAAGACAGTCCACTGCTACGCTCATGTTTACCCGTGATGCCTGATGGAGCGAAGATGACCCGTTCACTCGAGCTATGGTGAACAGGATTATCCACAGTGACAAACTCGCCACGTGTGGGATCGAGATCTGACTCCCGACCTTCCGATGACCTGGGCAGTAAAGTTGTACATAGTCGTCCACGCTGAGACTATTCCGGGTCCTGCCCCGGGAGTGTACTACCTCTCCCCTTCGGGAAAGGCCCGTGATGAAATATATATCTTCCACTTCTATCCTGAGTGGCATCTGATCAATCATAAAAGCTTCTTCCTCGACATCCCAATAATCAATAAGTCTCTCGAGCAGACGCACATTTGCTTTCATATTCGGCAACTTGAAGAATTTTAACAATCCGCATCCCCGTAAGGCATCTAATGCCTCATCATTGTCCATAACTTCATTATCTACAGCTGAGTGCTCTCTTTCACGCCATGTGAGAGTCATCCTGGAAGAAAAAATCATTTTCATCCATTAGTTTTTTGTATAAAAAATTTTCGCTGCGCACACGCGGTTTACCCTATACACAGTCGCGTGTAGGGCCGTCGTATACGCGATTTATATACATCCAACCCGCGTGTACGCCGCAGAGCAATTTTTTGCAAAAATCTAACGGTGAAACATTAATTAAACTTCCTAAAAACTATCACAATTGATTGCAAGACAAGTTTAGTGCTTACCTGGAAGTTTTCGGCAAGTTTGAACGGTTGAATAAGTCACGGGGAAAGTTTGCTCCTTTTGCTCCACAATTTGCTCTCCAAGTCAAACGGTGAAAATGGTAAGTCCAAAATTTCTTTTTATAAGTTTTGAAAATGCAAAATTTTTTCAAAATTTTATTTTGTTTGGTTTCATGTCACTTTTAACTTGGGAGCTTGGAATGTCGAGATTGAGTTGTTTTTCAGGACATTTTGGACATTTTTCGACGGTTCGAGACGGTTCCATGACTGCTGACCCGTCATGGCAGGTATCGTGTTCTCACTGGCATATAGGTTAGGGACACTATTTTTCCGTTGCATTATGCATACTAGCCTCCATTTGACCGATACATCTGCCGTAGGGTCGACCCCATCATGTTATGGTTCGCAAGCCATTTTCACTCGCCGATTCTTTAAATCATGACATGATGGTAGAGCCATCCTTTTACATGGGCATCCTAGTTAGCACCTCACTGACATTTGTTGCCCATGCTGCTTCGTTTTGAGTAGGCTCGGGAGTCCTCTGTAGTCCCGCCATGACTTATGCGTTGAAGACTCATTCTTCTTTGCTTCTTCGCTTCGTTCTGGCCTTATACCCTATAGGCTCCTATGTGTGTTGAGTTGTACTTCTGCATTGCATGTTGACCATTTGCACCTTTTGGCCTATAGCCGGCTTCACTTGGACTCGTGTTTAAGCCCACTTTTGACCATGACGTCTGCAAAAATCAACCTTGCATACCCTTGACCTCTGCAGCTTGACATACCCAGATCCGTGGAAGGGACATACCTCTGAGTGTCACTGACCAGTTTTTCACCTCCCTGCATTGAGCATAGGAACGTTCCTTTCCCAGGAACTAGATCATCTGTTTCACCGACACTCGTTCTTTCCACTGTACCATAGCATTCTTTTATTCTTTTTCCGGCTTATCAGAAAAAGACAAAAAAAATTAAATATTCCAAAAAGAGCGGGAACAGGGACATTATTTCCATTTATTGTTGGCAGCTAGAGTCAGTCGTGTCGCCCTTGAACAAAGCACTCAAAACAAAGTCTCCTCCGCATGGGTGGGATTTAGTTTGACTTAGGTAAGCCATAACCTTGTTATCGAGTCAGTTCTCCCCCGATTGGTTATCTCTTCCAATCATATGGAGGGTTCGTTCGTGCCTCCTGCATGATGAACTTATACAGATTCATTATATGCTGCCACATAGTCACATTGAGTCGTGCTTTTGTTCAAGGGAAGTTAGCCTGAGTCGGCCTTTCTGCGGTGTCTCTTGACTCATTTTTCAGTCGGCCATCCCTGGTTGTCACTGTCATGTCTATCATCACATCAGTTATATTGGTCCTTCACTCGTGCCGGTTTGAGAAGGTCCCCATTGACTTCTTGCTGGCGGGTCTTGTCCTTATCGACGACGACACATTGCTCTGAGGGCAGACCTAGAGACCGCACCCTGGCCCTATTTTCATTATTGATAGGTCACCTTGTGCTCAGCATCGATCAGTATCATGGGTCTTTGACTGAGTGGTTTCCCTTGTGTTCGACATCAGCATACATTATCACACATTGGGATTCGTGCAGTACCTTGGTTTCCATTTGACCCTATTGGTGGATACCTCGCCTCTGTGTCAGCTTTCATTATTGGTTGGTTCAGAGGGTTTCTGCCGTGCGCTAGCCACATCTTGTGTACGCCGGAAACGTACTTCAGTTGGGTTACTACATCTTTTTCGTCCGATTCCTTCCACATTATTGGCCTACGGGTTACACTCGCGCTAGATTGATGGAGGATGCCTTAATGCCTTCCTTCTAGCGGATCTTTCCCTATCGACTCCGACTCATTGCTCTGGGGCAAAGATCTAGAGTCCATTTGGCAGTACCTTGGGGTTTGCAGTCATTAGTGGCAGATTCCTCGCTATCGACAGTGGGAAACCATCATTGTCTCCTGATTGATAGATTCTTACAGGTGTTCGACTTCAGCTCATCTATTCACACTTGTTAGATTGTACTGGGTACCTTGACGCTCATTATCATTATCGGTGAGTAGTCTCGCATTTGCTAACGGTATACATCAATGACTGGTAATCAAACGATTTCTCACATGGTCGACTTCAGATCATTTATTCCCATGGTGTAGAAATGTACCACGGCGGTCGGTGAAGACCTCAGGTTGTATCAACATTCATTGGTTCACTTGACAGTTGCTCCTGTTGCTGCTAGTTGATACCACTCCACCTTATATGTTGCAGTCAGTCATGGCGACATTCTATATGCTGGCACCTGAGTTTGCAGTGTAGTACCATCCTATTCCATCATGTTCAGTTGGTACCTTATGGGATCAGTCGTTGATTTCAGTGATCCGTTGCATCTTTCAGCATCATTGACAGTTTTATATGTGATATTCAGACATGTACTTACTCATTATGATCAGATGATCCATTATGTATTTTACAGTCATTTATACTTGTATACGTAGTGGATCCGCTTGTACTTGATATGCGGACATGCTTTACTTTTCCTGAGCATGGGTATGCCCGCCTCAGACAGTGTTTCTTTCTGATCTCCTTTCGGTGGCTTGGCAGGCTGAATTCTGGTGAAGTCCTCCTCGGTTTTTCGGCAGAGTTCCTTTCCTTGTACTTACTTAATGTATTTCGGCCATCATGTTCCCCTTCTGATCTCATACATTAGGGGGCATCTGTTATAGCTCCAAATCTCACTCTTATGGTTTGTGATGCTGCACTTATGGCCTAGGGCAACCCCTCCTTCCAGACCTGGTCCAAAAATTTAAAAAACAGTGTTTTATTCCCTATACGCGACTTTGCCCTGTGTTAAACGCGTGTACACGCGGGTCTGTCATACCCAACCCGCGTGTATCTATTAAAACACTTAAAAAAAATATAATTTCCTCTTTTTCGGGCGGTGATCGTTGGTTTACCTGCTGGATCACCTGTTAGTGCCCGTGGCCCAACTGTTCCCAACCAACTCCTAACTAAAAAACTACTTTGGAGAGGGTATAAAAAGACATCAAAGGGAAGGCCAAGGGGAGAGAGAAAGGAGAGCAAGATTATTATGCTGAGATTTTTCCCTTAGACCAGGTCTGAAGTCCTTGGTGCATTCTGCACTTCCCCCATTTTGCATAGGAAACCCTTGTTTCCATGTGTATTGGTGATCATTCATCCTTGACATCATCATTGAGTAAGACTTGGAAGGAGCTCTTGTTGGAGGCTGGAGGCTGGAACGAATCCGGGAGGAAGCTTGCTTGGAGCCTGCTGAAGGTGTTCAGGTGATATCTTTCCGATATATGTACTTTATTTGCCTTTATATATAAAGAAACACGTCTTTGTTCCCGAATAATCTTTCTTTATGCTTATGAGATTCTTGTGTTGAATTCTTATGAAAGTGGTTACTTAAAGATTTTTTATAACTAACTTTATAGCATAAAGATGATTTATATATAAACTTCTATACATGTACTGTTGTGTTCTTTGATTTGTTTGTCTTGCAGGTCAAAGAAAGAAGAAGGGAACTCCAAGAAGGGTTTGCACCCTAACGGTCTTCTCGAACGTAGGACCTTAGGTATGTACCCTAAACATTAGAATTTGCTTAAAAGTAAAAAAGATGGCTGTGTGTGTGTGTTTCTTTGTATAAGCAATTTTCAGTCTGGTAGAGTCTTAGCCCAAAGGACCCTAGGGGTACTTTCCCTTCAACCAATTGTTAGTCTAGGAGTAGGAGTAGTGTTTTCTTTTAGTTTGTTTGCTTGCATGCCTATTTTCTTTCTTGCTTTGCATGTTTGTTAGTTTTCTTGCTTGTTTGCGTACTCTCTTTTCTTTTACTTCTACTTCTACTTTGATTTGTTTTTTTTGTTTGCTTGTTTTTTTCATAAGTTAGTTTCACATGAAACTGTGCGCGACTCTTAAAACAAGCTGGGTAAAGTATAAGAGGCCTTGTGCAGCTATCACTACTTGGTAATCTGTCATCCTACCTCTATGTGAAGAACTTGTTACTTTTAGTCCATGATACATCAATGGAAAATACGTACTATTCAAAGTGAACCTTGGTGAAAACAAAACGCTTGCGTGCTAACTAGTGTCACCTACTCTAGTCGGTTGTTTTTGGGTTAACCCTTGTCAGCTCAGTCAAGTAGAGTAAGGTGAGGGGGGGAACCTTAACAAGCATGTCAGAGGTATATAATAAACTACTTCTCTAAAGGAAAAACCTTTTCTACTCTCAATAAGTTGGGATCCCTCTTCTGCCTCTAAAGTGAATAAGTGCTATGCACAGTTATGAAAATGAAAAATTTCAAAAATTTAAAAAATGAAAAATGAAAAATTTCAAAAATGAAAAATGAAAAATTTCAAAAATAAAAAATGAATAAGGAGAAAGAAGAGAAAGGCTTCTTGCATAGAGAGGTGATGTAAGTAACTCCGTCGAGGTACTGACCGAGCTCACTGGCAGTGGAGCGGTGCTTGTGTTCCTGCATGACTATGCGAGGGTACTGTCTAGGTCTGTTGGCAACAGAGCAACACCAGAGATGAAACTAAGACTCTTACAACTATACTGCTTGTGCACCAATATACTCCTCAACCCCAATCGAAACAACTGTGTTGACTTAGCTTGGAATGTGTCAACTGAACAAGAGCTTGGCAGATGCTACATCTTACAATCAAGCAAGTGTGGAAACCAAGACGAGCTGAGAATTGAACAATACTTCCTGAGGTGTTAGATTTTCTTTTCACAAACAAGGTCCATTCAGAGAGCTAGAGTTCTACGAGTGTGTCGCCAAGTGTTGTCGCAGCTACAAACACCCTCCAAAATTTTTCCTTAGCTTCGTTTTGGAGCCTCCTTACAAGCCTTTCACAACATCATGTCTTGCCTTGTCAAGTACACAAGCTTCAATGATTTTCTTGTAGATTGCCAGCTTGTGCATCAGAGCTTGTTGCATCCCCCTCATAAGCTGTTTCTCCAGACTTGGTTCAGCTGCAAGTTGAGTAGCTCCCTCAAGAAATTGCCCAATTCTGGAGGGGAACTAGCCTTCCCTCCAGAAATTGCACAATTTCATTTGGCAGTTTGCTAGGCTCCAGAATTGCACAAATATGCCAGTCAATACTCACTGAGAAAATTGCGCAATTCCTCCCAGCAGGGCTGCTCAACTTAGAAATTGTGCAATTTTTGATAGCAGTCATCTGCTCTGCCCATAAATTGCACAATTCCTCTAGGCAGCCAACCCAACTCCCTTCCAGAAATGCGCACTTTTTCCCCTCAGCTAAGCAGACTATTGCATATGCAATTGGGTTGACCAGTTCCACTCGGAACAGAGAAAACTTAACTTGCATGCATGGGCTATTTTTTCCTGGAATAGAAAAAGCAACATGCAAAAAGCATCCTTGTATTTTAGGGAGTTATTTTTAGTAGTTGGAGGTTACATGCAAAGATCATTTTAGAATATTTCCTCCAACTGCCGCTTTTTCCTAGATTTCTGGCATGTGTCTCATGAGCCTCAAACTTATTTATTCGACGCTTCAGAGCCCACTTATTCACATTGATCTTAGAGCTTTGACATCCCAAAACAAATCCATGAATCTCTGACACATCCAGCTCAGCTATTCACTGGTAAGTTGCCTTAACTCGTCTTTTCCAGAGTTTCTATCGATTTTTGTGTTTTCACTTGTGTGAGTGTTGTTTGCTTGATTTTGTGAACGCTTGCTATCATTTACATGCATACTAGCTTGTACTAGCACCATTTCAACTTTTGTTAGCATCTCACTGTGTCACATGCATGAAACTGTTTTGCACAAACAGTCGTTGATTCAGCGACTCACTTCATCCTCATGCATGCTGTTCCGTTTCTAAATCTTTCATTCATTGTTTGCATGCATGATCATTCACTCCCGCTTACACTCAGTATCGCCATGCATTCACAATCACATTTGCTTTCAATTTCCTATCGGCAAGTCTAGGTAGCCTTGGCCCAGACTCTGCCTCACCAAGACATCATTGTGCAATCTTGAGAGGGAAGGCTCTATCTTCCTCTCAGGAAATGCACATTTATGCCCAGTGACTATCCTCCAGTCTTGCACTGCACAATTCTCAGGTATTGTGTCTGCTGAGAAAAGTACGCATTGTAGTCACTGGGCTTGCACTCACTGGCAGTTTAAATTGTGCATTGCGTATTTCCAGATGCTAGCAGGCCAACCTGGATTGGGCATTGTGCAATTCTAGTAGCTAGTCAGCCTCCCAGAGAGCCCAGACTGCCTTTTGCATAGTTCTGGCAGTGAGTCTCCCAGCCTCCCAGGAAAAATTGCGTAATACTTGATAGTCAATCCCCAGGTATGTTGCATGTCGTTCCTTAGTTTTCTTTGGTTTTCACTGATAGATTTCTTGCCATGCATGTCTCTTTGTCTCCATATATAGCTAGTGTTCATCCACCTCTTAGAAGTTCAGGATTAATGGCCTCCAATAGAGCAGGATCAAAGGAAACTGACGAAAGTGCAACTGGAGAAATAGTTGAGCGTGTGTCTGCAAGTCTATCGATCTATGAAGATACCAAGTTGATTGTAGACAAGGAAATCAAGCTGAAATGACAAGAGGTCAATGATGCATTTTCAAGCACATTTGGGGAAGACATCGAAGACTGTCAAGTCTATGTGAGCATCCACAAGTCCAACTTGTACCAGATTGCATGCAGGTATCCCTTGTTCCCATGTGCAGACATGATACATTGGATCATCTCGCACACTTATCCTGAGACGATGACAATGAGCAGTGTCAGCAGGACGAAGACCTCTACCTTAAGGGCCCATGATTATGATGAGATGTATCAGATGTCGAAGCCCATGATCATCATGGAGACTCCCTTCAACATACCCAACAACAATGCCAACTCCAGAGATATCTTGAAGAATAGGGTGAAGGAGCCTGCTAAATTTAGGATGACACCCAACCAGGTCTACAAGACGAAGATATTACAGAAGGTGTATCAATAGTTGGCATCTTTGCATGTCATTTGTATGGCCAAGAAAGCACGAAAACCTTCCCACAGATTTGGGTGATCGCGTTCGACCAACTGGCTAGAGAAGGCAAAGCATGTAACTAACCCGACATGTTGGCCCATCCGTTGAAGGAACAGTCAACAAGGGTTCAAAAACTGCCCTCAGGTATGCAAGAAAAAATCTACATGTCTGCTTACATTTTGGATGCAATCTGTGCCTGTCAGGAGTTCCCGGGCTTGAAGTGGGCATGGACACTGGCAAAGACTGCTGTGAACACTTATTGTAATATGTTGTCTGAATGTAGCTTTAGAGGAGTTATCAAACAACTGTGCGATCATTTTGTCACCCCGGTTTACAAGATGTTATTCGAAGAGGATCCACCCTGCATGTCGAAGGCAGTAATGGAGGCATTGATTGACATAGATGATTGGTATGCCTCACCGTTCGGAACCTTCATATGGATGTACAATGTGGATAAGCCTCTGCATGTTCTACCAAAGTTTTCCTTAGACAAGCTTGTCATGGAGGAGGTATCATATCACATATCGGCAGGATTGACAACTAGGATGCACCGGAAGAAGAAGGCACCTTGGCCCACTCTTCTGTTGCATATCAGGTTATACGATATATGAAGTTTCAAGCATGCGAATGTCGAAGTAGAGAAGATGAAGAAGCATCCATTCAACCTCCAAAATTACAATCTGTATGACTCGCATTGCCTTATGAAGGATCGCTATCAGAGAGTACAGTTCAACTAGATCCACAGGACATTTCATTGGGTGGAGAAAGACCCATTGAGATATTGTTACAACTCCTCCAGACTTAATGAACCGATCAACCTCTCTGTGGAATGGATAGTGAAGCAACATCCCGGAGAGCACCAGAAGCAACAACAGTAGTAGAGGTGAACATACTAGTGCGCGACAAGGGAAATAGGAATATTTTTGACCGTATGGAGGAAGAGAAAAGCTGCAAGTTCTGAGTAGATCCACTTGTGTAGAAAGAATCTTTGGAAATAGAGGCAAAGAGGCAACAATGCGATAAGAGAAATGCGCAAAGGTAGAGAGAGAAACATAGAATGGAGGAAACATAGAACGAGTTACATGAGTTAAAGGAGCAACTCTAGAAGGAACAGGAGCTGCACAGACAGGAGAAGGAAGCGCAATAGGTGTTATAGCTCCAAATCTCACTCTTGATGTTTGTGATGCTGCACTCATGGCCTAGGGAAACCCCTCCTTCCAGACCTGGTCCAAATACTTAAAAAACAGTGTTTTACTCCTTATATGCGACATTTCCCTGAGCTAAATGAGTGTGTACGCGGGTCTATGTATACCCAACCCGTGTATATGTCTTAAAACACTTAAAAAAATTAAATCTCCTTAATTTTGGGCAGAGATCATGGGTTTTACGTATTGATTACCTATTAGTGGTTGTGGCCCAACTGTTCCCAACGAATTCCCAACTAAAAAACTACTTTGGGAGAAGTATAAAAAGGCTTCAATGGGAAGGCATATGGGGGAGAGAATAGAGAGAAAAATCACTCTCCTGAGATTATTCCTAACCAGGTCTGAAGATCCTTGTGCTTCCAACACTTCCCCCATTACAGGAAACCCTTGTTTCCTTGAGTTATGATGTCTTTCCATCAGTTGAGATATCTTTGAGTGAGTTATGGAAGGAACTTGTTGAAAGCTTGAGATTGGATGAATCCGGAGGATGATTCCGCTTGGAGCCTGCGAAAGGAAGACTCAGGTGAAATCATTCCTTTCTGTACTTTAGTTATCTATAATAAAAAAAAAGCTTGTCTTGTTCTTGATATTAATCTTCTTCATGCTTATGATATCAATGTTATGATTTACATATGAATGGTTGTTTTAATTATATAACTAACTACCTTTCAATATGCTATGAAGTTGATTTATTTATGATGCTTGGTCAATATACTGCTATGCTTTCTTGAATTGATTGTTCTGCAGGTTGAAGGATTGAAAGGAACTCCAAGAGGGTTTGGACCTTGGCTGGATCTACCCAAACGAAGGACCCCCAAGTGCACCTCTCTTCGTGTAGTTTGTTTATATTAGCATCATGGATGTGTGGAATGCTTGTTTTTCTTTGTAGATAACCCCCAATCTACTAGGGTATCGACCCAAGACCCTAGGGGACTTTGTCCCTCAACAGAATTGGAAACTCCACTGGGGACAATAGTATTGTTGTTCCTAGTTTGGGTTTATTCAAGCCAATCAGGGCTCAACTGTTTATTTACTTGTTGTGACTGTGTAGTCTATTCTTGTAGGAACCTAAACTGTAAGTTTGATTAGTTTCTACAAACTCTTTTTTGTTTTTTCCTGTGATCTGTTATATACACTGCTTTTTTATTTTACAGAAGTGTATGTACGCAAGTTTCCTCAAGCGAACCCGCGTATACGCAGGTTTCCTTGGGCTGAATAGCGTATACACACAACTGTGCATTAACGCAGTCATGTATACCCTATAATTTTCAAGATTTTTCAAATATTTTTGTTTCTGAAGATCTGTCTACTAGTCTGAGTCTTTCTTGAACAATTACTTTTTTGTGTCAGTCTTTATTTTTACAACAAGTTCATGATTTCAAACTCTCTCCGATTGTGGAAAGTATTGGTCTTATTTTGTTTTGTTGCAAGCATCATCATTTTTGTTTAAGCACACAAGATTTCTTTCTGGGGATCTTGGCTGTTATGGTCTTCTAGGGAAAAAAGATTAGTCTCAATCTTTGTGGCAAATCTTGTTTTAGTGATCTTTTTGTTTGCATGTCAAAACTGCATCTTTGTGACCATTTACTTTTCTTGCTTTTTGAAAGTTGTTGTGTGACGATTTTGAGAGTTGTCTTTCTTGATCTTTTGATCGTTGTCACCAAGCTCTTTTGGGTTGCTTTTTGATTGTTAAGAGCATCTTGAAACACACTTTTTGTTGAGTTTTCACCCGTTTTGTGTTGTTAACTTGCAAAGTGTTTTGTTGCCTATTCTTCGATCATAAAGTTTCAGTCTTAGTTGGAGCACTTTTGATTTAGTTTCCTTTTTGCGAATGAAAGTGAATTTTTTTTTGTCTTGAAATTTGCTTTTAGTGTTTGGACGAAAATGAGCATTAGCAACTTATATTCTATCTAAACATCTTAAGTGGCAAATTAGAATTGATAAACAAGTTACTTTCATTCTTTGATTTAGAGTAGTCTTAAGTTTTGCATCAGCATGTACTCATTGCATTAGGATAAATTTGTGCATCTTTTAGGGCATCCATAGTTTTGTTAATTTTTGTGAGTGGGAAGCCTGAGTAAAATATTTTTTTTTTTTTGCTTTCTTAGAAGTTCCTCAGAACCTAGTAGAAATTTCTTTCATCGAAGAACAATTTAGGGCCTTGGATTAGGCGTGTGGAGAGAAAACTCTCCAAGGCCATTTAAACTGTCAAACATAGGAGTCTGAATAGTGAGTGCAAATCCAATAGCATTAGGAAGACCAAGAAAGCTCTGGATCTGGGAGTTAAGCACGAGGGCTTTTGAAGATAAGGAAGAGAGATACCCCCTCTCCTACTTGTCGGATCTTACCTCAAGACTGTTCCGCCTGGCTTCTGACACGAGTTGGTAACCTTAGTTGCTTCTCCTAGTGTTATAGACATTTTTGGGCACTGCAACCCCAATCATAAATGTAAATAAACCAAGGGCTCTTAAGTACCTAAAAGTGTTGTTTCGACCCCTAAAAGAACAAGGTCAACTGATTACATCTTTTCCCAGAAGTTCTCCATGAAAAACTACTCAGAACTGGTCAAAACTGGACCATTTCACCTGTTCCATATGCAAAGTGCGTTGCATCCCACCTGAATACACACAATAAGTGCAATGCATGTCAAAAATCCCTTCTATGGGGTGCGATGGGCGAGAATGGACAAATGGCAGGGTCAATCCGCAAGGTGGAGGAACATGGAATCTTCCAGAAACGTCTCATGTGACACTTGCCTCTCTGAATTCGACCAGGGATGAGTAAGAGATCATCAATCTCCAAGTGGAATCAAGAACTATCAGAGAGAAGACACTAATCAAATCTCAAAAGCTGACTCACCCTCCTTGCAAACATCTATATATGGATCCCTCATCCCAGAGATCCAGAGGTTGGAATTTTGTATCTTGTAAGGAAGTGCTGCTGGTTTCTTGGTGCAATATCATAGTGTTGGGTGATCTAAGATTTTCATGAGGTGAAGAAGGGCTTACTTGCTGAGAGGATGATGCTGGGTCAGAACAATTGGTTGTAGTTCTCTTGGCTCTTTCTTGATTATCAGTAAAGCTATTCAAGTTTTCCTCCATACCCTTGTATGATTTATGTTTTATGCATTTGTATGGTCAATTTACATCTGATCCTATATTGTTTATGATAATAGATCTATGTTCTTGGATAGTATTATGCTGCTTTGATTCTACAGGTGCCCTGTGAAGCTGGGTGGACAAGGAAGCGAGTAGCAAAAGATCTATCAGAAGGGAGAGGAATCGAATAAGGAACCAAGCGCAAGATAGAGGTTGGTCTCCTTTATTCTCCTCTCATCTATCTCTCATAAAGGAAAACGAAAGTAGTTTTAGTTTGTTTGTTTCTAAGGTAGCTACCAGCCTTAGTGGGATTAGCAGCTCTGCATAGACACTATTCCCAGTAACACCTAGGGATCTACATAGGTGGCTGCGGAGGGGAATTCCATGGCACATGAGGTTGACGTTGTATCACTCTCAACGGTATTACTGGAGGGCACCCTTGCGAAGCTTGGGGCTTGCACTGGCACAGGTTGTTGTTAGGAGGTTAGCGTAACTTCCTCTGTTACCTTCGCTGGTAGAACTGGGCCGTCATTATCCCAGACTATCTTCAGAAGGCCCCTTCACTTTCTTGTATTTTGGTGTTGGTCCTCATCACCTGGAGCAGAAATACTTGAAAGTTGTTTGACTGGCTGACATCTTTTAGGGACTTTTTAGTGTGTGCTCTATGCTCTTAGTTGGCATAGCTTTCATTTTTTCTTGAGTCTTTAATTAGATCTTAATAAAAAATTCAAAGTGGCTGACCGATCACCTAGACAGTCTCGAAGACTTTGTGGTCTTTCACCACCAAGTTTAGAGCCTTCTCCTAGAAGGCGCAGAGGTAATATTGTCGGTCAGTTTAATCCTATGGCAGATGATGCATTGGGGATTGATCCTCCCCTAGGGGGCATAAGTGTTCAGGATAGGCCTGGTACTTCCACAGAACTAGAGAGGAACACTCTAGTTCTTTCTCGAGTTCTCTTTCAATCGGAAGATAACATAGAGGTAGAAGAACTCCTAGTGTCATTAGCGGCTCTGAATTCTCCTCTACCTTCTAACCATCTAGACGTATTACAATACGTTGGGACTTTGAAGCATAGACTGTCAAGTCCAGGTCATATTATGCACTTACCATCGATGACCACTACTGGAAGCATGGCTTCTACCACAAGTGCTACAACCATGCAGACTCCAACATCAGTACAAGGGGGAGGAACTATTTCCATCCCCTTTGCATCTTTATTTAGGTCTTTTGCTAGCACATCTTTAGTTGGGTCTACCTCCATTCCTTCTACGAGTGGAAATTCCCAGGCCAACGCTTTTAGTTCTGGATTCTTCACGTTTGACACCCATTGACAGGGTATTCTGTCAGTTCCATTTAGTGCCTCCACATCCACGATGGGTGGGTCAGCTTCATTTCAGGGTTTTCCTTTTGGAAGTGGTCATATACCACATTCCAAACTGACGATAGGATCTATGCCTTTTTTCGCTACAGGACAAGGCAACAATCCATTTCAAGGTTGGACTAACCTTGCGGTTAGTGGCATAAGAAATGGGAATACGTTTTTCAGCCAACAAGGGAATAGGCCGTACTCCACAGTTAACATGTTTCAAAGTATTCCTCCCTTAGCTTCTGCTTGGAATCCTTATCAGGGGTTATCAACTCCTTATAATCCTTTAGGAGGAAGCTTTGCTGGTTATGGAGGTTTTTCGGCCAGAGTTGGTCAAACTCCGAGTTTTGCTGGATCATAAGGTTCACCTTTTGGTTCAGCTGGTTCTGCTGGTTACTTCGGGCACCCTGGTGCCTTCCAAAATCCAGGCCAATCTTTTCAGAACTTTTGGAGCTCCACCCAGTCTAGGTGGAATCCCCAAGGTCCTCCTATGCTTCCTTTTCTGGCAACGTTGAATTTACCAGATCTCATGAAATGAACAATCGATCCAATCAAATAAAATCCAGCCTAGCCTCTGGTCCCAACCAAACTCCCTTCAGACATTCCAAAGTTCAAGGGGAAGGGCGGCAAAGACCCGGGCAACCATGCACCTAAATTCCATTTGTGGTGCTCATCAAACTCCCTTTTCGATGACTTAGTTAGGTTGAGACTTTTTCAATGCACCTTGACTGGTAATGCAGCCAAGTGGTATATAGAGTTGCGAGGGGGCAACTTTACATCTTTTGCCGACTTAGCTAATATTTTCCTAAATCATTTCCAGTTGCCCGTCCATTATGATGCCAGAACTGAACTTCTGGCCAATTTTTGTTAGGATATGACAACTCACATTTCTGATCACATTCAGGAATGTAGATGGAGAAAGAGGCTCATTAAAGCTGGAATTCCTCCGAAATACCATCTCAAATGGTTTTTGAAATCTTTACAACCTGAAATCTCTAAGGATGTCTCCCTGTCCGGAGTCTATTCTGAGGAGCAAGCTATTTTTAGGACCCAGCAGTTAGAATTGATTCACTCTCAGTCTGGGATTCTACAAAAAATCTTGCTTGATGCTCCTTGTTAGGGCCTAAATATACCTTAGGCTGAGAAAGGTAGGATCTAGGATAACATCAAACCATGCTTAACCTGGTAGCTAGCCCTACCAGGTCGGGAGAGGGCTCTCTCCTTGTCAATCTCAGCAAAATATGATCAATGAGGGCTTGAGATGACTAATGTGAATAATGATCTTAGGCTAGGTATGTGTGCAGAAGAGTTTTATTGAATTTAATGATGTTTTGTTGGCTCAAATGGAAAGGCAGATTTGGGTCTAGGGAATAGGCTCAGTTTTACAGAGATCTCTATGGGGCAAGGTATGCAACTGATTTGGCACTTCAAATTGAATGAAATGGAGAGATTTAGACAAGTGAGGAGTTGAAGAGGGCAAGAAAACCTCAGTGATCCTATTCAGATAGCTGAAAACATCAATAGCTAAGCAAACCCTAGGTAGAGCACTGCAAATTTAATGGATTCTACCTTTATCCTTGTTTGTTTTAGTTAAGAAGAAATAAGAGAGATAATGGCATACATAAACACATATAAACTTACAATTTACAGAAGGAAACACAATACCAAAGCAAGATGCCACATGAATCCCATAAAGTGCTGCAAATACTGGTCTATTCCTTAGCCAAAACTGCTGAGATGAGTATACAATGAAGTTCCAAGTTTTCTCAAGAGTCCAACCATGCTAATGACTGAAAAAACATAAGATATAGGCAAAAAACAACTCATCCTAGCCTCTAGGGGTTGAGCTCATGAGTTTAGAAGTTTTTCCAACTAATTCTAAACTGAGAACTACAAATTAGGCAGTGGAACAACTTGCCTCTAGAAACTAGGGAACTGATTCATTCAGTTGCAAACTACTTTTTGATAGATGAATCTACCTCCATGAGTGAAAATTTGACATAATTACATCAAGATCCATAAATTTACATTAAATTACATCATAAGTTTGACATTAAGAAAGAGAAAAGTCAAATTGTCAAGGAACTAGGCGAAAAACAAAGTATACTTGGTCAAACTGAGCAAAATTTCCCCTATGCGCCGCGCTGATTTCTCTATGCGTAGCGCCTGTTTGCTGCCACTTTTGGAGGCCTTCCCGGTGTCAAAATTGGTTCCAAGTGTGCTTGTTGGAAAGGTATGTCTGTGTACTTTCCTGATAAAGTGGAATTTTTGAATTTTGCCTCTATTTGCACCTCCAAAATTGAGTACTCCCAACACTACTTCATGTGTGTCAAAATAGGGGCAGTAAGGTCATTTTTTGGGTGTTTTTGACCTTTTTGGGGGCTCAAAACCTGTCAAAATTTCTTGGCCATTGGTAGGCATGCATATTTTCCAATAAAAATTTAATGATGTTGAGTTTTTTTTATTTGGAGGCCTCCATCAAAAGCGAGCGCCAGGTGGCGCCGCGCATTGGGCAGAAAATTTTGTGTTTTAGCCTAAAAATTCCAAAAATGCAAAAAAATGTCCCAAATTATTTGAAATTTGGGCTAAGTGTTATCGATCAAGTGCTACATTGGGCCAAGGAAGCCTCAGCCAATATTTGAAGTTTATCTTGCGCTTTTTGCCTTCTCGATCTCTTCTTCAACTTGGCCTTTAAGCTCCTGATTCTAGGTTGGCACACCATATTCCTTGACAAATAATGATATGCCATGCTTCTCAACATATTTTTCTCATTGATGGATTTCTCCAGCATCCTCTCCAAGCGGATATTAGTCCTCTTGAACCAAGACTCACAATCAACATTAATTTCTTGCTCAAGTGTTGTGAACTTGACTTTCCTCCGTTTGGCAGCTTGCCAATTTTCTCGTATGTTTCTAAGCTCAATTATGGTTTACTGATCCTCTAGTTGCTTGTTTCTTTGCTCCAGGTACTTTATTATCCATTCAGCTCTTTCCAAGTTGAGGGACAAAGCATTTATGTTCACTTGTTGCTCTTGGATGACTTCCTTGGGCTTTGAGCTTTGTGGGCCCAAATCTATGTCATCATCTTGAATGAGAATGAAATCGGTCTCCTGCTCACCTGAAGGCCCCTCATCATTTAATGGCCTCTTTCCCTTTTCCTAAACCTACTGTGCTGATGAAGGAAGCAAGACCCCTTCCACCCCGGGTGGAGATAATACTCGCTTTGCTGCTGCAAACAATCGTCTAGTGCCCTTTTGATATGTGACAAATACCGGCACACTAGCGGTCTGTGTGTCATGAACCTCCTGCTGATGAGAATGTCCACCTGTCTCATGAAAAGTCTCTGCAGGTACCTGAGGAGTTGTGAAGAACTCATGAGAAATCAAATCCTCCCATGAGATGACCTGCAAACCAGGCTGATGCATGACCACAATTTTGATGAGTGCAAAATGGTATATACTATTAAATTGCTACTGAGGAGTCTTCTGTTGTACTAGTGTGGTCATCTTCTCAATATTTTGGCACATGAAGTAGGGGAGATTCATCATTCTCACCCTAGTAAAGTGCATCAACAATCTGATATGATAAACATATAGGCGAGAAAACCGGCCCTCATAGCTGAAATATTTCATTATGAGTTTCATCAAGGGAGCATATGAGTCTTTCAGGTATCGAAAGGGAAAAACTCTGCTGAGTTGTCTCAAATAACTGGGCTTGATGTATGGTTCATAGTGTTCCCTAGAAATCTGCTGTGTTTTGTTCCATTGCTCTCCGACATTAGGAATGCGGGTTGCTAGAGAAATAGACTTAGGTGTCAAGGTAAATGTCACAACAGCTAGAGTGGTTTGGCCATTATGTAGATGAAGTACAGGAAACCGGGCTAACTCATGATGATATTGGACTCTAGCAACAATATCACAGAACTGATAACAGGATTGGTGTTGGAAGCATGTGATAGCAAGAGGGCAGGCCTGTAGCTTAGCAAGTGAAGTAGGCTCCTCTCTTATATGTTTGCCACCCTTTGTGGGGTCTCCTTGGTGCATGCATTTCTATAGGAGAGTCACTGTGTGTCTCTTCATCTCAGTCATATGAAGGATCAGATTCCATGTTTGCTAATGTGTGAGTTTTCTTGATGAGTATGAAGAGATTTATGGTGATTTTAGTTTTCTGCCACCAAGGGTAAGAATGTATGAGGGACTGTGGAGGGAGAGGGTATGAGGGGTTTTGGGAATATTATGACAAGTTTTTGGGAAATAGGGGGTTTAGGGAATAGTGTGTAAGCTTAGAGACAACAATTAGGGTTTAGGGATTTTGGAATTAGGATTTGGGAAAATGAGATTTGGGGATAGGGGTGAATGATTTTTTAGGAATATGGGAGTTAGGGAGTGAGTGGATGAACTGGAAAATAAATGGAGGAGTCAAAGAGTAAGATGGTGGAGTGAACTTGGCAGCAAAATCACAAATGCAAACCCTAAGCAATTGTGTTTTGAGCAAAAATTGCAAAGAGGTAGGGTTTGAGTTTTTTCACAATAAACCACCATAAATTTTAAGAACTCTTTCACTAGCAAGGGAAAAGGTTTGACTTACTTGCACATTAGAAGATTTGAACAATTTTGGCAATTTGAGGGATTTTATGATGAAATCGGGCTTGGCAGCTCTATGCGCCGTGCCACAAACCCAACACACCACACCTACTCTATGCATCACGCCAGTGTAATTTCTACACTGTGGAGGGTGGCCCAATGCGCCGCACCAACTCTATGCACCGTGCCCACGATCCAATGTGCTGCGCCCCTGAAACTTGCCCAAATTGCTGCAGTTTTTCTCTTTGCTTTCAACCCGATTGTTCTCTTGTTCACTCCTTCTCCTTTGGATGCAAATGAGCTCTTTAAACATGACAAATGGTTTATATACAAAAGATTTTAATTTTTCACTTATCAAAAACCCACTTTGTAATGTTTGCATTTGACTTGTTTTTCAAACTCTGTTTTTGGGCAGTTTGCTTTATTTTTGCCTGTGATGAACTGAATGCTTTGATTTTTTGTTTGCCTTGCAGGTGATGGAGATGTTGAAGCTTGGAAAGGTGACCAGGGTTGCCACTAAAGTTATTACATATGGAAAAACTGAAATTACATCAAATTTATACATAAAAACATAAAAAACTCTGTTTTTCCTCAAAACAGGGTTTTGAGGAAAAATCAATCACTGAGCATGTGATTATAGAAATTATTGTTGTTGAGACTTTATTTGTCCTCCTCATGTGCCTGCTGACCTTTATTGAGCATTTTGAAGACATTTTTTATGAAACCCTAGACCTAGTGAGACCTAAAACCCTAAAAATAACTTTTGCAGATTTAAAGACAAAAATGACTGCAGATGATCTAGATGAATGAAAATAGGCAAGCAGGTAAAGGACATGAGGGAAAATGTATAATAAGCCACTGCTGTCAGATGATCCATGATCCTAATGGAATGCAACTAACCGAGTGAGACACCTAAAATGCAATGCAACAAGAGATTTGATCACTGATGGAGGGATGAAGATACCGACACTAACATTGGCTCCAATGGGGATGGTAGCTCCTTGGAGGTGCCAAGAACTACAAATCTCTAGGAAAGCAGGTAGTGCCTCTTCCATTGGGATATGGAGTCAATAACTTCGAAAAACCAAAAAGCAATTACTATGAAACTTTGACTCAAGACTCATAGTTGAACTGACTAATTCAAAACTGAAACGAGACTCTTAAAAGCTAAAACTAGACACTCAGCTGAAACTATCTTTAAATTGAATTGACTAAACCAAAAAATGACTCAAGACTGACTTAACTAAAACAAGTACTTACAAAGCTTTCAAAGTGCAGTAGTCCATTGAGATTTGAGGGCTTCAAATAATGACGACAACTACTTGCTTACTGATGAAATATGTACAATCATGTGAAGTGGGCCTTCCAATGTAACCAATCCAATAAATGGCTACTCAATGAAATTCTACTCTCTCTTTCCTCGAGCAGGTAGAACGATGTACATGTAGGCGACTCACAATAACAATTGAAACCAAGGCTTATGCTAACAAACCAGCCAACATTCATCTTCTTTGGTGCTTGCAAAAGAATGCCGAAGGGATCTTGAAAATGCTGAAGCACTATCTTGTCTTGAGATCTAGCAGCAAAAGTACAAGTACTCCCTTCATTCTGATTTGAAAGAACAACTGGTTGTTGAGTGATAGGAAGGCACTGAGAGTTATAAGCTTCTGCCATCTGAGTGTTAGCTGTAAATTCCTTGACCATGAGAAATTCTAGCATATTGTCTCTCTCAAGCTCATATTGCTCAACTTCATGGTCTAGGTCATTCTTAAATAGAAAACAATATTCAAGACTATCAAACATGATAGCCTTATCATCTTCATGAAATAAAATATTATCTGTTTGCTAATCTATAAAGCTAATTACAAGACTGTCATCATTTTCAAAAGAGGAAGAAGTTTCACCAACACTTTCTTGACCATGTGCGCACTGTAGACCTACATTAGTTTGGGATGTAACCTGACCTTTCAGGAGTTGATCTATCTCATCTTCAAATAGAGGAGATACTACTTTTTGTTTTCTTTTTCTCAAGTGATTATTTTCTTCATGAAATAACATTTCAAAACATGAAAAACTTGAATGACAATCCTCATTTCTCTGATCTTCTGAAATTTGAAAACATTGTTGATCATCTTCATATGACATGGCAATCAAATTATCATTTACCACTAAGTTATCGAAAGAGGATTTTTCACTTACTTGAACAAAGATATCATCTTGTTTTTCATAAAATGATTGGATTACTTCCTAATGAAGGCTTGGTTCTAATGAAATGAGAACACTTGGATCAATAACTCTGTCTTCATTCTAGATGATATCAACAACAGAGCTCTCCTTCATGGGATTTAGAACAAGGTACTCTTGATCATCACGATCTGAATCTAGATCTGAAATAGTTGACTTGACTTTATCAAATTCTAAAATTGAAACTTGAATTTCATGCATGCTGTGCTCTTCTATGGACAGATCTAAAATAAAACCTTCTCTTTCATTATTTTCCATTGTACTAAGATCTTGATCCTGTTGCAAAGTTTCCTGAGCATCTTGATGAGTATCCTCTAAGTTCTCTTTATGCTGCTGAAATGGATTTTCGTACAGAGCCTCCATGATCTCATCGTCCATGAAGTCATCATCTTCATAAACTTTTTCAATATTTTCAATAAAACTATAAACATGTTTACAACAGTCCTGAGCTAAGGTTAAGGATGGATAAGATTCTTTATACCTCTCAAAGAACATGGTATCAAAATCCTTCAAACAGTAAATACAAGTAGGTGACAAACTTTCATACCAATATCGGGCTTCACCTTCCAGAGTGGCCATGAAATCTTCATCAAGCAATCTTCAGGAAAAGCAACCTTCAACTTGTGAATATGTATGTGAAATCTAGCCAGATGTAAAGCAGCATCATTCCTATCATCATCTTTAAACGTAGGCAAGTTCCTTTGCCAATCTACCTTAGGAATTTTATTTGGAAAACCTGGAATGTGATCTCGGCTCATGGGAGCATACCTTCTATCCAGTGAAACCATTTTGATAACAATGAATTGACCAAGAAATCCTTTAGGCTATTGGTTCTTGAAGAGTAGAGTGGCCATAAAAAGTCTGAACCTTGGGATTTTCAACACTGGAGTCACCAGGTGAATGATTTCAGCCTTCCAATGTCTAATCATTGTCCACCATCAACAATCAGATCTAAACTTTATTACATTTTACTGAGGAAATTTTCAAGTCAGATGTTTCCGTTTATAAGACTAGACCAGAGATTGATTGAAGCAACATTTATCTACTTTCGCTAATGCAAAGCAAGAGCGTTTCGAAGGCTACCTAGCATAACTTCAGGCTTCGTCTGTAGTTTATGAAAAAAAGAACACTAACAAACAAACAATTTCTTCCCCGGCATGGTCGCCACTATGTTAGGGCCTAAATCTACCTCAGGCTGAGAAAGGTATGATCTAGGATAACATCAAACCATGCTTAAATTGGTAGCTAGCCCTACCAGGTTGGGAGAGGGCTCTCTCCTTGTCAATCTCAGCAAAATATGATCAATGAGGGCTTGAGATGACTGATGTGAATACTGATCTTAGGCTAGGTATGTGTGCAGAAGATTTTGATTGAATTTAATGATGTTTTGTGGGCTCAAATGGAAAGGCAGATTTGGGTCTACGGAATGAGGCTCAGTTTTGCAGATATCTCTATGGGGCAAGGTATGCAACTGATTTGGCACATAAAATTGAATGAAATGGAGAGATTTAGACAAGTGAGGAGTTGAAGAGGGAAAAAAAACCTCAAGGATCCTCTTCAAATAGCTGAAAACATCAATAACTAAGCAAACCCTAGGTAGAGAACTGCAAATTCAATGGATTCTACCTTTATCCTTGTTTGTTTTAGTTAAGAAGAAAAAAGAGAGATAATGGAATACATAAACACATATAAACTTACAATTTATAGAAGGAAACACAACACCAAAGCAAGATGCCACATGAATCCCATAAAGTGCTACAAATCCTGGTCTATTCCTTAGCCAAAACTGCTGAGATGAGTATACAATCAAGTTCCAAGCTTTCTCAAGAGTCCAACCATGCTAATGACTGAAAAAACATAAGATATGGGAAAAAAACAACTCATCCTAGCCTCTAGGGGTCGAGCTCATGATTTTAGGAGCTGTTCCAACTAATTCTAAACTAAGAACTACAAATTAGGTAGTGGAACAGCTTGCCGCTAGAAACTAGGGAACTGATTCATTCAGTTGCAAACTACTTTTTGATAGATGAATCTACCTCCATGAGTGAAAATTTGACATAATTACATCAAGATCCATCAATTTACATTAAATTACAGCATAAGTTTGACATTAAGAAAGAGAAAAGTCAAATTTTCAAGGAACTAGGTGAAAAACAGAGTATACTTGGTCAGACTGAGCAAAATTTCCCCTATGCGCCGCGCTGATTTCTCTATGCGTAGCACCTGTTTGAAGCCACGTTTGGAGGTCTTCCTCGTGTCCAAATTTGTTCCAAGTGTGCTTGTTGGAAAGGTATACCTGTCTACTTTCCTGATCAAGTCGAATTTTTGAATTTGGCTTCCATTTGCACCTTCAAAATTTAGTTCTCCCAACACTATTTCTTGTGTGTCAAAATAGGGGCAGTAAGGTCATTTTTTGGGTGTTTTTGACCTTTTTGGGGGCTCAAAACGTATCAAAATTTCTTGGCCATTGGTAGGCATGCATATTTTTCCAAGAAAAATCTAACGGTGCTGATTTTTTGTCATTTGGAGGCCTCCATCAAAAGCAAGCGCCAGGTGGCGCGGTGCATTGGGCAGAAAATTCTGTGTTTTAACCCAAAAATTCCAAAAATACAAAAAGTGTCCCAAATTTTCTGAAATTTGGGCTGAGTGTTCTCCATCAAGTGTTGTGTTGGGGCAAGGAAGCGTCAACCAAGATTTGAAGTTTATCTTGCACTTTTTGCCTTCTCGATCTCTTCTTCAACTTGGCCTTCAAGCTCATAATTCTAACTTGGCACACCATATTCCTTGTCAAATAATGATATACCATGTTTCTCAACATATTTTTATCATTGATGGCTTTCTCCAACATCCTCTCCAAGTGAATATTATTCCTCTCCAACCAAGACTCATGATCAATATTAATTTCTTGCTCAAGTGTTGTGAACTTGACTTTCCTCCGTTTGGCAGCTTGCCGGTTTTCTCGTATGTTTCTAAGCTCCATTATGGTTTGATGATGCTCTAGTTGCTTGTATCTTTGCTCTAGGTACTTTATTATCCACCAAGGATAATTTTAGGGGCGAATGTTCGCCCTTTGGCGAAATTAAGGGGTTTTAAATTTTTAGTGGGCGAATATTTTGTATCATAGTACATTTTTACAAATCACCTCAAATAGCCCACCTTATTTTAAGGGAGAGGGTAAAAAAGGTAAATTTAGCCCTTGAAATTAGGACTTACAACCTTCCATTCGCCCATTTTCAAGAATAAGTTCTATTTAAGTGAATCCATTCGCCCATTTTCAAGAATAGGTTTTATTTAAGTGAATCCTATGGGCCAAATACCATATTTATAAAAGAGGTATGGTAAATTAATAAAAATATAAATAAATGAGAAGTATGGTAAATAAATAAAACATTTTTTATATTTACTCCTAAGTCACCTTATATACATGTAAGGGTGTAAACAAATAAAAATATAAGTAAAGTGGAGGTATGGTAAATAAATAAAATGTCTTTTTATACTTACTCAAAAGGTATGGTAAATAAATAAAAATATAAATAAACTATACGTAAAATAAAACCTCTTTTTATATTTAGTCCATAACCCTCATTCTATTTATGAAGGCTCAAGAAAGAGGTTTTATTTAAGTGAATCATATGGGCCAAATACCATATTTGTAAAAGAGGTATGGTAAATTAATAAAAATATAAATAAACAAGAGGTATGGTAAACAAATAAAACATTTTTTTTATATTTACTCCATAAGTCACATTATATTTACGAACACTCAAAAAATGGGTTATATTTAGGTGAAACCTATGGCCAAAATACTATGGGACAAATACCATTGACTAGATTGTTATTAATACCATGCAAAAAACCATTATTAACCCTAATATTAGAATTAATAAAAATAAAAATGGCACATGGTATTGACCCATGGTATTCACCAAAATGGCACATGGTATTGACCCATGGTATTCACCTGTAATGTAGCCTATTTAAATGGGGGAATTAAACCAGCATGTAGCCTATGATAAGATTCACTAAGACTTTAAAAAGTTTTATTATTTAGTGAAAGACTCGCCAAGATCTTACAAGATTTTATAATTGAGTAAAATATTCGCCATGCCTGGTGAGAGATTCGCCAAAAAATTATATATACATATTATATTATTGATAAAATCGCCTTCCATTTTTCCTATATACCATGGAGATTCGCCCATTTATTATATTTATAAATTTAGGGGGGGTTCTTAAAATTTTCCCTGATCTTTCCAAGTTGAGGGAAAAAGCATTTATGTCCATCTGTTGCTCTTGGATGACTTCCTTGAGCTTTGAGCTTTGTGCGCCCAAATTTGTGTCATCGTCCTGAATGAGAATGAAATCGGTCTCCTGATCTCCTGAAGGCCCCTCATAATGTAATGGTCTCTTGCCCTCGTCCTGAACCTGCTGTGCTGATGAAGGAAGTGAGACCCCTTCCACCCCGGGTGGAGATAATACTTGCTTTGCTGCTGCAAACAACCATCTAGTGCCCTTTTGATATGTGACAAATACCGGCACACTAGCAGTCTGTGTCTCATGGCCCTCCTGCTGATGAGAAGGTCCATTTGTCTCATGAAATGTCTCTGGAGGTACCTGAGGAGCTGTGAAGAACTCATGAGAAATGAAATCCTCCCATGAAATGCCCTGCAAACCAAGCTGATGCATGACCACAATTTTGATGAGTGAAAAATGGTATATACTGTTAAACTGCTACTGAGGAGTCTTCTGTTGTACTAGTGTGGTCATATTCTCAATATTTTGGCACATCAAGTAGTGTAGATTCATCATTATCACCCTGGTGGAGTGCATTAACAATATGATATGATAAGAATATAGGCGAGAAAACCGGCCCTCACAGCTGAAATATTTCATTATGAGTTTCATCAAGGGAGCATATGAGTCTTTCAGGTACCGAAAGGGAAAAACTCTGCTGAGTTGTCT
Source organism: Pinus tabuliformis (assembly GCA_031772625.1). Taxonomy (NCBI): domain Eukaryota; kingdom Viridiplantae; phylum Streptophyta; class Pinopsida; order Pinales; family Pinaceae; genus Pinus; species Pinus tabuliformis. The sequence goes on from CM062811.1 coordinate 794,087,592, forward strand.
CAAATAACCGAGCTTGATGTATGGTTCATAGTGTTCCCTGTCAATCTACTGCCTTTTATTCCACTGCTCTTCGACATTAGGAATACCGGTTGCTAGAGAAATAGACTCCGTTGTCAAGGTAAATGTCACACCAACTATAGTGGTTTGGCCATTATGTAGATGAAGTACAAACAACCAGGCTAACCCATGATGATACTGGACTCTAGCAACCATATCACAGAACTGATAACAGGATTGGTGTTGGAAGCATGTGATAGCAAGAGGGCAGGCCTGGAGCTAAGCAAGTGAAGTAGGCTCCTCTCTTATATGTTTGCCACCCTTGTGAGGTCTCCTTGGTGCATGCATTTCTATAGGAGAGTCACTGTGTGTCTCTTCATCTCGGTCATATAAAGGATCAGATTCCATGTTTGCTAATGTGTGAGTTTTCTTGATGAGTATGAAGAGATTTATGGTGATTTAGTTTTCAGCCACCAAGGGTAAGAATGTATGAGGGACTGTGGAGGGAGAGGGTATGAGGGGTTTTGGGAATATTATGACAAGATTTTTGGCAAATAGGGGGTTTAGGGAATAGTGTGTAAGCTTAGAGACAACAATTAGGGTTTAGGGATTTTGGAATTAGGATTTGGGAAAATGAGATTTGGGGATAGTGGTGAATGATTTTTTAGAAATATGGGAGTTAGGGAGTGACTGGATGAACTGGAAAATAAATGGAGGAGTCAAAGAGTTAGATGGTGGAGTGAACTTGGTAGAAAAATCATAAATGCAAACCATAAGCAATTGTGTTTTGAGAAAAAATGGAAAAGAGGTAGGGTTTGAGTTTTTTCACACTAAACCACCATAAATTTTAAGAAGAACTCTTTTACTAGCAAGAGAAAAGGCTTGACTTACTTGCACATTAGAAGGTTTGAACAATTTTGGCAATTTGAGGGAGTTTATGATGAAATCGAGTTTGGTAGCTCTATGTGCAATGCCACAAACCCAACATGCCATGCCTGCTCTGTGCGTCACACCAGTGTAATTTTTACACTTTGGAGGGCGTCCCAATGCGCTGCGCCAACTCTATGCACCGTGCCCATGACCCAATGCGCTGCGCCCCTGAAACTTGCCCAAATTGCTGTAGTTTTTCTCTTTGCTTTCAACCCGACGGTTCTCTTGTTCACTCCTTCTCGTTTGGATGCAAAACGAGCTCTTTAAACATGACAAATGGTTTATATACAAAAGATTTTAATTTTTCACTTATCAAAAACCCACTTTGTAATGTTTGCATTTGACTTGTTTTTCAAACTCTGTTTTTGGGCAGTTTTCTTTATTTTTGCCTGTGATGAATTGAATGCTTTGATTTTTTGTTTGCCTTGTAGGTGATGGAGATGCTGAAGCTTGGCAAGGTGACCAGGGTTGCCACTGAAGTTATTACATATGGAAAAACTGAAATTACATCAAATTTATACATAAAAAACATAAAAAACTATGTTTTTCCTCAAAACATGGTTTTGAGGAAAAATAAATCACTAAGCATGTGATTATAGAAATTATTGTTGTTGAAACTTTATTTGTCCTCCTCATGTGCCTGTTGACCTTTATTGAGCATTTTGAAGACCTTTTTGACGAAACACTAGACCTAATGAGACCTAAAACCCTAAAAATAACTTTTGCAGATTTAAAGACAAAAAACGACTGAAGATGATCTATATGAATGAAAATGGGCCAGCAGGTAAAGGACATGAGAGAAAATGTATAATAAGCCACTACCATCAGATGATCCATGATCCTAATGGAATGCGGCTAACTGAGCGAGACACCTAAAATGCAATGCAACAAGAGAATTTGATCACTGACGGAGGGATGAAGATACCAACACCAACACTCTTGGGACTAAGGTTGATATAGCCAAGTCGAAGCCAGGTCCCCATGCAGATGATATCGTTGGATCCATAGACACAAATGCGGTGAACCTGTTGAGCCAATTGTAGCAGTTGTCTTTACAAACTGCTCGTAATAACCAGGTCACATCATCTAACCCTTCGTCTTCTCAAACCTCTTTGGTTAATGCCATCCAATCTTCCAACCCCAAAGGAAATAAAAATGCCAATGGGAAAGGAAAGGACGAGGTAAGAAAAAGAGTCAAGATGGGAAGGCTGACGCAAATAATCCTAGCAATAATACTGCTGGTGGTGGAAATGAGTCTAGAAAGAAATTCAAGTTTCCATGCAAGCTATGCAGTGGAGACCATTTAACTCATATCTGCCCAAAGATTCAAGATGTTCAGTACTTGTTAGGGTAGCAAAGGACTTATAGCTCTCAAGCTATGTTAACCAACCCTTTTCCCCAAGGGCAGCAACTACTTGCTGGTGCGAATTCAAATCCTGGTACCTTTGCAGGGGGAAACCAGGAAGGGGAGAAACCATAAAATGTTTTCATGATGGGTTCTAACGTCCATGTGGCCACTCGGTCGCATGATTATGGTGAAGCTAAAACATCCAAGGACAAAACTGCTCCCGGAAATACCGACCTTCATATTGAGCGACCCCCTATCGAGACTATACCACGGATACTGAAAGGTTCCACTAAACACACGACTATCAATCCTAATGCTAGGGCCACCCAGAATTACTCCATTGTCGAGGATCTGGCTCAGAGTCCATTTGCCATGTTCTCTTTAGAGGTTCTCTAGTCGTGTCTAGCTCAACGAAGTGCTTTGCTTTTGGCAATAGGGGCAGTTGATCCAAATAACTCTTTAGTGCTCACTTTTGACATGATTAATGTCAAAAAGCGACTCCCCCACCACATGGCTTTTCAATAAAGTCTACATACTAGAAAATTAACATTTTTTGTATCGTTATTGATCAAGGAGCTTCCACGTGTGTCATGTCGATGTCATGCTAGAACACCATTAGATCGACTTTGGCTATTCCTTCACCTACCCTCCTGACTGCATTTGACGGGCATTCTCATAAGTCGCATGGGATTATCCCGACCTTTCCCATATATGTTGGGGGGAAGGTCGTCAATATCGAAGTAGAACTCATTGATGCTAACCTAGATTACAATCTCCTCTTAGGAAGGAACTGGGTATACAAAATGGGTGCCGTTGTTTCGACTCTGTTTCATGTCATTTTCTTTCCTCATGAGGGGAAAATCGTCAAGGTTGATCAATTGGATTATTCTCCAGTTGATCCTAGAGAAACTTTGGATTCTACTATTCCTTTAGTGGATAACCCTTGCCCGCCTATTGAGAATCTAGGAGTTGGGATGTATTCTTCATTAATGGGTACATTTTATTTTCCCTCTCCTATCACTAGAATCAATGTCATTTCATCATCCAAGGAGTCTTCACGGGAAGAGTTCTTCCGAACTCATTATTTTTCAGACCCTTGGACCTTGCCTTTACCTACGACCACATTAGCTGAAGGACAAGTTGGTGGAATGGAATTCCCTATGTTTGCAGTAGAGCTTAGATATTAGTCTATCGTCAACTTTACAGACAACCATTCTACTCCTTTCTTTGAGGAGGAGCTAGATGGTGATGTGGCCCCGGCCTGGACCCTTGATTCTACCTCCACTATGGATTTCTTAGATACAATTTCACCATCCGAAGAAGCAATCCTAGAAGTAATGATGGGTGTAGATCGACCTTGGGAATACTTACACCATCGTTCATATTTTCTTCCTCCATTGCAGGAAGTAGAATCTAGGTTCTCCGAGCTGTTTACTAGGGATGTTTGTACGATATCAAATCCATTGGCTCTAGCACACTTTCGTGCCGAAGGTAATATGTTGGTGATTTCAAAAACAATATCTATAAACATCTCTAGGAACCCTAACGTGATCGAGAATCTCTTCATCGGAGGCTAATGTTCCCCTGAAGAAATTCAAATTTACACCGACCTTTTTAAGGAATTTCGACATGTATTCGCTTGGTCTTATGAAGAAATGCCTGGCATTGATCCATCCATAGTTCAACATGAGATCAAGAGGTATGAAAATTCCAAGTTGATTCATCAGAAGCTTCGGCCGGTTAATCCTAGGAAAGTAGCAGCGATTAAAGCTGAAGTAGAAAAGCTGCTCAAGGTGGGTTTCATATACCCTGTTCCTCTTACCGATTGGGTTTCTAATCCAGTCCCTGTGGACAAAAAGCAAGGAACAATCCGAGTATGCATTGACTTTAGGGACCCAAACAAAGCATGTCCTAAAGATAATTACCCCATGCCATTCATTGATCAAATTATTGATGAGTGTGCAGGTAATGAGATTTTCTCCTTCATGGACAGTTTTTCCGGTTATAATCAGATCTCTATCCATCCTGAAGATCAGCATAAGACAACTTTTATATGTCCGTGGGGTACCTTTGCATAGAGAAAGATGCCTTTTGGTCTCAAAAATGCTGGAGCCACCTTCCAATGGGCCATGTCATACACTTTCCATGACATTAAACATATCATCGAAGCATACTTGGACGATCTAGTTGCTCGTTCTCGAAAGAGAACTGATCATCCTAGTCACCTTCGATTGGTTTTTGAGCAATGTTGATTTTACAAGATCTGGTTGAATTCCAATAAGTGCGTTTTCATGGTTACATCTGGTAAGTTATTAGGATTCATTGTGTCAAATGAAGGGATTCAAGTTGATCCCTTTAAGGTAGAGGCAAGAATTCAGTTTCCTCCCCTGTCCTCAATTCGGCAACTTCAAAGTCTTCAAGGGAAGGCTAATTTCTTAAGAAGGTTTATAATGAATTATGCCGAGGTCACTAAAGGGTTTATGCGTTTGCTACGGAAAGGAGTTCCATATGTATGGGACGACTTTGCGTAGCAGTCATTCGATGCCTTGAAAAAGGCATTGGTCTCTACCCCGCTTTTGAGTCCACCAGATTATGGTAGGGATTTCCTTTTGTATCTCGCTGCAGCAGAATCAACCATAGGTATGGTTCTCGCTTAAGAAGACGATGCTCTCATGGAGCATGTGATTTATTATTTGAGCTGAGGCTTGATAGGTCTTGAACTGTGCTATTCTCCTGTTGAGAAGTTAGCTTTCACAGCTGTCCATGCTGTCTAGTGGCTCCACCATTATATCTTGCTATGCAAAACTTTAGTCTTAGCGGTAGTCAATCCATGCCAATTTGTCCTCAGTAGGTGAGTGATTGGAGGAAAATATAATCAATGGATAGTCATTTTACAAGAATCCGATCTCGAGTTCTTGTTCGCCAAGTCTAAGAAATCTATGGTTTTTGCGGAGTTAATTTCCGAGCTGCCTTGTGGAGAGGATACTGTTTATGAGGAAAGTTTTCCCGACAAACATTTATTCCTCATCTCTTCACTCGACCCTTGGTATGGAGATATCATTGTCTATCTTTAGACTTCGAAGTTTCCCTCTACTTTCTCTAAGGATGAACGCTGGAAATTACGTCACCTAGCTAAGAACTATGTCATCATTGGTGATACATTATATCATCGAGGGGTTGATTCAATCCTTCAGTGCTATCCCTAGAGGAAGCAAAGTCAATGGTCAATGACTGCCACAGTGGAGATTGTGGTGGTCATCTTTCAAGGCTTGCTACATCCAAACGTATCTTGCGTGCCGACTATTTTTGGCCTTCGCTCTTCAAAGATTGTGTTCAAGTGGTCAAACGCTGTCACCCCTGTCAAGGTTATACTCAGAAGATGCGCGCACATCCAACTCCTCCTTTTCCCTTTGTCACTGTTGGTCCTTTTACTAAGTGGGGTATTTATTTTACAACTTGTAATCCACCTTCAACAGCAAATCATAAGTACATTATCATGGCTGTAGACTACTTAACGAAGTGGCTGAGGCCATGCCCACTTATAAAAATGATAGTGAAATAGCGGCATTGTTACTTTTTAATCAGATTATCTCAAGGTTCGGTATCCCGAGAGAGATTGTCATTGACCATGGCAATCATTTCTCTAACCAACTAATGTCTGAATTGACTCTTAAATTGGGTTTCTGGTAGGAACACTCATCTCCATATTATCCTCAGGCCAATGGACAAGTCGTGGCAGTGAACAAAACCCTTAAGACGATCTTGCAAAGGATGATCGACAAAAATCAGTCCAATTGGCATCTTATGTTGTATCCGGCTCTTTGGGCATACCGAACCTCCGTAAAGACTGCTATAGGTTTTACACCTTTTTAGTTAGTTTATGGGATGGAATCTATCTTTCTTGTTGAATGTGAAATTCCATCTCTTAAGTTAGCTATTGAGCTCCTTCCAAAGACCTCTAGTCTCGAAGAGTGCCTCCTTCATTTGGAACATCTCGATGAGAAGCGTTGAGATGCTACCATAATCAATGAGGCTCATAAGAAAAGGGTTAAAACTCAGTACGATAAAGTTGTTCATCCTCGAGTCTTTTCTGAAGGTGACCTTGTCTTGGTCTATGACCAAGATAAGGATGCCTTGGGGGCAGGCAAGTTCAAGCCTATGTGTATGGTCCCTTTATAATTAAACGAGTTTAAAAAAAATGGGCATATGAGTTAATCGATTTTGAAGGAAACAAGTTGGTAGAACCCTGAAACGAGCTCTACCTCAAGAAGTACTTTGCTTAAGTAGCAGCTAGGCAATGGCTTCTTTGTACATTTTGTATGTTTGTACATATCTCATCGGGAGTTTTTTGATATCGACACTTTTGGTCTACTGTGGCAGGTGTTGATGGATGACTTGGTCTATTTTGGATTCGCCGATGGTGCTAGTCGGCACACTCGGAACCTTGCTTCCGCAGCTTGGGTAATCTACTATCCAACTAGTCAGTTGATGGTGTCAAGGGGAGTATGCATTGGTCCCACTTCAAATAATATGGCTGAGTATACTGCTGTCATTAATTTACTATCCGAAGCAATTTCTTATGAAATCGATTCATTGGTAGTCTATCTTGATTCACAATTGATAGTGTCACAATTGAATAACATTTATCGGGTAAGGGATCCATGTTTATACTGCCAATATTTAAGGGTGAGGTTGTTGCAAAGATCATTTACTTAAATTAATTATTTGCACATTCCAAGATCTCATAATTGGTTAGCTGATTCTATCGCTAATCAAGCATTAGTCTGGCACATCATTCATTCATCACAACAAAATAAAGCATCAAAAAGTCAAACTGTATATATATCATAAAATATCTCGAGTGTGCATAAGTGTGTCCAAAATAATATACAAAAATTGGGATTGAAATGCCCATAATCATGTGCAGTACATCCTCGGCTCAGGATGAGCGGCTAAGTGTGTGACTACTGCTTTGACCACACGCCTAAGAGTGTGAACCCAGTCTCGTGGCATGCCAACCACATGACGCTGCATATCTATAGGGAGATCCTCTACAGCCTCCGTTGGGACTCAGTGAGTTAGTCTCACCAAGTGCTACTGAACTATGTGTAGAAGTCGCTTTGTCTCCGCAGCCGCCTCTTCGGCACCTCGACCGCGACATCCATGCCGTGGGAACCCATTTGGTATATCTGGAACATGATCATCATATTAGTCATTTGAATCCTATCAAAAATATTTTTCAAAATTCATTTTTATATTTGAAAAATCATAAAAAATCATAAAAATCATAAAATCAAAAACATTTGTTACCTATATCACCCCATGCTGCGGTTGGTGGCAAAGCTAGATATGGATCTCCTTGAAAGTCCAGCCCAACATAAGGGTATTCATCTACAACAATGATCTACTGCTCCCACTAGGAGAAGAAGTCTTCGTCGAAAGCAGTCTGTGGAACGTCCCCACCTTCTAGTCGTTTCATCAAGTCAGCCCACCTACCCATGTGTGGATCTTGTGGGGTGTTGATCGAAACTGATACTCTAGGATGGAGTGCTGGGACCCTCTCAAAGAAGAAAGAACACACAATGGTTCCATACCTGAAGTTTTTGGTCCGCCCCTTCCTGATAGAAGTAAGATGGCTCTTCAGGTTGGCAAAAAGAGGAGTACACCAATCGAATACGGTCTTGAGACAGTCTACCGCCAAGCTCATGGCTAGCCATGAAGCCTGGTGCAAGGAAGCTGATCCGTTCACTTTGGCTATACTGAACAAGATGATCCTCAGTGATAAACTCTCCACATGCTTGATTGGAATTTGACTTCCAACCTTTTCTGGATGACCAGGGCAATATATATGCACGTAGTTCTCGACAGAGAGACTGCCTCATGATCTGTCATGGAAAGTACTACCTCTCCCCTCTAGGAAAGGTCTGTGATGAAATAAATATCTTCAACCTCTATCTTGAGTGGCATCTGATCAATCATAAATGAGTCATCCTCGATGCTCTAGTAGTGAATGAGCATTTTGAGCAGGCGAGTGTTTGCTTTCATGTTTGGCATTTTAAAGAAATTTAGCAAACCACATCCTCTTAAGGCATCTAGGGCATTAGGATCATTCATAACCTCATCATCCACTAAGGCATGCTCTCTTTCTCTCCAAGTGACTGGCATCCTGAAGAAAAAACAAATTTTGACTGTTAGATTTTTGTTTTGAAGTTTTCGCGGTGTATACGCGGGTCCGTTTCATACACAGTCACATCTAGGGCATGCGTATACACAGGTTGCACATAGCCAACCCACGTATACACCGCGATAATTGTTTTGGCAATAATTCAATGGTGAAACTTGAATTAAAAATTCTAAAACTAGTCACAATTGAATGCAAGATAAGTTTAAGGGTTACCTGGTGATTTTGGGAAGATTTGAATGGTCGAAATTGGTGAATGGCAATGCTTGCTCCTTTTTCTTCACTCATTTACTCTCAAATCAAAACGGTGATAATGGTCAGTCAAAAACTATTTTATAAGCTTTGAAAATGGTAAATTTTTTCAAAACTTGATTTTATTTTGTCTCATGTAACTTTTAAATTGGGAGCTTGGAATGTCAAGAATGGTTTGATTTTCAGGACATTTTGGATGCTTTTTCGACAGTTTCGAGATGGTTCCATGACTGTTGACCCATCATGGCAGGTATCATTTTCTCACTGGCATATAGGTTAGGGAAGCCCTTTTTTCCGTTGCATTATGCATACTAGCCTCCATTTGTCGATACACTTGCCATAGGGTCGATCCCATCGTGTTATGGTTTGTAAACCATCTTCACTCGCCATTGAGCATCAACAAAAAGTTCTCCAACTTTTAAAGGATAATGCCACTTTGGTGTAGAATCGAATGAAACAATAGGTAGATCAACATCACAATGAAATAAGTTTTGATGTAGGCGACTAGGTATTTTTATGGTTACATACATACAAACAAATTTCCCTCAAGAAAGCTATTTATGAGAAGGAAATGTTGGCAATACTACACGCACTTAAAAAATGGCGACCATACCTAATGGGAAGATACTTCAAGGTAAAAAGGGATCATGATAGTATTAAATACTTTTTAGAACAAATATTATCCTCTAAAGAGCAACAAAAATGGGTCACAAAGATGTTGGGTTATGAATTTGAAATCATATACAAAAAAGGGAAGCAAAATGTTGTGGCAGATTCACTCTCAAGAAAGGATGAGGATGTGGAAGCATTGTTGTGTGCCATTTCTATTGTCCAATCAGATTGGATAAATGAAACAAGGTATGAATGGAAGAAGGATGAAGAAGTGTGGCCACTCATTCAAAAGTTGCAGAAGATCCTAGTTCAAACAATATTACCAAAATTTGACGAGGAAGGAAAAATCATATTGGAGCCTGGAGCAGTCACCGAAACAAGAACTTGACAGCTATGAAATTGATCAATTTTAGAGTATCTCATCAAGTGGAAGAACTTACCAGCTAAATATTCCACATGGGAGGACAATAATTTTATACAGGAGCATCAAGAACTACTCAAGCATTGAGGACAACACTTTTTGAAGGAGAGGGGCATGTTAGGTCCCTATACTACTAGTGTAACCCCTTATTGTTATTAGTTCAACCCCCTTATTATATTTTTGTGTCCATGCAGTCCCCATATTGTTATTATTGTGCCCCATAGAAGCCCACTATTGTTATTATTGTGCCCTTACATTATTATTGTTATGTCGGCTCTGATTATATTATGACCCCTTAGAATCCTATATATAGAAATGAAGTCTTTTCATTTGTATCATCCAAGAATTGTTCATTTGTGTAATGTAAAGGAGGTTTCCCCCTTGAAGAGGCTAAATTCTAAGGCGTTGATCTATCTTTTTTATCTTTTTGTGAGCTGGTTTCATAACAACCTTTTCTCCACCCGATAACGAGCTACACTACTAAAACCATTTTTCTTTGTTGACTAATGCACGAGCTTATTGGTGTGTGATGACCATTAGATATATTGGATCTATAGATTAGACGGTTCTAGATTCCTTTCGGTTAACACAATTTTGTCAGGGTTTCTGTTCTCCGTTCTGTCAAACTTAACACTTTCGCTACATTTTAACTTGTCTCAAACCTTCTTCTCCAATATTTCTAAAACATAACCAAATTATCTCAAAACACAGAAACACAAGATTTATCATATAATACAGACTTTACACAATCTAAATCAAAATCCAAACTACAAATCAACAGAACTCAGAGATATTTCGGAGGGATGCAACACCTCCGGGATTGACCAATTATACACAAAAATACACAGAGCTACAATTTCTGTAACTTAATCTTATATGGCCAAATCAAGCCAAATCAGTCAAAATCTCTTTACAATCATTCAGAACTTACATAAATACCATTTCGTTATAACAATCAGATCCTTAATCAATGGGTAAAATCTGTCTAATCTTAGACAATACCTAATTTGGTTGATATTCTCCTCGAGAATCTCAACTGAATCTAAACATATTGAATTCATTATAAAATCACTCAATCCCTAAATCCTATCTCAAATCCTATCTAGAAAACTTGTAAATTGATAGCTAAAGGATCCCACTCCTTTTCTTGTAAACGTTTTTTGTATTTTTGGAATAAATTCGAAGCCTTTTGTCTTCAAGCCTCATGCTTGTGCATTAGACTCCCGAGGACAAAATTCTTCATGGGCTCCTATCCATGAGCTCTTCTATAGAGCTGCCCAACTTCTGTAGCATAGCATATGTCATCCAAGTATCTTCAACAATTGGTTGATCCTTCCATTTGACCAAATACTGAAAATACTCATGTCCTCTTGTCTTCTTCAACAATTTATTGTCCAAAATCCTCTATGGCTTTAACTCTTTTGCTATAGGTAACTATTTTACCCAATCAATCTCTTGTTCTTCTTGATCCTCTATTGTGTCATTTGCATTTCTACTTTCATACCTATACAAATCAACAACATTGAAAATTGGATATATTCCAATATCAGGGGGTAATTCAATTTCGTATGAATTTGCAGAAAATTTCCTCAAGACTCTGCATTGTCCAATTTTCTTAAACTTTAGCTTGTTATACTCTCTTTTTGGAAATATTTCCTTCCTCAGGTGTACCAAAACCAAATCTCCAACTTCAAAATTAACTTCTCTTTTCTTCAAATATGCTCTCCTCTTGTATTTTATGTTGTTTCCCTGTAATTGTTGTTCTACCTGTTCATGTATTGCTTGAGCTTCTGTAGCAAAATATTCTCCTTTAGCACTTCTCATTTCAGCTTTTCCCAAGTCTCTCAATTCAAACACTCCCTTTGTGTGCATTCCATAAATATATGGAATGGACTCTGCCCTGTACTCCTATTAGGAGAATCATTATAAGCCTATTCAACCTGTGCCAATACTTGATCCCACTATTTTGGATGTTCACCTGCAAGACTTCTAGGAAGATTACCCAAGCTTATGTTTACAAATTTAGTTTTTCCATCAGTCTGAAGATGATAAGCAGAACTGAAACTCAATTTAGTTCCAAGCTTCTTCCACGATGTCCTCTAGAAATATCCAACAAATATGGTGTCTCACTCTAAAACAATGCTCTTAGGTAACCCATGTAGTCTTATAATCTCCATTAAAAATAGATTAGCAATATGAGTAGCATCACTCATTTTATAAAATGGAATAAAATTTGCCATTTTTGAAAATCTGTCAATTACTACATAAATTGAATCATGTCCCCTTTGAGTTTTTGGTAAACCCAAAACAAAGTCCATATTTACCATATCCTAAGGCCTATCTGGAATAGGTAATGCAACATACAAACCTGTGTTTTAGCTCCTTCCCTTTGCATACTACATACTTTACAATTTTTCACATACTTTTCCACTTCAACTATCATCTTTGGCGAAAAGTAAAACCAGTTCAACTGCTCATAAGTCTTGTCTGCACCAAAATGTCCTCCGAGTCCACCACTATGTTTCTCCTTGATCAAATTTGCTCTCATAGAACAATTTGGTATGCACAGCTGATTTCTTTTAAACAATAATCCTTCTTGCAGGAAATAATCCAACCATTTGCTTCTGTCTAACAAAACATGATTTCTACAAGCTTCAAATGCCTATTTAAAATCTAGATCCTTCCCATATAACTCCTTAAGGAAATCATAGCCCAACACTTGAATTTGAATTTCTTGAACTAAAATGTTTTTTCTACTTAAGGCATATGCTACTTTGTTTGATGTTGGAAATAATACTGAGAGGGGGGGTGAATCAATATTATCATATTAATAATACTTTTTCATTTCCATATTCAGATTCATATATGCAACTTCCACAACCTCTTATGATTCAGTTAGTTGATCCTTAATGAGTGCATTAGAACATTATCAACCATATTAACAGTAAATAGGTGCAGTAAAATAGAACAGATCATCACACATAAGCCACACACATGAGCACCATGATATAAGGTGGAAACCTAATGTGGGAGAAAACCACCTGCTGCAAGTCATCTCAATATTCTTCTTAATAAGAAAATCCTTTTACAATATTTTGTACTGGTGCAGTCCTTTACCAGTACGCAGGTTTCTACCTGCAGAGAGCTACAACCCCCATAGTTCTTGTACTAGCCGATCCATTTACTAGTACACAGGCTGCTACCTACTACAATGCTCCAAATTTTTCCCTTAGCTCTTGTACTAGCTTAGATACTAGTATGTAGGCGGTGGCCTACAATAATCTCTCCTCCGGATACCACGTTTCATCAATTTTCAAACTGGATACACTGAAGCACAACACATAATCTGAAAGGCCATGTTTCATCCAATTTTCATACTGGCCATAAATATCATTGAAGTACATAATCAATCAATCTTTTGAATCACCCAATCACCAGATCTATATAAGGATAGTATGAATGTCAGCAATTAGATCTAGTTCTTCAGGTCATATAAGGATAAGCCATAATCAAATCAATCAATCACTTCTCAGAATTATGTAATCAGAACACAGTATCAGAACCAGACATTTCTTCAAAACCCAGAACATAGCAACAATAAACAAGGGTAGCTAAATAGATTTCATGAAAAGTCCGCAGCTTCACCCATAGAACACCTGCGTACATCCACTCCTTCTCCCGCTGCTTTTCTGTGTACCCCCGCTCCTGAGTCAACTACTTTCCTACGTGCTTCTACTCAGATCCGCATCTGCGCTGTCTTCCTGACACCGTATATCCGTACTGGTTCTTCTGTCACCCCGCGTATCTGTAAGCACATCTCCACCTGCACCTTCTACCTTCTGTCGCGCCGCGTACCTCTAATGTACCTCCGCACCTGGGCCTTCTGTCGTGCTGCGTGCCTCCACACTGCACTTATGGATCTCCTGCGGACCTATCGCACTTTCATCGTGTTGCGCCTGTGTTCCTGAGGTTATAGGTGTTTTTAAGACTTCAAGCATACCCCAGTCTATCAGATCTACAGATCTGATCTTGCGCCAAGTTGATCTCGACCCATCAGTAGATTCGCCTTATAAAGCTCAGATTTAGATCTAGACATTACTCACCAAGAAATCATAGTATTTCCGATCTAGCTTCCTTAAGATATTCAACCCAAAAGTACACCATAGCCAACTGATCTCCTTCCTCTTTTATAGCCTTAGGCCTTTCATAATACCATGGTCCAAAACCATAATAACACAATACCACGGACCCGACAATCATAAGATTCCCACACGTGCACTTTTCTCTGCATAGAAGTGTGTGCACTTTAGGACCGCACCTTTTGTTCTGTGATCCCGCGAAAATGTCCGCATCTTATGAACGGAGTACCTGCGGATCTAGCCTAAGACCGCACCTACTGAACAACGCTCCTGCGTACCTCTTATTTCCTTCATTCTTAGTGAGCTGATCATCAATCTCTGCTACTGACCTGTTGTACTGGGATCTATCGCCTGTATAAGTTGCCATCAAGGACAACACTTTAGCCATAGTGCCAACAATCTCCCCCTTTGGACTTGATGGAAAATCTTATTTGTGAATTGTCACCTGATCCCTTTGAGCTGTCTGACACCCCATGCACTCTGTCACATCTGATATCTCTTCTGTAGATTCATCTTGTTGTATATGAGTGAGATGATATTCTATGAGTGGGTTGCCATCAAGTACAACACATGCATCATAATGCCAACAATCTCCCCCTTTGGACTTGATGTCAACAATGCCAAATCACTCTCCCCCTTTGACATCAAGGGCAAAGGGCGGACCAAGATATTCTCTTCCTTTGCTGACCATACTCCCGCTGAGTACCTGCTGAAATCTCTAAATGAGCTCCCCCTTTGTATATGCCATGGTGCACCAATCTGTCCATGCTCTTTCTGAGAACATGCTGAAATCTCTGCTCTGCTGAAATATGCTCCCCCTGACTATAAGCAAGGTCTGCAAAAAGATGTTCTACAAGAAGAACATGACTCTATACATCATAAAAGACCTTCCTATCACCAAAGACTCATACATACATCTATCTCCCAACATAATGGTGATATACCAAAAGTTTACATATGATAACATAAGAGAATAACATCACTCTTCCCAGGCATAGTGGGGAAACCAACATAGGCCGTTACATGACCTGAAGAGATCTCATCAAATGACTACTATTACATCATGAGACTTGATATGAATATGAAATCATGATAAACATCAGCAACAACATTGAATGATCTCCTCCATAGCATCTGTCAACTAGACCAACAACTTGTATTAGTGCAAGAATCATCAAGGTATGTCCGCATCAACTCATCCTTTAGAATAGAATTCTGTATATACAAAATCATTCACATTCTATCATATGTGAGAAACACCATAGCCTTCTAGATCTGCATGAACCAAGTATCATCAATCTGTACCAATCAACATATGTACGAAACAACTTAAGAACTCATCATCATCATGAATCCAGCCAACAATCCTCATCCATACATGTGCCAAGAACAATAGGAATCATGCATCATAACTGTAATATATGCTCTTTATGCATATGACGGAAACAACATATGAGTGACTCAATCTATGTACTTCTCCTTATCCTTATGAAGATCACCATGTAAGTAACACATATGTAGCATCAGAGAATCAACCTTAAATCTGATTTGAAAATCAACTATGTAAACCCAAGCATCATATGAGATAGATAACCACATCATAGCAAGGTATATCATTTAGCCACATAAGCAACACCAAGGACTATTAACCAAAATTCCAACAATGTATTATTAAAGGCATATGCTTCCCCTCAACCTGTGCCATCTGTTTACTGTTATATGCATATATAAGCATCAAGACATCATCATCATCAAGTTAGGATCAAAATACTTCTAAACATCTTACAAGTATCAAGACATTTCCACACATCACCAAAAATCAAAACTGAATCATATCAGATCTTGATAACATATACACGACTGTGTGGTGACTAACTCGCGTATATCCGCCACTTCCTTTATGAAACTTGCATATGAGATAGAAGTTTTACACTTCCAGCTCCCTCTGATTTTGTTATGTATGAATGTTGCGTGGTGTTGTATTTTTCTGACTGAACTTCTTTCTTCCTCCACATCTTCAAGTGTGATGATGTTTTCTTCTTTTGGTGTGATGTCCGTCCTTTGTTCCTGCATTCCTTTGCTATATGTCCAAACTTGTTACATGTATAACATCTTACATGTTTCATATTCCTCCTGTAGCAATCAATAGCTTTGTGACCAAACATATTGCAAGCAAAGCAATATCCATAAAAGTACCTTGAATGAGATGATCTTTCTGCATGATGGTCTTGAACCTTTCTTCTTCTACATCTGGCTGCAACATGTCCAAGATTATGACATACATAACATTCAACATTATTCATAGGAGGAGTAAAAGATTTTCTTTGAAGCATCTCTTTCCTTGGTAGATGATGAGATTGACCTTTCATCTCTTCGTTGATCATTTTAGATTTCTATTTAGAGTTCCTTGCCTCATCTTGTGAACTAGATTCACCTTCAAAATTTTCATGAAAACCAAGACCAGTTTTGATAGCAGGAGACCTTTGACTATTAAGAATATTATCCAAGACTTTAGAACTATCTTGAAATCGTAAAAGCTTATCCTTTTCTTCTAATTTACCTTTCAAGATATTTACCTCAACCTGAAGCTGTTCTTCCTTTTCCAGACATTGCTTCTTCAAAATTTCTTCAGATTTTCTTCCTTCTTCCATTTGTTGCCTTAGTTTGAGAATCTCCTTTTCTTGTTCTTCATTCAGATCCTGCTGCATTTGACTAACTTTGAAGGCACATTCCAGCTGAGATTTTAACCTGATTACTTCATTGTCTTGTTTTTCAATTGCTTGGTGTAGATCTTCATTCTTCTTCTTTGATTCTTCAAGATCTTCCTTTAGTGAGCGGATCGTGGCTTCAAGACTTTCATAGAAACTGGATCTATCTCTGAGTTTCTTGATAGTTGTGGTCTTTTCAATGAATTCATTTCTTAGAGATGTTACTTCACCCTGCAACTTTTGATATTTGTCCTTGAATAACTCCCGTTGAGTCTTTAGTCTAGTAACAGCTTCTTCGAGGGCACGATCCTTTATGTTCAAAGCTTTTTCTTGATCTCTAATTTTTTTTTTCAGCCTGTTAAATTCTGCCTCTATTTGATATTCTTCTTGCTCACCCACAAGTGCATATTCAGTTGTATCACTTTCATCTTTTCCAAATGGATAGATAGCTGGAACATCAGAGGATAGAAAATTCATACTTGATAGTTCATTCTGAAATGATTTCGAATCTGAATCTGAATCTAAAGAGCTTCTTATACCTAATCCCCAATCGATTCTCCCACTGTCATTGTTCTTTTGAGATGACTTTTTCTTCTTAGGAGCTTTCTCAAGTTTCTTTCCCATTGTTCCACAGATCTCCAACAAGCGATCAAACTTCTACAAAAGGACCTGCTCCGATACCAATTGTTGGAAATAATACTGAGAGGGGGGGTGAATCAGTATTATCATATTAATAATACTTTTTCATTTCCATATTCAGATTCATATATGCAACTTCCACAACCTCTTATGATTCAGTTAGTTGATCCTTAATGAGTGAATTAGAACATTATCAACCATATTAACAATAAATAGGTGCAGTAAAATAGAACAGATCATCACACATAGGCCACACACATGAACACCATGATATAAGGTGGAAACCCAATGTGGGAGAAAACAACCTGCTGCAAGTCATCTCAATATTCTTCTTAATAAGAAAATCCTTTTACAATATTTTGTACTGGTGCAGTCCTTTACCAGTACGCAGGCTTCTACCTGCAGAGAGCTACAACCCCCATAGTTCTTGTACTAGCCGATCCATTTACTAGTATGCAGGCTGCTACCTGCTACAATGCTCCAAATTTTCCCTTAGCTCTTGTACTAGCTTAGATACTAGTACGTAGGCGCTGGCCTACAATAATCTCTCCTCCGGGTACCACGTTTCATCAATTTTCAAACTAGATACACTGAAGCACAACACATAATCTGAAAGGCCACGTTTCATCCAATTTTCATACTAGCCCATAAATATCATTGAAGTACATAATCAATCAATCTTATGAATCACCCAATCACCAGATCAATATAAGGATAGTATGAATGTCAGCAATTAGATCTAGTTCTTCAGATCATATAAGGATAAGCCATAATCAAATCAATCAATCACTTCTCAGAATTCTGTAATCAGAACACAATATCAGAACCAGACATCTCTTCAAAACCCAGAACAGAGGAACAATAAACAAGGGTAGCTAAATAGATTTCATGAAAAGTCCGCAGCTTCACCCATAGAACACCTGCGTACATCCGTGCCTTCTCCCGCTGCTTTTCTGCGTATCCCCGCTCCTGAGTCAACTGCCTTCCTGCGTGCTTCTACTCAGATCCGTATCTACACTGTCTGCCTGATAGCGTATATCCGCACTGGTTCTTCTGTCACCCCGCGTATCTCTAAGCACATTCGCACCTGCGCCTTCTGTCGCGTTGTGTGCCTATGCACCTGCGCCTTCTGTCGCGCCGCGTACCTCTAATGTACCTCCGCACCTGGGCCTTCTGTCGCGCTGTGTGCCTCCGCACTGCACTTATGGATCTCCTGTGGACCTCTCGCACTTTCACCGTGTTGCGCCTGCGTTCCTGAGGTTATAGGTGTTTTTCAGACTTCAAGCATACCCCAGTCTATCAGATCTATAGATCTGATCTTGCACCAAGTTGATCTCGACCCATCAGTAGATTCGCCTTATAAAGCTCAGATTTAGATCTAGACATTACTCACCAAGAAATCATAGTATTTCAGATCTAGCTTCCTTAAGATATTCAACCCAAAAGCACACCATAGCCAACTGATCTCCTTCCTCTTTTATAGCCTTAGGCCTTTCATAATACCACGTTCCAAAACCATAATAACACAATACCACGGACCCGAAAATCATAAGATTCCCACATGTGTGCTTTTCTCTGCATAGAAGTGTGTGCACTTTAGGACCGCACCTTTTGTTCTGTGATCCTGCAAACATGTCCGCATCTTATGAATGGAGTACCTGCAGATCTAGCCTAAGATCGCACCTATTGAACAACGCTCCTGCGTACCTCTTATTTCCTTCATTCTTAGTGAGCTGATCATCAATCTCTGCTACTGACCTGTTGTACTGGGATCTATCACCTGTGTACGTTGCCATCAAGGACAACACTTTAGCCATAGTGCCAACATTTGATTGCCAGTTATATGTTTTAACACAAAATTAAAACTTTGAAGGTATTCCACCCATCTTTCATGCTTCTAGTTAAGCTTTGGCTATTGCATAAGGTACGGTAACGCATGGTTATCTGAATACAATAGTGAACTCCTTGGACATCAAGCAATGTCTCCACTTTTTCAAAGATTGCACCACTGCATAAAATTCCTTGTCATAAGAAGAATATTTCTTCTTTGACTCATTCAACATTTCACCAAAGTAAGCTACAAGCCTATCCACCTAACTCAAAATAGCTCTAATGGCTTCTCCACTCACATCACACCTCACTTGAAAGGGTTTATTAGAACCAGGTAAAGTCAAAATAGGCTTCTCAGTAATCTTTCTCTTCAACAGCTCGAAGTTATTTTATGCTTCAGTAGTCCATTTAAATGGTTGCCTATCCTTCTTTATTGCGTCAATAATTGAAGCATTAATATTACTAAAACTCCTTATGAATTTCCTATAAAAATTAGCAAGACCGTGAAAACTTCTTACCTCAAAGACACTTCTTGGTGAAGGCCACTCTATGATCAATTTTATCTTCTCTGGATCCGTCTTTAATCCATAAGAAGAAATAACAAAGCCCAAATATACCAACTCCTCCTTCATGAATGAACATTTCTTTAAATTTATTAGTAACTTTTCATGTTTTAGTCTCTGTAAGACATAATTCAGATGTCTCATATGCTCCTCCTTAGATCTGCTGTAAACTAATATATCATCTAGATATACTATTACAAATTTGCCAATAAATTTCTTCAGAACTTCATTCATAAGTCTCATAAATGTATTAGGGACATTCAACAATCCAAAAGGCATTACCATCCATTCATACAATCCTTCATTGATTTTAAAAGTTGTTTTCCACTCATCTCCCTCTCTAATACTTATTTGATGATAACCACTTTTTAAATCTAACTTTGTAAAATATCTAGCTCCACTCAAACAATCCATCAAATCTTTGATTCTAGGAAAAGGTAATATGTACTCGTTTGTTATCTTATTGATCGCTCTTGAATTAGTGCACATTCTCCAACCTCCATCTTTCTTTGGGCTCAACACTATTGGCACTGCACATGGACTTAAACTCTATCTAATCAGTCCCTTGTCTAACAGTTCCTGAACCTGTTTCCTGATCTCTTCATTCTCTATTGGATTCATCCTTTAAGCTACTTTCTTAGGTAGGTTTTCTCTTGGAATCTAATATATATGATGATTGCATTTTCTAATGGGTGGTAACTCATCACGCAAATCATCTACAATGATATCACAATAATTGTCCAGCATCTCTTGAATTTCAATTGGTAAATCAGAAACTTTTGTGCAAATAATTATTACCTTGGGTTTGCAAACTAATGAAAAACTTACCTCATCTTCTTCCATCTAATACAAGTACTCCTTTCCACTATTGAAAAAAGAAATTAACTCAGACAAATAGATAAAACATGCAGAATAAACCAGACACAAAATATTGGCGGAAAAGGCTTTAGCCTCATGGCTTCCTCATATATTCTCTCTCTCATTATTTCATTAAAATAATTGAATATAGTGTTACAAATAAATAGATGAGAGACAATGTTCTCAAGATAGTGCGTTCTATCTTAGACACCTTTGGTTGAGATAATTTCTACTTTGGTTGAGATAATTTCTCACCAGACGCACACCAATATAGGAGTTACCTAAACTAACTCCTATCTTAGAGGAACAACTCAAGAGTTAGGCACAAATTCCTAACTTGGAATATTTAATTTATTTATTTATTTTTGTATTTATTATTGTTTTATGAGAGAGGCTAACATTCCTCCCTTCAATGATAAATCCAAAATAAGAACAAGGAACCATCTTCCAAGTTCTCATGTTGATCCTCAAAAACATTGCCTGAAAAAACTGCCAAATCTGGATGCTGAAGAAACTGCAATATGAAGAGACCGAGTCAGTTGCATGACTGATTCATCTCAGAAGGATGCTTAAAAACTCCATCACGTGCCAAGCTGCAAAAGGATCCAACTGTCCTTTGCTTGAAAATAGCATCTGGTGTCCACTGACACAATTTGATGAATGCCCACTGGCGTATTTGCTGATGATGATCGCCCACTAGCTGAAGATGTTGAAAAACAACTCAATGTTGCTTCTTCTATGATGAAAACTGCTCACTACTGCTTTGGCTATCGATCGCCCACTGGAAAATTTGCTGATGCTCATTGTTGATGAAAAATGCCCACTGGCTACTTCGCTGATGTTGTCAAGACTTTCAGTCTGACAACCACTTGTCAATTTCATTGACATTTTCCCCCATTTGTTAGCTGAAAGGAGAGACAATCTTCTCCAAAATATATCTGAACTCCCCCCCTTCAGGTGCAAGAGAGTTTCACTGTCGTACTCCCTCGTTCAACTGCATGAGAGTACCATCATCGATTCACTGCTGGCTGCACTATGTGTGATTGTAGTCAGTTGTAGAACTGAGACAATCTTTTGACTATGGATGACCATTCCCAAGGATTGATCCATTCATAATGTCTCTTCAATCTGGCTGAGTTTTGTTGGTTGCAACATTTTTTTGAGGAATGATTCTGCTTGCCACAATGGTGACAAGGATGGAAATCAAAACATTTATCTTCCATATGACCAGTTCTTTGAAAAAGAGAGCATTTCAGCTGGACCTCAATGTCAGGTTGCGTGCAATTCTATTTGTCTGCAACTTTCTCAGAACTTGCTGAGGTGTGTTGTGCAAGAAATACTACACTGACGAACTTAATTGGCTTGGAATAATCTAGGATACGTAAGTTGGTGTCATTAGTGACATATCCTAAGCCTCATCGATTCTTGTTATTTTGAATTTCTTCCCAAGGCTTGATGATGGGTTTGGAAGACATTTGAACAGGAAAAACTTTGACACTTGAAGCTGTTGGGATGAATGACTTATCATCTGGATGGTTCAAAGACTTGAAAGTATCACTCTTTTCTTGCAATTCATTCCTTTGAAGTTGCAATTCGAGTTGAAGAAACTCAATGGTTTCATGTGTTTGTCGTAGATACCATGAAAGATCGGCAAGAGTTTCTTTGCTGATGTGCACCATGTCTTCATCACTGGAGATGATCAAACTGTGAAGAATGTTTAACAACTGAATATGTTGCGCCATCTGAACTTGCTTACTTGAAATCAGGCTCTCTTGTCATAGATGTCGTGCTTTGAACTGTTTCACTTGATTTTTTTACTTGCATGACAGGCTCAATTGCTATGGGACTTGAATGGCATGCTCGCTTGATTTGTTGCTTATTGCATTTGCTTGGAACACTTGCTAGAGTTGTAGAACTTTCTTTCTTAAACTCTGGAATTCACGCTCGCTTGATGATGATCATGTTTGCGTGAATGCTCACTTGCCTTACTTGATGACTTCACACTCACTTGAAGGAATAGCCACGCTCGCTTGATGTCGATCTCAACTTGCTTTATTGGTGTTAGAGTTGAACTTGTTTCGTTGCTTTGATGGTTGCTGCAATGAACTTCACTCTGGCTCACTTGAAGGTTTGAACTTTGTACCGTTTTGACACAAATTTCTTGAATGAATACTCACGCTCGCTTGCAGGAGATGTGAACTTGTTGCTTGTTTTCTTAGGGTTAAAATTTGTGCATTCACTTGATTCTTCTTAAAGGAAGGGTGTCAAACACTGTTGAAAATGCACCCAAAAAATGCTTAATGATTTAATGATTCACTACAATGAATTCAATTTGACTCAATTCAAGACTTGGGTGTCGGTTTCAACCGAGAATACACCCTTACAATTCAATTTAATTTGAGTTTGATTACAAGTTCTATAATGTTGATGTAGGCTGTGCTATGAAATGTTGAAGTTTACAGATTCGTTAACTTGAATGTAGTGATGTAGACTTTGCTTTGAAATGCTGGAGTTTGCAAATTCATGAACTTGATTGTATTGAGTGAATTTGTTTGTTGAGGTAGAATGCCGATGTTGAAAACTTTGATTATTTGTTGTAGTGACGCAAATGCATGTGTTGAGCTTAATTATCCTTCCTTGAAGCTATTTTGTTACAAGTGTTGTGCTTGCTTGCATTGAACTTTATGTGTGTTAAATGAGATCATTTATGTGTCAAAACTAGACACAAATAAAAAAGCAACAACATGAAGCATGCACCATCATCAATACACTCTTCGTGTACCTAAGATCCCCTTATTCAATTTCGAGCGGATCTAGGATACAATCACCAAAAAAATGATATCTTTATTAAACTTTGGAGTACATAATCGCTCAACATCACAACATCTTCATGGAATCAGAATTCTAGAACTTTTTGAAAGAAAAATGTCTTCAAAAAACTAACTCAACCTCCTTAGCTCATTGATGCACAAATTCATTAAACATATGAAAGTAGGAGGTATTGCAACGCTCAATTAATTCCTTCACACAACCATTCAAACTAGCGCATTCTTTTCACACGTGACTCTCCACTAATCAGTCAACTCTTCTCATTCAACAACTCTGCGGAACAATTGAAGTTATCTGCTCTCACATGGAGCAAGCTAGTCTGATACTAAGTGATGCAGCCGAGGGCCACAGTGATGAAATTGCACAGAAAAAACATGGAAGCAATTGAAAATTAAACACAAAATTGCAATGAGCCAAAGCACCACTTATTTATTCCATCGATCGACCAATCTCTATGGGCCTTGGGGAAAAATCCCTTCTTCGATCGATTGACAATCTTAAACAATAGATCCTCGGAGCTTGAACTGTCGCAGTCAAAATCCACCAGTCACATTGCCAGGCCATTTAGACACCAATGAATTTGTCCATGCATTCATAAGTAAGAAATTCATATACAGGTTTAAAAAAAAGAAAAGGTAAATGAGAAAACACACTTTCAAGTTTAGAATCTAATCAGTTAGAATGCGTTCATTCGGGTCGGGCCCAATAAATTTGGTATCAATGACCTCAACTGGAGCTTCATCACCAACTAGTGCAGAGATATATGATGTTCCTTCTTCCTTTTACGGTTTCAGTATCAACAACAAGAGCCTCAGTAGAAGGGGCTAAGACAGTCACTGTTTCAGTTACAGTTTCAGAAAGAGTAATAGTTTCCTCATGCTTCGGAACATCCCCTTGGGTTGGAACCTTAATATTTTCAGTGACTGTACCTTCTAGTTCATCCTTCTTTATGTACGAATCCAAGTCTTGCAAAGCTCCAGGTTATCATTCAGAAGCACTTCTGTTTGAGGCCAAGCTTCAGTCACTTTTACGATTTTATCGATAATGAAAAAAAAAGACTAGTCTTGTTCCTAGAGCAGGATCATATATAGATAGGGTCGATCTTGCCTTCTCTGGAAGTAATATTGTTCCTGGTACCAAAATTTGATGGTGCAGACATAGGCCATGTGGAATTTATTTGTCTTCAAGCATAAATCATGTCGTCCTCTTCAAAAACTTTGGCAATGACGACCCTCTAGATCTCAAGACTGCAATTTCCATGTCAACTCTTCTTCAATGCTCTAGTAGCTATCAATTACCTCCATAAGTCATGGTACAGGTCTTATGCATAAGCTGAATATTGTTCTATGCACAAGTTCTCCATAGAGCTTTGCGCTCCTTGCAAATTTTGATTTCCCACAATACAAATGCAGGTTACATTTCTCTTCGATAAACCACAAACTCCACATTGGGCAAGGCTTATACTCTCCACGTCATACTATATTTCATGATTCTCCACACACTTACAACTCTATCGCAATCTTCACAAACTTCGCAGGTGGCTATGTTCATAGGCTCTGATACCACATATTGAAAAAATAAATTAACTCAGACAAATAGATAAAGCACGCATAATAAACTAGACACAAAATATTGGTGGAAAAGACTTCAGCCTCACAGCTTCCTCAGATATTCTCTCTCATTCTTTCATTAAAATAATTGAATATAGTGTTACAAATAAATAGATGAGAGACAATGTTCTCAAGATAGTGCGTGCTATCTTAGACACCTTTGGTTGAGATAGTTTCTCCTTTGGTTGAGATAATTTCTCACCAGACACACACCAATATAGGAGTTACCTAAACTAACTCCTATCTTAGAGGAACAACCCAAGAGTTAGGCACAAATTACTAACTTGGAATATTTAATTAATTAATTTATTTTTGGATTTATTATTGTTTTATGAGAGAGGCTAACATCCACTCAGCAAAAGGGTCTTTGGATCAGGTTTATTTGATGTACCCTCTTCTTCTATTGGTAGCAATGTATGATTGACACCATCTTTTCTAAATTTGTATGTGTTCTTTGTTGAGTCGTTAATATGCCATTATTATTGTCACTTGTGAACGTTTATTCCACCCATTTCTACCATTCTTCATCATGTCATTTATTATAATTTATTATATAAATCCATTTTATGATGATTTATGCTCTTATATTATTTATTCTCCTTTATTTCTAATAAATTGATTATTATGCATTATTTTATCAATGATAGTTCTAATAAGTTGGTTATACCATTATTCACCATTCTTAGCCTCCAAGGTAACTTCCAGATTGAAGATTTGATTTTTAAATCTGCCAACTCAGAAATTCGCTGGTTTAAGGAGTGACAGTTTTGCGGTTGAGATTCTGAGCAAATGAAGACGAATTTGAGAAATCCGGAACATGGGTTTTGTCCAAAACGGGCCCAATTAACTTTGACAAAGAACGGTTTGCCCAAATTCGGCTTGTACAGAGAGAAACGTAGGGTTCTTTGAGCACGATTTTCTCAGATTTGCAGTTGCGGCCGTCCTCCAAACTTTAGCTGCAAACCCAAATTCGTCTTGCTTTTGTTGAGAGATGAAAGGAAATATATTTTCTTGTTGATCATCTGGTTAGAATCAACCCAAATTTGTAAAAGAAATCATGTTGTAATTATCTATGTTATAATTTCCCTCTGATCTTTCTCTATTTAAATGAAAACAAAGATCAGAGAGGGGGATGTCTTAGGGAGGGGCTTCAGGATGACTTCAGAAGGACTTTTGGGATTCGAATGATGGAATGGAGGATGTAGAATTAGAGATTCAAGAGTGATAGGATAGGGGGAGAGATGGAACGAGTATTATGTTGAACTGTAATTTTATTTGCAGACTCTCACTGCTGAGAAGGCACCACTCAATATAATGCTGTTCAATTTGATGATCAATATATAAGCAGAGTTATTATTCCTTCGCATCTTCTGAAGCACTACAAGTAGTGATCGCTGGTGGTTACAGGCCCAACCCCAGTGGATTCACTTGCTGTTCTTGTACCATTATTTCATGATCTTTATTGTGTGATGGTTTGATTTTATTTCTACTTATCGTAATCATGTAATTTTACTGATTGGTATTTCCAGACTGAATGAACTGATATGTTTTATATACTGTACTTAAATTGCGTTGTTGTTCATTTCCTTCTTAACAGAGCTCACTGCTTTTTGTCAGCATGTTGTTGCGCTGTTCATTTCATCTTCAAAGCTGCGCTGATCACTCCAGTAATTTAACAATTTTCTGTTCATTACAGTTATATAAGTTTGGCTAGTCAGTTCTAACACTTAGCGTTGTTATTTATTTACTTTCTGCAATTATTTAAGCTTACCTTTCAGCATTCTTTTTTTTTCCGGGGAAAAAATCAAAACTTTTTATTAAGAGCGATAAAAAGTTTTACAAGCGATTGAATCATATGCCACCACATCTGGCTCAGGAGTCTGCTGTTCTGCTCAACATTTAAGGAGCTGTTCTGCTGTTCTGTTGGACACGAAACCTTTACATTCAACCTCCCAACGGAGGTGCAAAAGCAACCATGTAGCATATATGCGAAACAAAAACTGGGGTCTCCTTCAACAGAAGGAAAACAACCCCAAAATACAAAAAATATATATGTCTTAAAGCCCGTGAGCAGTTCCAAAAAGAGAGAAATTAAAAAAAGTCTGTTTGCTATGTTTTTAAATATGCTGCTACTGATAACAAGAACTAAAGAAAACAAAGCTGGAAAATACATAAATATACATATAATATATAATGCCGCTACAAAACTGCTGTCAAAATAAAGCTGGAGGTCAGATGTCAAAGAGACTGTGCATAAGGAGGCATATTTGATCTGACTGAATGCCCCTGTCTGATCTCTTCTATGACCCAGATGCCCATATCCTGTTGTACACCAGCTTTAGATAGCTGGTCTGCTTCTTCATTCTTGTCCCTGTAAATGTGGCAGATAGAAAAAATATTAAAAGATGCCTTTAATAAGAAAATTTCTTCCACTAGAGTCCTCAATATCTGATTATGACAAGATGCTTTTCCATTGACCCAATTTATGACATTAAGAGAGTCCCCAAAAATCTGTATCATGTTTATGTTTCTGTGAAGAAGCCAGCATAAAAGGTAACGAAGAGCTGATAATTCCGCATAGTTATTAGTGCCATAACCCAGCCCAACAGAAGCTTTTAGTGAGTGATCAGGATCGATATGTATGCACAGGCCAGCTCCCGCCCTGTTATTTTGTGAAGCCCCATCAAAAAAACCCCAAGGGATGCCTTCCTGAATGTTGATTTGTTTTTGCTTTTGCTTAGGATCTTTTTGCTCAGGGGGCGGTAATGCAGAGTAAATGGCCGCTATGTTAGTGGCAATGACGAAAGAGGGAATGTCCTTGTCTTGAAAAATGCTTTTATTCCTGGCAAGCCATATTCCCCAGCAGAATATGAGAGGCAGGTTTCTCAGGTTTCCATCAGGAAAGTCTTGCCACCATTTTCTCCAAGCTGACTCCAAAGAATCGAGACCCCACCTAGCATTTATCTTGAGCAGCGTAGTGACCTCCTCCCAGATCTGTCTTGTGAAAGCACAAGATATGAAAAGGTGGTTTATGGATTCATCATCTGACTTGCACAGTGGACATCTACCAGGCCCAACTAAGAATCTTGCCTGTAGAATTTCCCAAGTTGGGACCTTCCTTTTTAAGATACACCATAGAAAAAGTCTGGCCTTTGCTGGGCTTTTGAGTTTCCACAAATTTTTGGCCCACCAATCCGGAATGCCCCAGCCTTTCTTTCCCATCAAGAAAAGGTATCCATCTTTAGGCGAGTAATCCCCTGTTTTACTCTGGGCCCAAAGCAAGCAGTCAGGTTCATCTTTTATCCTGACATTTGAACGTTGAAGTTCTTTTATGAAAACCTCCCACTCAGCCTTCCACCTGACATTTATTCCCAAATCGACATCATCCTTCCAAGCCTGTCCCCAAATAGTAGACTGTCCAACCTTCTCCACCTGATTTAGTGATGTAATACCTTTACTGTCCAGATGTCTGAGAAGTCCAGGTGACAGAGCATAATCTTCATTGCATCCTACCCAAGGGTCTCTGCCAATCCTGATGAGTCTACCATCACCAACTTTCCAAGCTAAGCCTTGTTCGATCACGGAGAAAGCTTCCACCGTGGCCTTCCATATGGCAGAAGCATTTTTTATCTTCTTGTTTTGACTTCGAATCCAGTCTTCCAAGGGGATGGGGTCAATGTATTTCCTTTTTACCACTCTTGTCCATAAGTTTTCCATAGTTATTAGCCTCCATCCGGATTTAGCAGCTAAAGAGAGACTGAATTCTGGAAGTCTTTTAATGCCCCATCCTCCCCATTCTTTTGGTCTGGCCACTTTGTCCCAAGCCACCCAAGGCAGCACTGAGGATTCCTTTGTGCCAGCCCATAGAAATCTACTGCATATTTTCCTGATTTTCTCCAGCACTCCTTTGGGGATCCACGTCAGGGCAGCCCAGTATACCGGAATAGCTAGAAGAACTGATTTAATAAGAGTCAGCCTCCCAGCTCTGGATAACCACCTGAAGCTCCAATGTGATATTCTAGCTTCAATTTTGGCTATGAGCCAGTTCCAATCCTCTTTTTTGTAGCCAACAGGCTTTAACCAGAATCCCAAATATTTGAAAGGAGTATCCAGGGGCTGAATAGGGAATGGAAATAAATTAGCCAGACTGTTCCTTTCCCTTCTTTCAAAATCTGCCACACAAGCTTGGGACTTTCTTGAGTTAATCTGCATTCCAGTAGCTTTAAGGAAGAGATCAAAAATGCATTTTAATTCCTTTAGTTCATCAGGGGAGCCATTAGTGAAAATCAAAATATCATCAACAAAAAGGAGGTGTGTGATGAAGAGATTGATTGCTACCTCTATACCCTTTACCTTTTCCGTCCTTCTGGCTTTATGAATTAGTCTGCTTAGTCCTTCTGCCACAAGAAGGAACAGAAGGGGTGATAAAGGGCACCCTTGCCTTAATCCCCTCTGACTGTTGAAGAAAGAGGAGGCCGCACCGTTAACCAGAACTGCAAAACTGACATTTGTGATGCACCCCATGATCCAGCTAACAAAAGAATAGTTGAAGCCGAGATGTGTAAGCAACATCCGCAAATAGAGCCAACTGATCCGGTCATATGCTTTGGATAAATCAATTTTGAGCACAACTCCCTTCTTTTTCTTCATCCTGATACTATGAATAACCTCCTGGGCAACCCCAATGGCTTCATGAATTTGTCTTCCATCCAGGAATCCAAATTGTTCCATCGATATGTTTCGAGATAGAATTGGAGCTAATCTGAGAGCAATAACCTTTGCAATAATCTTGTAGATGCAGTTACACAAGGATATTGGCCTGAAGTCTTCGAAGCTTTCCGGATCATCCTTCTTCGGAATAAGAGCTATAAAAGTTGAGTTGAAGGGTCTATAGACTGCTCCTTTCTGTCTCGACTCTTCAACTACTTCAGTTATTTCTGTTCCCAATTGATCAAAAAAATGGAGGAACAGCTCTATTGTCCAGCCATCTGGGCCTGGGCTCTTGTCCTTGCCCATGAGCTTCATAGCTGCTTCAACCTCCTCCTTTGAGACCGGGGAGGACAGAGCTTCTGTTTCATCTTCCTCAATGAACCTAGGAAAGCTTTGTGCCGTTTGGAGGACTTCTGCAATAGTTGCCTCCCCAGAATCTGAGAAAATATTTTGAAAATGTCTTTTCCCTAACCCAGAGAGCTCTGAGAAGGAATTGACCATCCTCCCTTCTTCGTTTTTAAGGCGCCATATAGTATTTGCAGCTTTCCTACCTTTAGCAAAGTTATGAAAAAACTTAGTATTCTCATCCCCCGATTTTATCCAGACTGCCCTACTTTTTATCCTCCATTCTTCTTCCTTATCCAGTAGGATTTTATTTTGTTGTTTCTCCAAATGGAGGATTCTGTCTTTGGATGACTGGGAGGAGTAACCATCAACCTCCATACTTTCCAACTGCTTCAGTTCCTCCCTAATATTTCCCAACTCCTCATTTTGCTTCAGCTTTCTTTCCTTTGCCCAGGAGATTGTGGCTTTCTTCAGATTTTTAAGATTCTCCATGAACAAAAAACTCCTATCCTCATCAGAGTTAGGAACAGGGTGGCTCCATGTATTATTAAACAGATTGCAGAAAGAGGGATCTTGAAGCCAAGCAGGATTGAACTTGAAAGGGGCGGGAGGCTTGGGAGGAGGGAGAAAAAGGTCTAGAAAAACAGGGAAATGGTCCGAGTTTCCTCTTTCCTCAACCCACTGTTTGATCATGGGAATTTTTGTTAACAGGGGCTCAGCTATCAGGAAACGGTCAAGTCTTTTAGCAATTCGATCCTCACCCATTCTTCGATTTCTCCAAGAAGGCTTTAATTTGATCGGAGAAGGATCAGTGAAATTGTTATCCGATATGAGGTTAAGGAAGAAATCTGAAAGAGGGTCTTCTCTGGCAGATGGCCCCCAAGCTTCAGCTCTGCCAATGGAGAAATTTAAGTCACCACCCAGAAGCAAGAAAGGGGTCTTCATCACCGATTTCATCATCAGATTGTCCCAAAAAGATTCCCTGCTCTGACAGGGCCCATAGACATTTACCAAGGTAATAGGGAAAGAGAAATCTGGGGAAAGAACCTCCATTCCCAATACAGATTTCATAGCCCATTGGTTTATAATTTTAATCCGTCCTTCTTTAATTCCAATGGAAATGCCCCCCGAATGACCAGAAGAGTCAACAGCAGTAAAAATCCATCCTGGTAAAAGAGTTTTTAGCAAGGCCTCAACCTCTACGGCCTTACCCAAAGTTTCTTGCAGGAAGATTACATCTAGATTAGAATTGTTTATCCACTCTTTTAATGCCAGTTTTTTAGGTTTGCTGGCCAAACCTCTACAATTCCAGGATGTCAAGATCATTTTATAACATTCTCAGGGGGATGGGCTGCTCTAAGAACCCCCGGGATAGAGTATTGTTTGCCATCTGCAACGTCAAGCTTGGCTTTAATCTTTGCTTTGGACATATCCGACTTCCTACCTCGCTTATTTTTGAGGCAACTTTGTTCAGAGGTTTGTCCCAATCCACCTACAGTCCCAGGATCACTAAGTTTCCCTCCCAAAGATCTCAGGTTACAGGGAGATCTGGCAACCGAAAGAGAGAGGGGGGGCCAATGGTCTTCACGATTAATATCCAGAGCTGGTAAAGCATCAGCAATAATGTCTATGGAAGGGGATATAGGATTATTTTCCACAGATTCATCAGCATTATTATCATGTACATTACCGGTTTGAAGCATTACGGAATTATGTTCCATGGTTTCATAAACATTATATTCATGTACATTACAGGTTTGAGATGTAACATGCGGGGAAACAGGAACATGCTCAGGCAAAAGATGTGTAGAAGGAAAGGTCCTTGACATACCCTTTTCTTCGTCTTCGCAATGAGCTTGTATTGCCGGGACTGTCTTGACATGCTCCTCCACGATCACCGAATCTTTGACAGGTTCCTCCACATGCACTGTCGAAAAGTTTGCAATTCCCTGATTTCCCTCTTGGTTCGGGACAGTTGCATCCACTGGGACTTTATCAGTTTCCTCTGCCTCCATATCCGCTACTCCGTGCATCTCCGGGATTTCGTTCTCCATGGATAGCTGATCAGGGTCTTGGACATTTCCTCTATTCGCTGAGGCCCGCCGAAAGTGTCGCCTCCTTCGCATCAGTGGGCAATCTTTAGCCAAATGCCCATACTCATGACAGAGATGGCATCGGAACGGAAGATATTCATAATCTAATATCTGCTCAAATACGTAATCCTTATACTGGAGATTAATTGTTTTTGCTAAGCCTCTGCTCGGATTAAGGGTGGCCAATATACGCGCCATCGTTCGATCCTTTGTGTGCAAAAAGGTCATATCTGCCTCCAGATATATCCCCAACCTGTTACCAATGGTTTTAAACACTTCTTCAGTCCACAGGAAGGAAGGCAAACCCGGGACACGAATCCACACAGGAAACTCGTCGGCTCTCTCCTTGAAAGCATCAAACATGGGTGTCCATTTCTTTAGCAGAATGGGAATGTTCCCAATATGCCAATTGCGCTGGAAAACCCATTCTGCCGAGTCTTTATCTACAAAACAGAGCTTAAACCAGCCCTTCCCTAGAACTTGAGCTTCAAACTGAAGCGGTCTATCCGTTACAAAACAGGATTCTCCCCACACTTGCAGAAATTCAGAGGAGTATTTCTTACCTCGGGCTCTTCCTACCAATGTGCATTCTGTGACAGCTAGGGATTCTTCAATAGATACCTCCATTCCAAGGACCAGATTGCCCTCTATCGCCTGAGATCCAATGGGTCTTTGAGACTTCCTCTTCGCCCCTTTGAATCCTAAATCTTCCACCTGGGTACCATAACCCTTACGGCTAACGTTCCTTTCTGTGTTTGTCTGCGGAAGGCCCCCACTGGATGTTATCTCCGGCTGAGGCGGATTTTGGTTTGCCAAGACTGCTTCCACGTTCCCAGAAGATGACAGTCCCTTAGCCGGTCCATCAGAAACTGCCCGCACCTCAACAGGTAGATCTCCGGGGCCCTGAACAAACGGCCCTTCAAGGGTGTGGGATACCCTTGGCAGCGAAGCCCTAGTAATCGGGGGAAGCCCCTCAGAGGCCCTTAAAGGGTTGTTACTTGCAGCGAGCCCTAAGATTGGAAGATCTTCAAAACCCTTAGTCAGCTGAAAACGCGAAATGTCTTTTTTACCTTTTGGGTCCAAGGGTAATCCTTCTTCTGCTGCTCCTCTAGGAATCGAAACGCCGTCACTCTGCTTGGAACCGTCTTCTATGCTTGAATGAAGTTCCGCATTTCCCGCCGCCTTGTCCACTAAAGGAAACAGAGGGGTATCATTCGGATTTATTTCTCCAAGCCTCGACAGGTCGAAAGCCCCAAAATAATGCTCCACAGCCTGAGCGTTAGTCTCTTTCCCCCACATGGACAAAATGTCTTCTAATGCTGGGTCCAAATCGACTAAATCTGCGGGGTTAACCATGGTTATCAAGTAGCAGTTGCTGGTCAATGGCGAAAACCTTCACGGTTCTTGTTGGGAGAAACGAAACAAATGCGGTTGTTCAAGCTGTAATAAAACAAAATGAAATGGTAACTCGGGAATATGACAACAGGCCTAATCCGTCGCAGGGTATAACCTCCAGCTGCCAGTCAATAGTGAACCCGCGTCGGCAGCTGTTCTGCAGCCCTCTGACCTTGCAGACTAACCGTGGCCCTTGCGAGTTTCCAAGCAGCTTCCAGGTTTCGAAACCCTAGTCGCCTCCATGGTCCCAAGATTGCAGCTATCTATTTTCAGCATTCTTTTAATTAGCACAATTGTTTCATTTTCATCGAGTTGTAGTAATACGATTGATTTAATTCTTTGCACTTTCCAATTGGTTATTTAATGTTGTGTGTTTGATTTCAATTGCATCAATATCCAGAGGAATGAGTTATTGCTACTGTATCCTCAATTGATGGTTGTTTGAATGAATGATTTAGTTTATTGGATTGTTGTTCCATTTACTTGCATTTGCTGTTTTGGTGTGAGAGAAGGTCTAAGGCTGTCGTGAGCCTCAGCAATCGCTGCCTAGCTCCCAGAACTTTGGTCCATGCTCTAATTTCTTTTCCATCAGTTTCTAGAGGGATGGGTTATCGCTTCCGCACCCTTGACTGATAAGCTGTCTTGTGTGATTTTGTCCTTTTGAAGTAATTTAGTCATAGTTTAGCATCCGTCTACTCTTGTGTTCTCTGAACGCTGTACTACTAAACATTACTCTTGAGTAAATAGCCGCCTCAGACTGAGTACACTCTTGAAATAAAAAGTCGTCCCTGGGTTGACAATTAATGTGAGGTAATTAGGAGTTTAAAAGACACCTTTTTATCGCTCCACATTTTGGCGCCGTTGCCGGGGAGAGTGTAGCCATTTCTAAAGAGTAGTGTGAATCTGATGAGTGCCTGCTAGGAAAGAGTTGGATCTTAAAAACGGAAGGTAAGAACCTACGTACGGAGCATGTAAAAGCCCTGCTCCCCCATCCGCTTTCTAGCAGGACTGTTAAAGAACCTAGAGTAGAAATAGATGTTTGAATTTTTGTGTGAATAATTAGGAAAAAGATAGAAATTTTAAAAAATGAATTACATGATTTCACTTAAGTGGTGATGTAAGCACCACCCATTTCACTAACTAATTGACAGGAACAATTGAAGAAGGAGCCTCGAAGAAACACATGAAGAACATCTTCTATTATGGTAAGAAATGGCTCACGTTTCTACTTTTGAATTTCCTATCAAAGATCTAGGAGTGACACAAATGCACATAATTCCCCCATCTTTACCAAATTTTCATGGTTTAGCAAATGAAGATCCAGATACATTTTTATTTGAGTTCGAAATACTTTGTAGAGGATATGATTATTGTACTAATGATCAAATATTGAAAGTGTTTCGTCTTACTATAAAAGGAGCAGCTCTCCGATGGTTCATGAGCCTAGGTGGGAATTGCATCCAATCACGGGAGGATATAAAGAACATATTCTTGAAGAAGTACCAATACTATTGAAAATCCAATGAAGATATTTTCTATATGATACAAGGGGAAGACGAAAGTTTGGAGGGCTATGTAGATCGATTTCAATACAACCTTCAAAAATCAAAACATAAGCATTTGGAAAAAGAGATCTTAAAAACACTCCTTCTTAAAGGGATCAAAGATGAATTTTTAGAACTTTTAAATCTGATAGGAAAAGGTGATGTTTTTCAGTTGTCATATGATGATGTTTGTGAGTTGTGCATAAGGTATTCAAGAGGAATCTCCAAGGCTGGTAAGAATCCTAGAGATGTTTTTTCTTTGTTTTCCAAATCTGCTACAAGAACAGGAGACATAAGAGCTGAAATCAATGATTTACTTGAACATTTTAAAGTTGATTTTATTATCTCTCTAAATGAAAAATTGGACGTTTTGCAAGTTCAGAAAAATCAAGAATTTGATGAAGTGTTTTTCCCTCATGACCGAAAGGAGCATCTCATAGATACTCACTCTTCCTTATCTAGGATGGAAGTGGCATATCAAAGAGATGGGAAAGCTGCAACAAGGCCTATAGGTATGGTTCAAAACATTTTTTCTCCATTGTCATACTTGCATAATCCATTATGGAATGTTAATGTATTAGGGCAGCCATGTCAATTTCAATATAACCACCTATCTTGTTTACAAGTTGGGCATGGTTCATCTTATGATGGCATGACTACTCTCCCTCATCTTGTAGCACAAACATATTCTCCATATTTTTCACCAGCTCTTCCACAACATCCTGCTTGCATACCAAATTCATTCACTCAACCCAACCAACCACATCATCACAATGCTCCATTCTTTACACATTTTCCTGCTCAACTAATTCCACACCCTCACCACAATAAACCAGTACAACATGCTTACAATGTTGAACTGCCAAATTTACCCACCCTTCCCACCCATTCTATCTCACATGTGTTATTAGAGAAAACCTACAATGAGATTCAGAATGTTTCAAATGCAAAAATTGTAGAAGCTATGGAAGAAAATGAGGTTTCTTTTACTATGCATCAACAAGCTATTTTAAAAGCTCAAGAACTTCATGACATGATGGCTATGCGAAATCAAAAAAATAAAGGATACATTGAAGATTGGTTTCACTCCATCATTTGTTTGCAACATCACTCCATGCTTCAACAATTTTTGATACCATTTTTTGAAGGGAAGTTGGCTTCTCATACCCTAATATCCATTAACATGCATTTTTCAAATTTGGGTATGTGCATACGTGAAGCCGTATTTCGAAAATGGTTTCACTGGAAGTACTCATATACGTAGTCATATTCATCCTTCAATCAAAGTAGGTTAGTGAAAAAATAAAATAAAATAAAATAAGGACATAAATAAGTGCATTTTGTTCTTTTGTAAAACTAGTTGTTTTTGTTGCAACATGCTATCGAAATCAACATCGGTGATAATTTTTTTTAATAATTTGTGTATGTAGATGATTTACAATGGAAATAATAAGTTCTACAAACACTCATTTTCATTTTTATCACCAATTTGAAAAAATGCTTGAATTTCATTTTTTTGGCTTGCGGGCTTGATGAACTTTCTGGAAAAACAGTCGGGACAGTCATGTTTGGAGGGACCAAAAGTGAATATTTTTAAAACCTGTTTCTACCCCAAGTAGACCTTGATGTATACTTTCTAACTCAATTTGAACCACTCAATTTGGATTTGAAACGAAAAAGTTAGAAACAAAACATTGACAGGGTGTCTAGTGGGCAGCTCAGGAACAGAGCTGGGACAGTCAGTTTTTGGAGGCCTAAATGAATGAATTTTTAAAACCTGTTTCTATGGTAGATTCCACTATTAATCTAGTTTACAATTCAATTGGAATCACTCATTTTCGATATCGTATGGGGAAGTTATGATCAAAATACTGACTGTCTATCGTAAATCAACACTCTTAAAACTTTGTCTTTCCAGCTGTTCCTTAAAGTATTTGACCTATCAATTCTTCTTGTATTCAAAACCTGTTTCTATTGGAGATAAATAAATGAATCTATTTTCATTTCCAATTTGAATCATTCGAATCCGACATCAAACGAAAAATTATGCTTGAAATATCAACTGTTGGTCTAAGCCGGGTAATCGACAATGACTCTATTATGCAGGTTGTTCTAACTAAAATTGACATATCATATCATTGAATTTCTAAAACCTGTTTCTACTGGAGATAAAACGTTGATTTAGCTCTCATTTGGCTTTGGAATCACTCAATTTGGACGAAAAACAAAGAAGTTGTGATTAAACCACTGCTGGTTAGTATGGTCGACCACTGCTCTACCGCAGGTAACAAATAAATTTTACTTTGTTATTTTCTCTATGGATTTGTTATACAGAATAACTACTTGTTGTTTTTTGCATAATTCTTGGATTAGGGGAGACCGATCACCTCTCTTTATCCATGATTTAATGTTTTATTGCAGGTAGATACTCGTTTTTTTGCAGGTCCTGGGAAAATAAAGAAGGTCAATTTATGGACGAGTGATTTTTCAAAGAAGTTTTTATAAAACAAAGGAATTTTATCCAAATCATTACCCAACAGATTCATAATAGAACAAATGAAGAATTGATTTCAATTTCAAGATTCATGTCTTGTCACTGCTGCCAAAACATTTTTCAAAAAGATCATTTTTTTACATAATATCATAGCTGTTGTAACTTAATTTACATATTGTTTTTAAATAAAATGTTGTTTCTTTTCTAATTTCTTTTATATTTTGTGTTTCAGGTGTTGCTTCATTCAAACTGTGACCCATCCTCAGCTTCAATACAGTGAATAACTAACTCATTCTTTGCGTGTTTGCATTTTATGGTTGTGTATTTTGCTGTTCCTTTTCTGAAGGGACAACATTTGTGTGCATTTTTGTCGTTCCTGCTGTTCCTTTTTCAAAGGGACATCATTTTCGTTTTGCTATCTATTTTCGAAAGGAATAGCACTGTTTGGTTCAGCCATTCATTTTGTTGTTCCTTTTTCACAGTTCATTTTGCTGTTCCTTTTCGAAATGGAACAACTGCTGTTCCTTTTCGAAATGGAACAACACTTTTGCACTTTCACGTTGGGTGTGTTTTTGTTGTTCCTCTTTCAAAAGGAACAACATTTGGTGTGTTTTTGCTGTTCCTTTTTCAAAAGGAACAACAGTGCGTGTTTTTGCTGTTCCTTTTTCAAAAGGAACAACAGTACGAGTTTTTTTTGTTCCTTTTTCAAAAGGAACAACAGTTCGTGTTTTTGCTG
Source organism: Pinus tabuliformis (assembly GCA_031772625.1). Classification (NCBI taxonomy): domain Eukaryota; kingdom Viridiplantae; phylum Streptophyta; class Pinopsida; order Pinales; family Pinaceae; genus Pinus; species Pinus tabuliformis. Next base: position 794,125,826 of record CM062811.1, read on the forward strand.
TTCCTTTTTTTCAAAAGGAACAACAGTGCGTGTTTTTGCTGTTCCTTTTTCAAAAGGAAAAGCAGTTCGAGTTTTTGCTGTTCCTTTTTCAAAAGGAACAACAGTTCGAGTTTTTGTTGTTCCTTTTTCAAAAGGAACAGCAGTTCGTGTTTTTGCTGTTCCTTTTTCAAAAGGAACAACAGTTTGAGTTTTTGCTATTCCTTTTTTCAAAAGGAACAACAGTGCGTGTTTTTGCTGTTCCTTTTTCAAAAGGAACAGCAGTTTGAGTTTTTGCTGTTCCTTTTTCAAAAGGAACAACAGTTCGTGTTTTTGCTGTTCCTTTTTCAAAAGGAACAGCAGTTTGAGTTTTTGCTGTTCCTTTTTCAAAAGGAACAGCAGTGCGTGTTTTTGCTGTTCCTTTTTCAAAAGGAACAACAGTTCGAGTTTTTGCTGTTCCTTTTTCAAAAGGAACAACACTTGGTGTTTTTGCTATTCCTTTTTCAAAAAGAACAGCAGTTTGGCCATTTTTTTTTTGACAAGCACTCATGATCTTAGGAAAACGACATCCCAACTATTTGCTTGCATGGATTCTTCTCTTTCAAAAGGAACGACATTTGCATTTTCGCGTTTTTGTGTGTATTTTTGTTTTTTTTTGGAATGCATTTTCTTTGTTGTTCCCTACACAGAACACCACTTTCTTTTTGAGTGTTTTTGTTGTTCCTTCAAAAAAAGCAACACTTTGAGAGTATTTTTTAGAGCAACCTTTCCTTTCTCTTGTGGGATTATTCATAGTTCAGGTCAACCACATTCTCCTGATTCTCTTTCATGGCATGAAGTACACTATTTTTATGAGGACATGAATTATGGATTCTTTTGAAGCGAGTTATTATCATTTACGTTATGATCTTTAACAGGACAACTCCTTGATGTTAGATTCTTTTCAAAAAGGGACACAATTATTTATATATTACTTTACTGCATTGTTTTCTGCTGTACATGATACTGATTGATCATCTTAATACCATGCTGGTTCCACCCTTCCAGGTTATAATCTTCTCTGTCTGTAATAAATGAGATTATGGGTATATTTTTTTTTATATATTGACATGTTCAACTTCTTCCGCCATCCCTGCTCTTAAGGAGTACTGAGCCTCCCTCTTTTTATCATAAAAATGTGTAATAACAACAAAATTTTGTTCGCAGATGGAGGATAGGGGGTCTCATTACGAGCCAGCCTACCATGTTCATAAGGCTGTAGCAAAGTGACATTCCCATTATGGCCACCACACCAGGGTTATGATCCATTGGATAGCCAAATTATCCTTGGAACAGGAGGTCTCATCACGAGCCAGCCTGATCACTTTTGCTACCTCCTAGTGAATGGCAGTGTGGTTATCTGGTTACCACGCCAGCACACTGATCTCTTCTGTAGAACAGCACTAAAACTCTCCATTTATAAATTGAGGATCCTGGCTCATATGGGTTAAAAAGCAACCCTGCCGAGGCTATGGACGCCTGCTGGTAGCAGCGGCTCTGCTTATGGTATTGAAGTTATATCTTTTCATCAATTATTATTATAATACCCTTTTCTTATTTTCTTTTCATCAGAGAAGTTATTTCCTTAAATTTTTCCCTGTTTGAACCTTTATGCATGAGAAATTGTTTTATGATCAATCGCATCATTTTCAGCTAGAATACTATCAGTAAAGCATTTTATTGACATATTGTTGTTCTTTTTCTCTTTTTCATCACTTATCATCAATTCAAAGCGTCCTATCTTTTATTCATAACTATCTTTACACACTTTGCTCTCAATATAACCATAATTTTCACCGTCCTATCATTGATAAGTGTACTCTGCTTCATTTACTATTGCATTGTTCACTCCCTTGCCTTGCCATCAACCCCACCCCTTTCATATGCTTTATGGTTATGGAACCCATTTTCCAATTGGAGGGGGGGAATGTATGCATTATGGAATTGCATGTGATATGATTACTACACTCTGCCATAACTTTTTGATTTGATAAGTTTTTCTAATTGAAATTTTTGCATGCATTTTTGCTATTCAAAACCAACACTATGGCTTCAAGAACATTGTATGCACAAGTATGATTTGTTTACAGGAGAACAACCAGTATGCAGGGGAAATTCTATTCACAGCATGACCACACTATTGCAACTAACAGACGCGGCTCGAGCAACTTGCGAACATGAACAACTCTTCAGACATTATGTGCTTACCTGGATTCCACCTTTTGCATCACTTTCAGCACCAACTCTGCCTACATCAGCTTCAACAACTGCCAGTATTTATATGTCATTCCACATTTTTGGAGGTAAAACTTGAGGTAAAATTGCATAGTTTTCTAATTTATTATAAATTTAGGAGAATCTAATGAAAATCCATTTTGAGCATTATTTGTCATCCTTCATTCCACATCTTTACCACTTTCCCTTTTTCAGCAGCATGTCATTTTCGAGTGTGGGGGAGTGTTCTTTTCATTCATTTCTTTCTTATGACCACGCCATTCATATTCTTTATCATCCATTGCTATCCTTATTCATTCTCAATACCTCCCTTATGCCATGTTGTTTTACACCAAGCATAGAATTCAACAGATAATAGCTACCACCTCTATTTGTTTTCTAGCATCGCATGAGGGCATGCTAATTTTTCAAAGAGGGGGAGGAATTGCTACGCATGATGGATGTTTTCTATTTTCTTTCTCATTTAAGGCATACAATTTCAGTGTAGAAATTGATTTCCATAATATTTTTAAAAACTATGAACTCAATTCTTGTGATCTCTAGGAAACACAAACATACTATTAAAATACACATACCTAGATAATTTCAAGATAAATTGGTTCATAAAAATTTTGGAAATCATGCACTCTCACCTACAGCCATTTTGTTTATATCTCATGATCCGTGCATCAAAACAGTCCAATTTTTGGATCATAAAGGCATTTATATATTATAAATTACTTGCCAAATTTCGACAAAAGCTGGTTTGTAGTTTTTGAGAAAATGGTTAATGAAGTTTGCTGTTATCTATGTCATATTTTGTTGCAACTTCATATATACATATAGTTGAATGTCAATGTAAAAATTGTTATGCCTTCATCGAGATTGCTAAAATTGAATATTCATTAATTAAGGAAGCATTCATTTATTCTCAAATTTTTATTGCTTGGTTAACACATGGGTTTTTGTCTTTGGGTTGCATGAGGACATGCAATATATTCAGTTTTCGTTGCATGAGGACATGCAACATATTGAGTGTGGGGGTATGTTGGGTCGTTAATATGCCATTATTATTGTCACTTGTGAACGTTTATTCCACCCATTTCTACCATTCTTCATCATGTCATTTATTATAATTTATTATATAAATCCATTTTATGATGATTTATGCTCTTATATTATTTATTCTCCTTTATTTCTAATAAATTGATTATTATGCATTATTTTATCAATGATAGTTCTAATAAGTTGGTTATAACATTATTCACCATTCTTAGCCTCCAAGGTAACTTCCAGATTGAAGATTTGATTTTTAAATCTGCCAACTCAGAAATTCGTTGGTTTAAGGAGTGACAGTTTTGCGGTTGAGATTCTGAGCAAATGAAGACGAATTTGAGAAATCCAGAACATGGGTTTTGTCCAGAACGGGCCCAATTAACTTTTTCAAAGAACGGTTTGCCCAAATTCGGCTTGTACAGAGAGAAACGTAGGGTTCTTTGAGCACGATTTTCTCAGATTTGCAGTTGCGGCCGTCCTCCAAACTTTAGCTGCAAACCCAAATTCGTCTTGCTTTTGTTGAGAGATGAAAGAAAGTATATTTTCTTGTTGATCATCTGATTAGAATCAACCCAAATTTGTAAAAGAAATCATGTTGTAATTATCTATGTTATAACTGCCCTCTGATCTTTCTCAGAGAGGGGGATGACTTAGGGAGGGGCTTCAGGATGACTTTAGAAGGACTTTTGGGATTCGAATGATGGAATGGAGGATGTAGAATTAGAGATTCAAGAGTGATAGGATAGGGGGAGAGATGGAACGAGCATTATGTTGAACTGTAATTTTATTTGCAGACTCTCACTGCTGAGAAGGCACCACTCAATATAATGTTGTTCAATTTGATGATCAATATATAAGCAGAGTTATTATTCCTTCGCATCTTCTGAAGCACTACCGGCAGTGATCGCTGGTGGTTACGGGCCCAACCCCAGTGGATTCACTTGCCGTTCTTGTACCATTATTTCATGATCTTTATTGTGTGATGGTTTGATTTTATTTCTACTTATCGTAATCATGTAATTTTACTGATTGGTATTTCCAGACTGAATGAACTGATATGTTTTATATACTGTACTTAAATTGCGTTGCTGTTCATTTCCTTCTTAACAGAGCTCACTGCTTTTTGTCAGCATGTTGTTGCGCTGTTCATTTCATCTTCAAAGCTGCGCTGATCACTCCAGTAATTTAACAATTTTCTGTTCATTACAGTTATATAAGTTTGGCTAGTTAGTTCTAATACTTAGCGTTGTTATTTATTTACTTTCTGCAATTATTTAAGCTTACCTTTCAGCATTCTTTTAATTAGCACAATTGTTTCATTTTCATCGAGTTGTAGTAATACGATTGATTTAATTCTTTGCACTTTCCAATTGGTTATTTAATGTTGTGTGTTTGATTTCAATTGCATCAATATCCAGAGGAATGAGTTATTGCTACTGTATCCTCAATTGATGGTTGTTTGAATGAATGATTTAGTTTATTGGATTGTTGTTCCATTTACTTTCTGCTGTTCCATTTACTTGCATTTGCTGTTTTGGTGTGAGAGAAGGTCTAAGGCTGTCGTGAGCCTCAGCAATCGCTGCCTAGCTCCCGGAACTTTGGTCCATGCTCTAATTTCTTTTCCATCAATTTCTAGAGGGATGGGTTATCGCTTCCGCACCCTTGACTGATAAGTTGTCTTGTGTGATTTTGTCCTTTTGAAGTAATTTAGTCATAGTTTAGCATCCATCTACTCTTGTGTTCTCTGAATGCTGTACTACTAAACATTACTCTTGAGTAGATAGCCGCCTCAGACTGAGTACACTCTTGAAATAAAAAGTCGTCCCTGGGTTGACAATTAATGTGAGGTAATTAGGAGTTTAAAAGACACCTTTTTATCGCTCCACATTCTTCTTTCCATCATGCATAGCTCCTCTGTCATACTGCCAAGGTCTACCCAACAATATGTGAAACACATCCATAGGCATCACATCGCACATAATTTTGTCTCTGTATTTACCCAACTACAACTTCACTTCACATTACTCATTCACTACCAACTGATATCACTTTTGAAGCCATGACACCCTGTAAGGTGTTGGATGTTTCTTTGTTTTCAATTTCAACTTCTCCACCACTTATGTGGAGACCAAATTACCTGTACTACCACTATCTATTATCATCTGACAACACTTTCATTGAACCTTACACACAGTACTGAACAAGGTTTTCCTCTATGCTGTTTCAAAAATTTCCTTAGTTGGTTTTAAGAAAATTTTGTTGACTACCAAAGATTCCCCTTTCTCTGGTACATTCTCTTCGTCTATTACCTTTGTTTCTTGCTCTTCAGTTTTTACAACAATTGCAATCCTCTGACTCATTCCTATATTTTCTGGGCACTCATAAGCTCTGTGTCCCAGCTTGTTACATCTATAACACCTGATTTCTCTTCCTCTACCTCTGCCTCCTCTTCCTCTAGAAAAACTCCCTCTACCACTTGCATCACCTCCTGTGGTTGCATGTTGACTTGAGCTACTACTAGCTCCATCTCTAAGTGTTGTAGACCTTCCTCTACCAGCTTGACTTCCCATTCCTCGGAAAGTACCCCTATTTTTGGCAGACTACTTCCTCATGAGTTTTTCTTCAACCTTCAGTACCATATGATAAGCCTTTTCTATTGTTTTAGGAGACAATACACTTATCTCATCTTAGATCTCCATTCTGAGACCATTTACATATCTTGCAACCTTCTCATCTGTATCTTGGATTTTTCTTGCTCTTATACTCACTTTGTAGAATTCCTTTGTGTATTCCTTTACTGTCATAGACCTCTATCTAAGATTCTGCATCTGTCTAAATAATGTTTGCTGATAGTCACTTGGAAAAAACTTACTTTTCAGTTTTTCCACCATCCTATTCCAATTCTTAATTGGTTGTTTGCCAAGTCTCCTTCTTTCTTCCTGCACTCCATTCCATCAAAGTGCTGCATGTCCCTTCAGTTTTTGACAACATCACTTTATTTCCTTCTTCTGTTTCTTCATAATTGAATAATTTCTCCATGTCATTTATCCAGTCTATCAATTCCTTAGGGCTTAAGCTTCCTGTGTAGGTTGAAACTTCAAGTCTAGGCTTGGATGTGGATCTCAGTACTGACTTAAAGAATCTCATTTCAGGAGTTACATCTGCAGGTTCTTCTTCTGCAGCTTCAGTTTCAAGTTCACTGACATCTCCAACATCTGCATCTCTCTCCATTTCTATTGCTTCCAATCTAGCTTGCATCTATAGCATAGCTTCCAATACATCATCATTTGCAATTGGTTGTCCTCTTCTTCGATCACCACCTCTTCCTCAAACTTTGAAAGCCATGTTGGATTTCCTTTTCTGATCCTTGAGATGTTGTTCAGTGTTAGTAGGCTGCTTTGATACCACAAATGGTGGCCTAGGTGCAGGTGTAATGGACAATCATTCGAATCCAGAAACAATTTCTGCAAGCTCAGGTGGAACTTATTCTTGGTTTTCCTTCGGAGTATCAGTCATCTACCTCCAAACTTGGCTATTCTTCTAAATTAGAAGAACTGCTTAATTTTAACCACAATATGATAACCTTTTAATTTCCTCGGAATTCAAAAGGAGTTTAAATTTTTGGTTAATTCCTTATCGCATCCACCTTTTCCTTAAATATTTCACACTAACTCTCTGTCATTGATCTTACCTTGAATCTCGACGGTTGTTGGTTCCCTGATCAACAAAACTAATCAGTGATCCTCCACTGTTGATCAAGGCACATTTGATCCAATGGTTAACAACAATATCAGATGAGAATCTTGCGCAATGTTTACCCACCTGATAAAGTGGTTTTCTCTCTCCAACGAGTGCTACGTGTCAGTCGATCAATGGGATCGCTTAGAATTTCTAAAGACTCTTACCAATTTTTCTCCACCCGATAACCAGCTACACTGATAAAACCACTTTTCTTCCTTGACTAAAGCATGAGCTTATTGGCGTGCGATGACCATTAGATCTATTGGATCTGTAGATCGGATGGTTCTAGACTCCTTTGGGTTAACACGATTTTGTCAGGGTTTCTGTTCTCTGTTCTGTCAAACTTAACACTTCCGCTACATTTTAACTTGTCTCAAACCTTATTCTCCAATGTTTTTAGAACATAACCAAATTATCTCAAAACACAGAAACACAAGATTTATCATATAATATAGACTTTACACACTCTAATTCAAAATCCAAACTGCAAATCAACAGAACTCAGAGATATTTCGGAGGGATGCAACACCTCCGGGATTGACCAATTATACACAAAAATACACAGAGATACAATTTCTGTAACTTAATCTTATATGGCCAAATCAAGCCAAATCAGTCAAAATCCCTTTACAATCATTCAGAACTTACATAAATACCATTTCATTCTAACAATCAGATCCTTAATCAATAGATCGAATCTATCTAATCTTAGACAATCCATAATTTGGTTGATATTCTCCTCAAGAATCTCAACTAAAACTATACAGTGTGAATTAATTATAAAATCACTCAATCCCTAAATCTTAGCTCAAATCCTATCTAGAAAACTTGTAAATTGACAGCTAAAGGATCCCACTCCTTTGCATATAAACTTTTTTTCTATTTTTGGAATAAATTCAAAGGCTTTTATCTTCAAGCCTCATGCTCCGACTTCAGCTTCCCTAAGCTTTGGATGCAAATCCATGTTGTTCCTATCTTTAAAAATGGCAACAAAAGCATTCCATCTAAGTACAAGACCATTATGATTAGCCACAACCTAGCCAACCTTTATGGGATCATTTTAGAAAACAAGCTTAGGCTTTGGCTTGAGAACTAGGGTAAAAGGGCTAAAGGGAAAGCTGGTTTTAGGAGACAACACTTGATTTTCGACCACCTTGTCACTCTCAAGGTCATTATAGAGGAATGTCGAAATAGTAAAACCGATCTCTTTTGGTGTTTTGTGGAATTTATAAAATAAGTATGGGGGATTTACGCAGTGCATTATATTAGATATCATTTAGGGATTCAACTGCGTTAAGTAAGTCATTCACGTATGACCCATTTCCATGAGAGGTAGTCGTAACTGACTAATTTCTCATGATTTTTGAATAGTTCACTTAGCACTCATTGCATCGGGTGATGCTCACAGGGGTGAAGAAGTGGGATTGAAACTAGTGAAATGTGGAGAACGAATCACATAGCATCAATCATCACTTCCGGGGCTTGCACCCGGTAACCAGGACTTCCCAGGAGGTCACCCATCCTAGAACTCCTTGGCTCAAGCGCGCTTAACTGTGGAGTTTTCCCCACAATAAAGCCCACTTAGCTTGCTACCCCATTTGCAAAACCTTAGCAAGTATTGTGCCTCATGAACCATTCAAGTCTTTTTGAATTTAAGTATGGGGGATTTACGCAGTGCATTATATTAGATATCATTTAGGGATTCAACTGCGTTAAGTAAGTCATTCACGTATGACCCATTTCCATGAGAGGTAGTCGTAACTGACTAATTTCTCATGATTTTTGAATAGTTCACTTAGCACTCATTGCATCGGGTGATGCTCACAGGGGTGAAGAAGTGGGATTGAAACTAGTGAAATGTGGAGAACGAATCACATAGCATCAATCATCACTTCCGGGGCTTGCACCCGGTAACTCCACAGTTAAGCGCGCTTGAGCCAGAGGAGTTCTGGGATGGGTGACCTCCTGGGAAGTCCTGGTTACCGGGTGCAAGCCCCGGAAGTGATGATTGATGCTATGTGATTCGTTCTCCACATTTCACTAGTTTCAATCCCACTTCTTCACCCCTGTGAGCATCACCCGATGCAATGAGTGCTAAGTGAACTATTCAAAAATCATGAGAAATTAGTCAGTTACGACTACCTCTCATGGAAATGGGTCATACGTGAATGACTTACTTAACGCAGTTGAATCCCAAAATGATATCTAATATAATGCACTGCGTAAATCCCCCATACTTAAATTCAAAAAGACTTGAATGGTTCATGAGGCACAATACTTGCTAAGGTTTTGCAAATGGGGTAGCAAGCTAAGTGGGCTTGATTGTGGAAAAACTCCACAGTTAAGCGCGCTTGAGCCAGAGGAGTTCTGGGATGGGTGACCTCCTGGGAAGTCCTGGTTACCGGGTGCAAGCCCCGGAAGTGATGATTGATGCTATGTGATTCGTTCTCCACATTTCACTAGTTTCAATCCACTTCTTCACCCCTGTGAGCATCACCCGATGCAATGAGTGCTAAGTGAACTATTCAAAAATCATGAGAAATTAGTCAGTTACGACTACCTCTCATGGAAATGGGTCATACGTGAATGACTTACTTAACGCAGTTGAATCCCAAAATGATATCTAATATAATGCACTGCGTAAATCCCCCATACTTAAATTCAAAAAGACTTGAATGGTTCATGAGGCACAATACTTGCTAAGGTTTTGCAAATGGGGTAGCAAGCTAAGTGGGCTTTATTGTGGGGAAAACTCCACAGTTAAGCGCGCTTGAGCCAGAGGAGTTCTGGGATGGGTGACCTCCTGGGAAGTCCTGGTTACGGGTGCAAGCCCCAGAAGTGATGATTGATGCTATGTGATTCGTTCTCCACATTTCACTAGTTTCAATCCCACTTCTTCACCCCTGTGAGCATCACCCGATGCAATGAGTGCTAAGTGAACTATTCAAAAATCATGAGAAATTAGTCAGTTACGACTACCTCTCATGGAAATGGGTCATACGTGAATGACTTACTTAACGCAGTTGAATCCCAAAATGATATCTAATATAATGCACTGCGTAAATCCCCCATACTTAAATTCAAAAAGAGTCAAGGGATCTCTACTTGAATGGTTCATGAGGCACAATACTTGCTAAGGTTTTGCAAATGGGTAGCAAGCTAAGTGGGCTTTATTGTGGGGAAAACTCCACAGTTAAGCGCGCTTGAGCCAGAGGAGTTCTGGGATGGGTGACCTCCTGGGAAGTCCTGGTTACCGGGGCAAGCCCCGAAAGTGATGATTGATGCTATGTGATTCGTTCTCCACATTTCACTAGTTTCAATCCCACTTCTTCACCCCTGTGAGCATCACCGATGCAATGAGTGCTAAGTGAACTATTCAAAAATCATGAGAAATTAGTCAGTTACGACTACCTCTCATGGAAATGGGTCATACGTGAATGACTTACTTAACGCAGTTGAATCCCTAAATGATATCTAATATAATTTATAAAATATTTCGATATGGTCCCTCGAGATAAGCTCTATGAGAGACTTGAAGAGACCATGTTTCCTCGTGAACTGGGGATTGTTGTGATCTGCTTGGATGAGATAGTCATTTCAAATATTAGGAACAATGAAGGGTGCTATAAAGATATTAAGTGCAATATCAGGGTTAAGCAAGGGTGTCACCTATCCCCTACACCTTTTGGCATTTACATCGATAATCTAGAGGAGTGTCTGGAAACTATGGGTTGCAAAGGAAACAAGCTCATTGGAATAATAATTACTCTTTTCCTTTATGCTGATGATATTGTTCTTCTTGCAAAATCCATGATGATCTAGATAAGCAACTTAAGGGTCTTCATGTCTATTGCTCCAAGATGGATATGGTGGTTAATACCAACAAGACTAAAGTCATGATCATTAAATAAAAAAATATCATCGAGGGTAGTTTCATCTATGATAACCATTGACTAGAGCAGGTTTCTTCTAATAAATATTTGGGAATTGACATTCCTCATCGGCTCAACTGGAAATATAGCATCGAGAAAATAATTATTAGAGGTCGGAAATCTTATTATGAGCTTGAAAACAATTGTAAGTTGCTCGATATTTACATTTGGAGTAAAGAAAGGTTTTTCTTTGAGACTCTCATCAACCCTGCTGTCTTATACAAATGTAAAGTTTGGGGTTGTAGGATATCTAGAGAGTCATGGAGAAAGATTGAGATGATCCAAAATAAATTAATAACCTATAACCTCAAGATCAAGGGAAATACTTCCTATCATGTCCTCTTCATCGAAGAGGGATTGCCCCCCATTGGAAGTATGTCTATGTTTAAATATTTGATGTATAAGAAGGAGCTTTAAAACATGGAACCTAAGAGGCTCCCCAAAATTGCTTCTAACATTATTCAAACCCCCGAGTTGTGCCTCAAGCGTGGGTGGCATAAGGATGCCCAGTCTTGGCTCAAACTTTGAGGGATTAAGGAGGAGATCATCATGGGAAAAAATGATAATATCAGAGATACCACTACCTCCAATTTTAATGACAATATGTGGGATGATAAAGATATGGAGGGTAAAAAGAAGATAAGAGACTATACGGAGGAGATAAAACCCACCCTTGACAACTGAAATTATCTCTCTATGTTGACCATCACTAAGAAGAAAATGAACATTGATCAGAGAAGAACTAATTCTCATGAGCTTCGAAGTGAGAATAGGCAATGGTCTACTCCGAAGACTTCCTCGTATGATAATATCTATCAAATTTGTGATACTAAGGAGGTGGAAGATGAAAAACACTTCCTTTTAGACTCTGAAGCTCTTGTTCACATTCGCTTTCAATTCCCTATCATCAACCACACCTCCAATCTTCTTGACATATTAAGGAAGCCTAACTACAATAATCTTGGACCACTTCTTTCCCTTCTACTTGATCAAATAAATAAGATTTTGAGGAATGACAATTAGTGTCTCTTTTTTTTTCCTTGAGGACTCATAGAGCATATTATTCTTAGTGGGCATTAATCATCATCATCGTCGTCATCATTATTTGTGATAATTATTGTAATTTTCTCGTTAATTAATATTATTAATTGTTATTCATCAATATGTACTAAATTATTATCATTGAATTGAATTTCTAATAATATCAAACAAAGTTATTATTAAGTTTCAATTACAAAATTCTTTTTTTTCTAATTGCACTAAGAGATGATTTATAGCCTAGTATGAAGAAGATGTTGTCACATAAAATTACATTTAAAAATAATAAAATAAAATTAAAAAAATTAAAATAGAAATAACAATAATAAAATCAAAAAAATTCTTTTTTTTCTCCACCTTAATTTTACATCAACTTTATATAGTTAGATAAAGTAATTAATATTTCAAAAAATTAAGCTAGTGTATAATTACTACTTTTTAGTACAAGTGATATGTGTTAGTTGACACATAAATAATATTATTGTACCTAGAGGCGCTCTACAACCACGTATCAGGGGAGATGTCTAGTCATAAACGTTTGTAAACATAAATATATATGTTAGCTCAGTCAACAAATTTAAAACATATATATTGAACCTATTAATCTCAATGCAACAATTCTTTCAATCATCAAAATTTCTGAGAAAAATCAGAGAATCAAAGAAGTAAAATATAATGGAAGTTTCAAATTAATTTTTTTCTTAGCTTCTTTAGAAGAGAAAAGAAACAAACAAAACCATCAATATATCATCATCATTATCACTCTGCTGAATAGGAAGAAGGGTACTTGAATCCCACTATTAAACACCTCTATAAAAACTTACATTTTATTTCACCTTAGTTCACCCCATATATTTGTTCCTACAATCCTTCATTTTATTTAATTGATTATACGAATAAATAATATTTTTGAAACAAACACACACACACACACACACCTTAGTTAGGTTGTTTGGTTTCTTTCAAGCCTACAATTCCATTTCACCCAAGATAATGTTTTTCTACTATCTTTCATTTTACTTGGTGTTTTATCCAAATTAATAATATATTTCTTGTGCATATGTGGAACTTACAAAGCAACCAAGATAAATATTCTATATCTCACTCTTTAAAAAAAAAATCGGTGATTTTTGAAAAACTTTCAACTTATAAATTTACAACATTAACATTAAGTACCAATTCAAAAAGGAAACTAATAATATATTTCAAGTACATGAAAAGTGACTCAATTCCCAATAAAGACAAGATTTATAGAGTTGTTTCAATTTGTGTACAACCTAGGAAATTAATTACATAATGGAAAGATATATTGTATATATACTAATATGATTTTTGTAAATGATAATAATATATGTTGGTAGGTATTGTTTTTTTAAATGTGATTCCTTATATATATATTATCATGATGTTATTTTTTATTTGATAATATATATGGTAATTTTATAGCTATATTATGTAAATATGATAATGTAAATATATATTTAGATATGCAAGATATTAATATTTGAACATCCATCTATTAATATAAAAAAATAAAAAATATAGCATATATAATATAAGTTTAAGATACAAAATTTAATTACTCTAGATTGTTTTTTTTTAAAGAAGGGTTTGATTTTAATTTTTTGTTTAAAATTGGTTGTGTTAAGAGGTGTTTTACAATTTAGTATAGGGAGATGTTTATGTTCAATCATTAGATTTAAAATTAAACCAACTTAGATCCATCTTAAACGTGGATCTATCAAGCACTGAGAGGGATCAAATCTCTCGAGGTACAAACCTTTACTCAAAAGTTGTCCTCAAAAAATAGGTTTCCACTTCGAGAGATTTGATCCTAGGTTTCCACTTGGAGAGATTTGATCCCTCTCGGTTCTTGATAGATCCCTGGTTAAGATGGATCTTGAATTTCAAAATTAATATGAAGGAGTTGACATGTAGTATTTAATATATATATATATATATATATATATATATATATATATATTAAAGGATATATATTTTAACCTAAGCCATAAATAAAATACTTCAATGTTTTAACATAATTTTATATCAATTTTATATGCATAACAAACAAAAATTCTTATATTTTTACTTTTTTATTTATATAAAGAGAGAAAAAAAGATAGATTTGATATGTGACATTTATATATATATATATATATATATATATATATATATATAGAGAGAGAGAGAGAGAGAGAGAGAGAGAGAGAGAGATTTTCTATCCCATATATATATATATATATATGCTTTCTAATTTCCAATGTGAAATGGTTGTGTATTTAAAACTATACTAGTAACAAAAAAATGACATTTTAGGATGGATATTATAGGTCATAAATACAATATTTTAATGAATAACAATCATAAATTTATTATAATTTAAGGAAAGAAGAAACACTGTGATTTTTTCTATGCACAAACAAATTTGGAAAAATGAGTGAAAATGGAATGAAGGTTTCAACAGAGAGGATATGAATGAAATGGATATACAAGCCAATAGATTTCACTTTCAAAGAGGAAAGTTATGTTTTTTTTCTTGAAAGACTATTAAACAATCATCAAAAGAGCAACAACATTTTTGGGCTTGTCTTTGCAGAACTTACAGCCAAGATTCTTAAGAGAAAAACTGAGGAATGCACAAGAGAGAGGCCACCAATGAGGCAGAATGAGGTCACTAAGTTTCTCAGAGGATGATCAACACTTTCAGCAGGGGGGTATGATGGCTCTCTAAATTAGACATAAATTAAGGCTGATGCCTCTAAATTAGACCTAAATGAAGGCCTATTTGACCATTCATCAACACATTAAACCTCTCTTTTTGCATTAGATAATGTATTTTTAACTTTAATATTTTAATTAGGAATGTTTATGGATAATTGCATATTTTTGCCTAATATTATTTATTTTTGTTGAATATTGTGAGAATATTAGGTAGATTATGAAGATTTGGAGGAGGAGATAATTTAGGGGCTTGCTCCCTATTACAGGAGGATCAATATTAAATAATAAATCAACAATATATTATGGAATTATGTAACAGATTGTGGAGCTCTAATGATTGAGAAAATCTAGGAATGTGTTCTCTGTCATTTAATGCAGATTCCTAGTATTGGGAACCAGATCCACTAATCAAGGGATTTTGGTGCGGAAAGCTTCCTCCTTTCATGGGGAATAATTATTAATAATTTTTTTTAATTACAATTCAAATTTTCCTCTAGGTGTGGATTTTTATTAGTTTTCTTGTGGAGAGAACTCATATTTTTGCAGCTTCATTGTCATTTCTTGCAGGGATGTAATTGTATTGATGGAAATAATGAAGATTGGTGACACTTTCAGCTTCTAAACCTTGGTCTCCTCCATAGGACTATGATTTTCCCTGGGCTTGGCCATCCCAGGAGCCTCAGAGCCCTTTTACATCATTTACTTTTCTTCTTTTCACTTCTTATTCACATGCATCTCTTGTTCTTACCTTTCTTCTATTTCTGTATTTAGTATTAATGATTTCTTGTTGTAGGATTGGGTTAAATGGTTGAATTAAGTTATTTTGTAGGATAAAAAAAATCATTTCATCCTCAGAAAATCTTTGGAAGGTCATACTAATCATTTAGCTACTTGGATTAGTTTTCTTATTCCCAAATCTTGATTTCTCGGAGTCTTTTGTAGCAAACAACTGTAAATTTATGATACTTTTTAGAGCATCCTAATGAGATTTAATAAAATAGATTTCACTTTCATTAGATCAAAAAATCATTCTAGTTAATAAAAAAACTACCCCACTTAATTTTCACTTGATTAGGTTAGGAATTTGATAGATGTACTAGCTCACTAGTTCTTGAATTTCTACATTTTCGACTAGTAATTTTATGTCATTTTTTAGCATGGGTTAACAAAGGTATTTTTTAGTGGTTCCACTTGCAATGGAGACCTAAAAAATACTAATCAATAAAACAATTTCTTCCATCCAATTTGGATTTGATTTGGTTGGTAATTCGGTGAATTATAACTCCCTATAGAAAATTTGATGTTTCTTGTTTAGTAGTAGTACAAGAAACCATGTAGTAGTTTCCAACATGCATATACTTGCCATGATTTGCTCATGAATCTGGGTTACTATCTATTAGGGTTGAATCAATATACCTAGGCTCTAAATAATTGATTATGGAAGACTAGATATGACCTCAAATTGCCTCTTTACCCATGCAAAACATTTCAGCAATTTGGATTAATGGGAAAATTTATGAATTGGATAATACAACGATGATTTATTTTATTACCACATCCAATGAACTGTGTTAATGGATCTAAATTGTCTGAAATTTAATGGTTGACATTTAGTCCGTGATATTTACTTTATGCAATTAGAATAGGTTTCTTTCCTTGTACTTTCTTTCTTGCAATAGGTTAAGGATTCCATTTCGAGCATTTCATTTTCTGTAATTAGTTTAGGATTTGATTTCAGTACATGCACTCTGTTACATCATGTCAACAAAGGTATGATGCATTATATGTTGCACATATAGTGTTGATAGCTCTTAAGTTTGTACGAACCCCAGGTTGATAATTAAAGTTGTTAGCCTTGGGAGTTGTAGCATTCATCTTGCAATACCGAGGTTGATCACTTATGTTTTGTGTTGTCAGAATATTAATGACATCACTAGGCTTCCATTTACCTACTCCTACTTAATAATACTTGCAACATTAGTCATAGCAGTATCTCATAAAACCACACACTTTACAAAATCATGTTACTTACAAAACATCTTTTCAAATATACTCAAGATGCATTTCAATTTTCACATGCATCAATGTTTCTCAATAATTTAAGAAAGTAAGTAGGTATTGGTCATGTTAATTTTTTTCACTTACATAAACAATTTCCATGCATTAAGATTAAGCATAGAGGATAAGGATACATCCACCATGTTAGGAAAAATATTTATAGCGAGAAAGGGGCGGTGAATCTATATTTTTAATTCACTTTAACATTAATTTTCATATTCATAATTATGTACATGAAAATTATTTTGAAAACCCACATGTGTATGCCATTTTTATTCAGACAAACTATGTGTGTACATGCTTTCAGTGAGTTAAGCCTATGTAAATCTAGATTAATTATTTTCCATAACTTCCATCATATGTTTAACTTAATTATTGCATTATGAGTTCATTAACCATTTAATATGTAATAAAGAGCAGATAAATAACAAAACATAAGAAACACATCAACATGTATGGACATCGAGATTTTAGATGGAAACTCAATGCGGGATAAAACCACTGTAATTGTCGTGTTTTCTTCTTTGTTATTATATAAAGAAAAAATTCATTACATCTTGTAATGGCACACACTCCTACCATCACATAGGCTCCTACCTGATAGAGGCTACAACCTCCACTCATTTTCTAGCACCTACTGGAAGGGAGTTACAACCCCCTGATCTAATTTACCATCTCCTTGCAAAAGGAATACCCTACCCACTCACAGAAGGTTACAACCCTCTGTACTTTGTGGACCGCATTTCATAATTTTCACACTGGATCCACCTAACTCAAACCATCATAAATCATGAAAAACACCTTTCATCAAATTTTGAAACTAGACACACACCCATCAATAAGCTCAATCCAAACACTAAGATACCAAATATTGATCACTAAATCATTGAAGTACTGTAAACCAGCCAAATCATTGAAGCAAGACAATAATTACTTAATAGAAATATTGAATCACAAAGTCTTTCAATCATTGAACTAATATCAATCCTAACATACCCATCATAACTAAATAAGTTCAAGTTCAATAACCAATCTATCAAACACAATCAACCACTACCCATCCTTCTTAAGACATCCTTCAAAATCAACATTAAATAATACATAGCCCATTCGTTGTCATTACAAGTCCTGATCAAGTTCACTTCATAATATACACGTGATTATTTTTAAAGATATATTCATATACATGTGCTTCATATGCATACAAACTACATACAAATTAATGAATACTAAAACTGAATCATTGGATCGTTGAACTGTACATTGCTCACTAAATATCTATATTGGATCACTCAAACCAAATCATGACAACGCACAACTAATACCTGTTTGAAACCAATCATTGATCAAATCAATATGATCAAACTGAAATATCAATCATCAACTAATCAATGATAGACCAAACTAATAAGAAATATTTGATTAACAATATACAATATAGAATTAATCTATCGTCATGACCAACTAGCATTACAAACCTTGATCAAGTTCAACATAGAAAGTATACACAACTATCATCAAGTATACCCATGTATATATGTGTATCTCATGAATAGGATCTCCATAAAAATTACTAAATACTAAAACTGTCAAACTAAATTAGTGTATCAACCACTGAATCACTGAAATACTTAGTCAAAATAGTAACTAATCAGATTTATACCATTATTGAATCACTAAATACCCAATCATAATTCTACAAGTTCATCACTGATCAATATAACAACCCGAAGGAAAATAAATCAAATCCACACTGTCAAATACAAATCATTTTGTGTTGGAAATACTAAGAGGCCACAGGGGGTTGGGGAATTCAATATTTCACACCCAATTAAAACTTTACTTAGATTATAGTTTTATTTTCAATGTATCTAACCCATAACTTTATTACTAGCATTATGTTAGATATATCAATGATTATGATAATTATTCATCATAAAACAAGGAAAGCATATAATTAAATCCACATCAAGACATCATCACAGGACACATAGAAACACCAGGATATTTAGGTGGAATGCCAATGAGGGATAAAACCAACACTATTCTCATCTTTGTTTTTTTCTCTTGTTATAAAGAAAAAAATATATTTACATCATGCTCTTATACTAACGTAGACTCTTTCTACCCCGGATGCGGGTGCTTACACAAATTACATTGTGGATGGGATAGAGGTGGTGCCAGGTGGCTCGACACATACCCATGTGGCACAGCACCACCAACAGGAAAATTAATGAAGGATATGGGAAAACGGTTAGCACAGAGTTCATTTGCTCGAAGTACATTGGCTCTGTTACACCACCCCTGTCCTGCACCATGGTCCATGTGCGTGCACGTGCTATCTCGCTTCACACCATGGCAACATTCACTGCGGCATTCAATTGGGATGATTCTCGAGACTTGCAGGAGATCAAGGTTTTAAAGTTCAATTGCGAACCGGCGGGGGTGCATTTCCTGGTGGTTCAATCGCAGAACGCTCCAAAAAATGGTTGGAACTCTGAGTTTGGCAAAGGATATGAGATTCTCATCCTCCCTGAGGATAATGGTAGCTTAAATGAAAGGGCGACGCTGTCTCCAAGCTCAGAAATCACAACAGGGTAGCCTCTGTCCTCATTTCGGTTGATTTCTCGGGCACCAGGCCTGCGAATTGCTGTGGTCCAGTTATCAGATAGCCTGGTCCTTGTGGTCACACACTCGGCTGGCTCAAACTGCATCGCCTCTCTGCCTCTCTCACTCACCACTATTTTGTATGCTCCGATGCCTCGACGTCACCATCGTATGAGGTCCCATCAGGGACAACGTAGGAGGGTGCCTTCCAACCCATCCACTGAGTCAACCTCCCCCTCTAGCGATTTTTCTGTTGGGCATTATCCGAGCACGTGAAGCAGAAGAGGGCATCCCACTTATGGCTCGGCGATCTTTTCATTATGCAGTAGGCTAAATCGACCAAGCATTACGGTGCATATTTCAGTGGTTTTCAGGAAGAAGCCCAAGAGGGTGAACCAAGTGCTCCTCAGGAAGGCCCGGTACCTGTTTCTGCTCGGGCAGCGAATATCCAATTCGAGATTGGCAGAGAACCTCTGCAGGCTCCTGAGGCTCTTGAGGCTATAACAAGCAACGTTTAGAATGTGGACATGGAAACGGATGACCCTGGACCATCCAACGCAGCAACGGCTCCTGAAGGAAACATTTATGATACAGGTTGGTGTCGGATTATTGAAGAATCCCCTGATGTTTAGCTTGTTTTTTCATGTTATGACAATTCGACAGACAGTCCATACTATTGGGCATGTTTTTGTTCAGATGGTGAATGGCACTTCAACTCTTTTTGCTTTTTGTAATCCCAGAAAAAGGTGCAAGACTGAGCTCCCTGTGTTGGAGCAGTCACATTCCATGTATATCTTGACACCTTTGCCTCTATGCAGGACAATGCTTCAGACTGCGGTCTTGCTGTAATTTTATCTCCTTTGTTAATAGATTAATCATACTTAGAAAAAAGAAACGTAGACTCTTTCTAGAACATAGGATCCTACCTAGAGGAGTCTATAACCTCCACTCATTCTCCACTACCCACTAGAAAGGAGCTACAACCACTTGATATTATTTACGAGCTCCTACTAGAAGGAAGATATCACTCTCTCAATGACGGCTACAACCCTTAACACCTCGTGGAAAAGGTTTCACAATGTTTCACATTGGATCCGCCTATCAACCAATAATCAAAACTTATAGACTAGTTTTCTTCAATTTTAAATTGGGCCCACATCCTACAATAAGCTCAAATTAGGATACCAATTGAAGGACTAAACCAACTGACCAAATCAAATCACTGAATGATTGAATATAAAACCACTGAATACCAATGGTAATTATTGAATCACTAAATCAAAACTGATGCCAATGCCAATGTTCCATACACAAATCACTAAATCATAAGCCATGAAACACAAACTATATCTTTGTAATAATGACAATTCCAAACCTCAACTATCTAATATTATCAAGCCAAATAATCAACATTTTTTATACAAACTATTAACTTAGAAGATACATAATTATAGAAATTCCTCCAATCAAATCAACCATCAAGACTTCTGTTAACAAATAACTGCAAATTCATAGACTCATAACATCAATAACCATAATCCACATGAAAAATTATTCACAAGGAACCTTTATTTGCATCAAATATGTTAGCAAATATAAAAAAATCATAATTTTATATCAAACATATATGTTTCCCTATCATCATTACATATAGTCCTTCCATTTCCCCTACAGAGAAAAGTATTATTGGCTACTAAATTATTTTTAGTTCTCAGCATCGATCCACACTTCTTTCTCACTAGTGTGCATCTTCTCAAGAATACATAAGAATCCTCATATTTTCACATACTTAGCTCATGATCGATCTTCATTTTATAGTTATTTTATTTGAGTAATACCAAGGGTAAAAACAATAAATTTCTTCTTACCACAAGCACATATACCATTGTAAAATTTGACCAAAACCCATATAAACCTCCACACAAATTTTAATGAGAGAAAGCCCCACAATGCCCATATTTCCTAACAGAATGGAACTTCCTTCAATCCAGGGAAGGCTTAACAACCATGGGCGCTAAGCATATGCCCTAATTTTAAACTTCGCCCTTTTTCTATAACTCTTGAAATAGTGGCTTTTCCCTTAATCCTTCTCTTTTAAACCCCTTGGGTATCAGGACCTTCATGACCATCTTTTATCTCCTTAGGATCAGGCCTACAAGAAACCATCCATTTGACTATTCATTATATATATATATATATATATATATATAGAGAGAGAGAGAGAGAGAGAGAGACACACACACACATTCACCTTTACATATCTCATATACACATAAGCCTACTTATAACCACTCGCCTTAGTGCATAGAAGATATATAGGAAATTTCATGTTTAAGCCTCTTGGGAGATCCCACAGCCATGTCAGCCTACTTTAATATCCATACATGATTCAAAGGTATCTAATATAACTTTCTATATTCATAACTCACAGGGATGACCCCACCTTCTTCTCTTGCCATGTGAGCCTACTCTCGCAAGCCTGTCATTATGGGAAACAAATTTATAAATTCCTTTGAGGTGGAACCTCTGAGAAAGACCCACTCTCACTTTTGGCTCATTTACTCCAGTCTGACATAGTGGTAATTTGTTGGTGCAAAAATAGCAACAGTGTTGAGACCCTAGGTTTAGGCATAGGGGCCAATAAGTCTTTGTTGTAGTTGAGCATAATTCCAATATTCTCACCTTACCTGGGAAGGCTAAGGAGTCTCACCCAAGGTGTGACACATCCTTAGTTAGATGAGGGTTGGAATTAAGTGTCAGGGAAAACCATATCAAATAATAGAGAGAAAAGAACATTGAATCATTCCTCGAAGAAGTCGGATCACAATAGTTCATACATGTTGTAATAGAAAGACTACCTAAATATGTGCATACATAAAAAAAATTAAAGAACTAGAATAACACATAATTAACATGCTATGATCCTATTGACGGTGCTAGAAATCCATCATCCAAGGGGATCTCCCTGATATGAAGTCCCAATCAGACCTCACACCATTTGGTGTAGGAGTCCCATCTGGTATAAAGGCTAGATTTCCAAATCCTTGAAGATTTTCCTTGGCTCTAGCTATCAGCATAGGAGAGTGATCCAATGATGTCCTTGAAAAACAAGGGAGGTGTGCCTGGTGAGTGTGAAATGAAAATGTGTCGAGGTTATTCTACTACAAAGGGGAGAGAAAAGTAAGCCTCTAAGTGAGAGGTAATAGTACAACCTAGGAAGAGACACACATGAACCAGAAGGACCTATCCAACATCCAACAGAATAGTCCACAATGGATGTGACGGGTATAATAACCAACAAACAAGCAAAAATTTGTCTAACATCTAGCGAAATAGTCGATAGGGGATGTGATAGTTTTTATAACTAATGAAAAAGGAAATATCTATCTAGTACCCCACATAATAGTCCAGAAGGAGGAGACAAAAATAACAACCATTACAACACATTATCAACAAGAGAAGCACTAAAATAACTGAAATAGTTGAAATATCTTAGTACATGTGAAAGAAAACATGAAATACAAATGTCCATAGAAAAGTCTTACATTCATGCATGAAGAACATGTTGGCCTGAAAAGGCTTCTATTATTAAGAAAAAATTCCAAGACACATATTTACATTGTATATCACTAGCCCCAGTAGTGAGACATTGGAGCCAGTCCTTGCTCCTCAAAGAACTACCTGATTTATCTAATGCCTTGCGGGAGGAGCCAAGGTGAAAATCCATTTTCTCATACAATGAGGGGATATATATAACCAAGGGGTGATTCTTATGCCTTGTGACTCTTTGAATACCCTCATTATTGTTCAATATCCTATGAATTTTCAACATACATGACTCTTCATATTCATGCATTTGCTTTGGACTTCCACTTTACAATACATTTGATTACAATATATATGCTCCACACTGGTTATGTGGAATATGAAAACTCATGACACGGCATAATATGACACTCTTGACATGGAAAATATTGATGATGTGGTAATCTTAGGTCATTGCTTCTATTGAGTGCTAGATGTGCTCTTGGATATGCTTTCTCTTCTTCTCCTCATGGGTTGGTGACATGAATCTTCAATGATCTCACATCTTGGGTTTTGATTGCAAGTTGGTGTCTCTTTTCTTTGATTTGATGGATCATATTGCATGCTCAAATACAAGAATTTCCTTTGTATGTCTTCAACCTTCATTTCATTCTTCATCATCATGCAAGGTTCCTGTTCTAGAATTCACTCATGGCGAGATGACATTAGCATGAAAACCTCCTATCCTAGCTTGGTGTATTCAACTTCAAGGTTTATGCCAAGATTGAGTTGTAGGAAGAGAGAGACTAAATGGCTATGGATTATGTAGCCCCAACAGTCAGCGTTGAGGCTTGAGGCCTGGAACTGCATAATGCACATTTCAGGCTAGGTTGAGGGACAATCTTTGCATAGTTTTGGGAGACAATGAGTCCAACTTAAGGAGGGACCACTGTGGAATATTTTTGCGTAGTTCCAGAGAGGAAGGTTGACTGAATTCTGTGCAGCTTTGGGAGATATTGGGTAAAGATGAGGGTAGGGCCACTTAGGGTGGCTTCTACACAATTTTGGAAGGGAATGCTGATTGATTACATTGCGAAGTTCTTGAAGGGAATACTGGTCTTGGGCTCAAGAATTACATAGTGCAGAAGTCCTGGGGGACAAGAACTATAGATTTCACATATCCAAGGATCAAGGTCACAATCTGTTGATTGCACCTATGCAATGCACAGTCCAGGTAGGTTGGGTGAAACGAAGTTGAAGGGTTGGAAAGCTTCTTTGAAAAATGCTAAGTGTTGGACTAGTGAAACTGACAAGTGAAGTGATCTAGCTTAGAATGTATCCTAACACTTATAGTAGTTGATGACTCAACACTTTCTCTTATGTGTGACCACTTCATAAACAACTACGACAAGTGCAACGCCTAAGATATACTTTATGACGACCGTGATGACACTTGTGCCACATCACTCGAAACATTTTGAATGAGTGTGATATATGTTTACATGGTTAGGAAAACTCATAAACACAAATATGAGCCATTGGAATGACCAGAATGAGCTTATGCATAAAGTGTGACAGCTAACATGCAAAATACGACATCTTTTATATCTTTCGAAAGAGAGCGAAACACATAGTAGAAACATATGGTATAAATTTTAGTGTTTGTGACCATACATGTCATTGAATACATAATGATATGAAAATGATAAACCTTTTTTCATACTACACAAAGAGGTGAATTTCAACTTCTTGATTGGTATGCTTTGTTTTTCGTACCTACCCTCCGAAGGGTTTTGAATCAAATGGAGTCTTCATGTAGTCGTGATCTTCGATCTTCTATCATACGTCAGGGTTCCTTGGTCTTCTCATCTGATGATTATATTTTCTCCTTAGCCCCTTAACCATCATCTAGCATCTCCTCCTTATTCATCTCCTTATTCATCATCTTGCCATAGCATGGCAGAATTACTGTATCTACAATCCACTCATGACAAGATGACATTAGTTTGATAAACGCCTAGCTTAAGGTAAGGAACTTGGATTCATGAACTAGGCCGAGACTAAGTGAGAGATTAGACAAGAAAGCCCAATCACTATGTAATTATGAAGTTCAAGATGCCAAGGGACAATATTCATCACTGAGAATGTGTAGTGCGTAGATTTGGCCAGACTAAGGGAAATTTGTGCACAGTCGTCATTGAGGAAAAAATTGCTCAGTACCCACTAAGGAAAAAAATTGTGTAGTGCCCACTGAGGGAAAAGATTGCGCAATTCAACCATGCAGTGGGTTTTGTGGGATGGGGCCCTGGGAGGAAAATATATTGAGTTTGAGTAGGCAAGTGGGACTGGGCAGCTGTGTGGCTTGAGAAACAAAATTGCATAATTTCTAAAGCCAGTGAGACCTCACTGAGGAAAGGACTATGGAGGAAGTATATGCGTAGTTTTAAAGGCCATGGGAGGTTGACATTTTTGTATGTTGTGTAGTTCCAACAAGAAAGGAAGAAGCTTGGGAGTTGCAGATACGAATTACGTAGTTGAGGAAGGTTGGATGAGGCTAGGTTGCGAGGAATCCTCTGGAATTTGACTAAGTATGGGATCAGTGTAACCGATGTGAATAGTGATCGAAATTTACTATGACCACACACTTGGATACTTAGCGATATAATGTAGATTATCTTGGACATATGAAAGCATACTTCAGTTACTACAACAACCTTTGTGGAAACTTACAACAAGTGCGGCCCCATCAATGGCATTTTTGAGGACAATGGCGAAACTTTTAAAATTGTGTGTGAAACCTTAGAAATGAGTGTGAAATATTTCTATATCATGAGAAAAACTCATTTTCCCAAATATTTCCACTTGATACAAACCGAAACTCCCCTTTCCATGACAAGTGATAACTCCCATGCCTGCAAATGACACTTTCTATATAAAAATAAACATGTGAATGACACTTGATATCTAAGAAGGGGGCTTGAAATCATGAACTGAAAAATAAGTGACTAAGGAGTGATCAATCATAGGATCCACAGTAGGCTCCAAAATTCGAGTGTAGGCCAAACTTTTGGAGGGTGTTGCAGTCACTAAAACACTTGGCGACACACTGGTAGAATCCAACTTCTCTCTCTTGGTTAACTCCTTCGGTGCAAACCCTTGGTTCTTCATGGAGTATTGATTAATCATGAAGATTATCTTGGAATTTTTCATTTACCCCATGAGTAGACATGGTTCCCTATGTACCTTAATGGTTGAACACAACATAAGATTTAGCATAATCTCAATGTTTCGAGTTGGGAATGGTAGTGTAACTCACAAGCTTATTATTTTCAGAGTATATTTTTTCATGTCTGGTGTTGCTCTACTACCAACAGGCCTAGACAGTACCCTGATGGAGTCACCGAGGAACACAAACATTCCTCTGCTACCAACGAGCCTAGAGAGTACCCTAGTGGAGTTTCTTGCTTCACCTCTCTACGCAGGAAGCCTTTCTCTTCTTTTTCCTTTATATATTTATTTAAATAGACTTGTCAATTGGAACTTATTGATTTTTTGGGCGAAAGAGGTATCCCAAGTTATTCATAAAAGAAGAGGTTGTTCCTTCACAGAAGCATATATCGACCTCTAATTTATGTTTTCTTGTTTAGATTTTTCCCCTTCTTCGCTTCTACTAGTTGGATAAGCTTGAGAACACCAAATCAGAAAAGCTGAGTATAGGCATGAGGTTTCTAGACTAGATGTGGGTTCATGGTCAAACAAAAAACCTTGTTATGGATAGATCATAATTTCCATTAGGACATCATCAACTAGGACATATAACCAGCACAAGGTAAACAAAGAGATGGCTATCCAAATGCTAAAGTGTTACAAGACTCATTATAGTTCAGCCACACATATACTAGGAATCTAAAACAAATTAGGGTAGAAAACGTATTGGCATGATGAACACAAAAGGAGAAACTCAACAACAAAGAAAACAAGACAGAATGAAAAAAAACACACAACTAAGAAATAAAACTAGAAGACAAGAAAATAAAAATGGCTAAAGAAAACATGAAAAAATGAGAAGAGACTATAGGGAACGAGTGTAGAAGGAGTGCAAGAAAGGGAAAACTAGGATGCAGCTGCTCCTACTCCTAACTTGATTACTAGAAGTTTGGGGTCATGTATAATGAAATTTCTAGTGAAGCCACCATAGTTGTTCCTGGTCTACATCCACAAAGATATGAACAATTAAAAAAAATAAAAAATGATGTGCAGTAGAAGAAATAAAACTTGAATTTTTTTCACAAGAAAAGGAAGGCGTTTCTTGTGCATAGAAAGGTGTGCCACACCCACTACTTTTATGCAATTCACTTGCTTACCCTTTCGATGAATACCATTTTTCAACAAACCTAATAAACTTCTTGCAGATGTGTCTTCATATACACCGAGCCCCTCAACAAGTGTGAGGAAAGATTGAAACTGCTTGTTTGATACAAATCTTGCTAGATAAGATTGTTCTAGCCATTCTATCATTGGATCATAAAATTCATGATGGGCCTCTTGAAGACCTTGCAATCTTGAAAAATATTAATTTTTAATTAGAGTAGCATGATCACGATGGGAATCTTATGAGGAAAAATAAATCTAAACATACTCAACAATCATGCCAAGATGGTGAGCACCTGCCAAAACCCTTACTAAAGGGTCAATTACGCCACGTACTTTACAAAAATATGAATACAAATATGTTGGAAAATCAAGATCAAGGGGTTTGAAAAAACTATCATTGGATGTGCTGATGGGAAAATGATAATATGAACGGCAGTCACCAAAGATAGAAAAATTATTATATGACATGATTAAAGCATCAGATTCCCAATTTGCAATAAATGAGGAAAAAATAATTTGAACAGTCTTGTGAATGCTATGAATAATAGAACCAAGTTCCTTGCAAGCCAAATGGGACAGACCATTTTCTTACAACTGCTGCCAAATTGTACAAGCATCATGGTCATGAATAGAGTTTAAAAAGGAAGCCAACACCAAAAATACATGAGACGAGCTGGGACATGGTAAATGGAGAAGAACTTGATTTGTGTGATGACTTGTTCATTCAATATCACTCAAGCGGACTTTTGGTGTGATGAGAGGAAAAATTTGGAACATCAAATTCGGAAGAAGACCGAGGAGCAGATCATTAAGGGATAAATTCGATAAGTATTATTCTTTTGGGCAAAGATAATCCTTTGAATGAACAACTGTATAATTTCACGACAATATCAGAGATGCACACTCCCAACCTGAGTTTGATGTGAGGAATTTTCATGAAGATGAATGAACTATAAAAGACTCTTGAATTTGGTCAGAAGTAAAATATTAAAAAGTTGAAATGTCACACTTGGAATAGTAAACATTTTCAACAAGGAAATTTACATCAAGTGAAACCATGCAAAGAGACATATTGTGAAAGAGAAACCAAATCTCACTTAGTTCAGTGGGTGTGTCAGAGTCGCAAGGTCCTCACATAACCGTCAACAGAATTTGAAGTGCCTCAACTCCCTGGTGGGTAGTGAAACTTCTTAATATTATAGAATCATATTTTTAAGCTTGAACTAGATCATGCATGGTTTGAGGATAGCTGATATTCCTTGCTTTAGCAAGACCATTTCTCATTAGATAACAACCATCTCTATCATAGATTTAACTAGATTTTTCAACTTCAACAACTAGATTACTCAAATAAGAAGACTCTTCTGATCACAAATTCAATGAAAAATTAATTGGTGAGATCTCATGAGAAATACGATTTGAAGAGCTGTCCTCATGCAATAGAAGCGATGATGAGGGGTGGGAAGGGATCTCTATGATTTTATTGTTTTCAGTTTCATCATCGACAACCTCACTTCCTTGTGTCAATCGAGGGGATAACTCATCGGATGTAGAAACTGAAGACCATGAGGTATATTCATCATAAGTGGATGTATTTCCAATGGTAGGACACATGAGATACTGAGGTGAAGAGGAAGTTTTCATATGAGCATAGTATTTGACTGAATAAGATTCTAGAACTAAATTAAAATCTTCATGAGAAACTAAAAGATCATATGATGTGCTTGGGAATTCGTCGTGGCATATGAAGGTAAAGGTATCATCATTGGAACGATTGCTGCCCAGGGCTAGATGATGATCGAAATAATTGATTGCATTGGATTCTTTAATGAGACTAGCAGATTAAGAATCATACAAAGTGGAAGATGAACGAGAATATGGAATGGAGATCTGATTCATGGATTCCCAAGTTTACAACCATTGCAAGGAGGCACTCGCATCGGGACTAGAAAGGGAGGAGGACAAAGAAAAAATGGTGTAGTAAGATCCTCATATGAAATTTGAGGCCCCTCATGATTCACAAGAGTTGGGGGAGAAAAAAAAGGGAGGTTTAGTTTCACTGTATGAAGAGACAAGAACCAAGCACTCAAACTCTTGTTTCAAAAAATCCTATTTGGGATGTTTTTTAGGAATTTCATAACATATGTGAAGGAATCGATCATGAAAATCCTCAACTGATTCATTATGCTTCATTCCTAAAATATATATTCTTCCACAGACATCTTGGTAGTTATAATTATCAAAGGATTTATGAATCTTGTTGGCAAGCTGCTTGAATGAATGGATAAAAGCATTAGGTAAGGTGTAACACCATTGATTAACACAACCTTCAAATGTGAGGGTGAGTAAACTAGCCATGACATCTTTGGAATATACTCTGTGAGAAACTCAAAGATGGAAAGATTGAAATAGATGTTCATGAAAAGTGTATTCACCTTCACCCAAAAACTTAAATTCAGAGAGGTTATGAATAACTTCTGCAGGGAGGATACCATTAAGCTCTTTAGAAAAACATCCCAAGATTATGATTTGGGGATGATCCATTTTACATAAGAGATTCAAAAACCAAACAACCCAGACTCAATGGGCACGACCTGTCATCCGGCCTCCTTCTAGGGCATTTTGTTAATGTTACTGAAAATCCATGAACAAAGGGGATCTCCCCAATATGAATTCCTAATCAGACCTCACACCTT